>OX453245.1:8002805-8372805 GCA_949709985.1 Luffia ferchaultella | reverse complement strand
TATTTTAGTTACTTTTTGTTATACCGACCGTATATAATCCATGAAAATTTCAAGTGTCTACATATTACGGTTCAGACGATACCACCTTGCTACAGACGGATGGACGGACAGCTAAGGCTTAGTAATAGGGTTTCCTTTGGTACCTACCCTTTGGGTACGGAAAATTAAAAATATGTGCCGCTGCTGTGCGGATATCATCTGTATTTCTGTGACGGTGCAGTTTGACGGTCCCGACCCACACTGGATCAGATTTGTGGGTTTATGGTCCAAAAGCCTAAACTCTATTTGAGGAAAGTGCTGTACTCCATCTAGTCGAAGCTTGAAAGCTTGATGATTATGCGGTACATAAATCAACACTGAAAGAAATTTTCGTCACACTGGTATTGGATTGCAGTAATAGAAAACTGGTTCTGATTAGTGACACCACAGCCGGCCGTAATGTAACTCCTACAAAACGCGTCGAGTATGTTTTTTAGGGTAGAATTAAAACAAATTACTGCTAATTTAATTAGTCAAATTTGGTGGATGGACTAGCTACAGACCAACGAATTGGGTAGTATTAAATGTAAAGCGTTAGTCGCAGGTACCGAATATAGTGTTATATCTACTCAATTTGCGTGTTATAACTTCTATTACATATAAGACCATATAGTAATATTTTTTGTTGTTTCTAACTACCCTCCTCTGAGTCACAGAAAAAAACTATTTTTTGATCCAAGACAATGTTGTTTTATATATGCCTACGAGAATATTCTCTCAAAATAAGTAAATATTTTTTGCACCAACAGCAAATGTCTAATAACAATATAATTACTTAGGTTGAGAAAATATCCTCTTCGGTATATATGAAATGATATTTTCTTGGTTCAAGAAATAGTTTTTTCTGTGCTGACTCTACTCAATTTTTTTTTGTTCTTTCTATCTACCCATATCGTACTATCTACTCTTAGTTGAGTGGATGTCACCTGATCCTTGGTTAAGCTTTACTCAATCGTTTTGTTGTTTCTATCCACCTATCTTTAAAGTACCTTCTATCTTTTAAGTTGAGTACATTTCACTCGATCCTCGGGAACGGAATAACTCGATCTTTTTTGTTGTTCCTCACCACCTAGCGTTTCCAAAATATTAGTTTTCTTGGAATTAAAATTTTTTCATAAATGTTAGTATAATGTACTATTCATATCATCTATCAGTTTATACTAGAATTCACACAGTTACCAATTTTACCTTGCATAAAGTTTAGCCCTGCGTATTTCATATGTTGCCGCTCGCCGCGCCCTCCACCACAGCGGCGTGAACAAGAAACTTCACTTCTCCTAACACTGCCGTTAACGACGAATCATATTTGTTATCTGTTATAACTCTTCGTATTAAATCAGCTTAAATACAGTCCACTTATTTCATTTAATAACGTCCTAAACAGATGCGATATTTGAAGCATTGTGGTTGCGATGAACTTATGATGTGAAAATCTATTAGTGTCAAAACGGAACTATCGTGGTTTCTATACGCGTCATTGTAGTCTTTGAAAACTTTGGAAATGGCGTATAGAATTGTTTATTAAATAAAATTTACTATATTATTTTATAACTATAAGACATATAGTAAGGCACCTGTCTTATGAAAAAAAAGTTAATCATGACTATATTGCATGAAATTGTCGTTGCATAAGTTAGAACGCTCTCACCTGGCGGAAGAATTTATGATTGAAATAAAACGAAAGCCTCGAGAACGAATGAAAACGTTGCGACTTTCGCGTGAATTCGAATGAGATGGTGTTTTAATAGAGCGCGGCAGTTTAGCCAACTTAAATCTTTAGGCTTAAAAAAGGCTTTGCGTCGGTTTAAAGGGATGAGAGAGGCTCAGCCGCGCCGATTGCTGCCTTCGGGCTTGCCCGATTACTCACCGCCGAGCGAATGCTATTTGTAGCTTTCGACCTCTTTGACAATTGATTTTTTTAGCTAGCTGTTGCGTAAGGCTTCGTTTGTTTAGACGTAAAACTTGATAGACATGTTGAAAGTAAAGTGTAAAATGAAACCCTTATTGTAAGATTTAATTGTCTGGCAGTCTATTGCAGAGATGTTGTGATAGCCCAAAGCGCAACGAACTTGTCTCAAATTTACATGGCCCCATAGGGCCATGGTTCGAATCCGGACGTGTACCAATGAGTTTTTCTGACTTAAGTACACAACTATCACCGACTTCGTGCTTCGGAGGGCACGTTAAGCAGTCGGTCCCGGACGCTGTCAATAGATGGCGATCGTTACAGTCCCCAACCCGCAGTGCAGCAGCGTGGTGGATTTAAGCTCCAAGCCCCCCTCCTCTCCTGGGGGAGGCCTAAGCCCCTGCAGTGGGGTAAAAATGGGCTGATAAAGTGAAGTGAAGTGAAGTCTATTGATTTCCTAAGACAACATGTTTTTATTGCTTCTGCTTTAATACAAATCTTAACGGCGCATACATATTATGTCCAAAGATGGTCCAAAGTTTTCCTTGTTACCACTTTCTTCTCCGCCCTCCGTTGCTTTTTCAAAACAATTTCTAATGTTCAACATTCATACTTTTCAAAAGTATTAGATTTAGTAATATTTTATGACTGGCCGATTGGCCGAGTGGTTAGAGACCTTAAATGCGGAGCCAAGGGTCGCGGGTTCGATTCTCGCCCGGGATAACAATTTGTGTGCATGAACATATTTCGTCCAGGGTCTGGGTGTAAAATATTTATATATGTATGTATCTATTATAAAAAAAAAATATTTAAGTATGTATATCAGTTGTCAAGTAACCCATAACACAAGCATAATACTTGCTTACTTTGGGACTATATGGTGCTGTGTGGGATATCCCATGTATTATTATTATTATCATGGAGTCAACGTGTATCATAACAAGAAGCGCCGCGAGAATCAATCAATGGGCATTTTAAACAAATATTTGGACACATATTTGGATATTTTTTTATTAAAAATATAGACAATCTAAATTATTGTAGTATTTTGTTTTAATTTTATGATTGAATTTTCAAGGAATAAACGATGGTTAAAATTGATAGCTGATGACGTCACTGCTACTAATAACTAATAACGTTTTCTTTTTATATCTCTGTTCTTATGCCTCCAATAAATTTCATATTTATTTTTATTGAATAACGACACTTTTTCCTATAAATACGTACAAAAAGTTCAATTTTAGATGAACAATAATGAACAACAATTTCCTTTGGATTTTTGATTTTTCTTATTTAATCGTTTTCGTGCCTTTTCTCGAACCATTCGCCGTTATTGCAAAATGAATTCAACGAAGTAAGCAAGCAATTGAAATTTTGTTTTTACATAAGTTTTCATTTTATAAAAAAATCCGAATAAATAAACGATCGAAAAGCAACCGCTGGGCTTTTGGTTGACAATCTGACTTTCTCCTCTCTTTAAAGGCAAACGTAATTACGTACGAAAAAGGCAGTTGCCTTGTCACTATATTGTCAGTGCTTGTGTTATAGGTATTCGTGTTGATAAAGGGTATATGTCTAATTTGAACAAAGTAGGTATATGATATAGTTCATGTTACTAATTCTCTCATATAGCAAATAACAACGCAGAAAAAACGCTTTTTACCGCAAACTGATGACTTACGGGAGGCTATCTTACCCTAATGTAGGTATGGACGAAAATATGAAATTGTGATATTTTTTTTTTAATTTTGTTTTTGATATTATCTTACAGTTTATCTTCAAAAACTCACAATCAATGGCTTACCAGTGAGCCAGCGTTACGCCTATTTCCGTATATTTTTATAGTAATTTATATTTTGATTCATATTGCTACCGGACAGACGTCATGAAATGGCGTAATGCAAGTTGGCTGTACCTACTGAATGATAAGCTGCGTGATAAGACAGTGATCTAATATGGTCATAGCTTTCATATTTTTATCTGCATCTACACTAGTCTGTATAATTATTGTGTGTGTGGGTACCTTTAAGAGATCAGACACAGTATTTGACACATCAGATATGTCTTAGCCGTGTGACTATAAATTGTGTCATAAAGTAAATAATATGTCTCTTTTTGGTAATGTAACTTAAAAAATATAGTATGTATAAAATAGTTCCTAAAAGCGGTAGTCTTATACTATTATATAATTTAGAGCTATTACAATAATTTAAATAAATTAGGTACCTTTCCAATGTTTTTCAAGTGTATCTAATTTTTATTTATGTTCCTCGATTTGTTTATACTAATTATTTGTTCCTTAAGAGGGAATACCTGCGAGTTGGCATCAGTGAAATAAAAAAAAACATGTTAATGGTCACTTTAGTAAGAAAATCACTGACCAAATAATATGAAAAATTACTCAACTCAAACTCAACGGATAAACTCAAAGGACTTTATTTTTTCTCAGTAGAAGGTGCTAACAAGCTGCAATCGATATCAAATGTTGTCTATGGCCTATGTCTCAATCCCATGCCGTCTGTACCTACCCTGAGCTTACAGTATGTGGTCCACATGTTGAAATACAAGCTCATCTAATCAAAGGTGAAGGTTCAGTAGTTTTTGAATAGCGCAGTCGTAGAAAACAGACTAGATGAACGAATGAACCGGCAAACGGACGAATGGACAAACAGACAAGAAAATCAATAGTGTTACTTCTGGGTCGAAGGGTCTAATTACTCAATCAATTTTTTTGTAAATATCTTCCATTATAGAGCACCTATAGACATCACTCCGTTACAGTATCACAATATCATTGTACAAGAATTTAAAAATTATTTCATTTTATTTATTCTACTTTCAACACTAATTTATTAATTATTTACATTTATTTATTTAACTAGTTTATTAAAGATAAATATAAAATATCGTTGGCGGTTAGCTTCATCCATGTTAAACCTAGTTAATTTTAAATATAATTTCTTATTAAAAACAACCTAAGTGTGTTAAATAGTGTATTTTTTTTTTTAATAAATAATAAATAAAATAGTAAATTCACGGAAATTCCCAAGATAACTAGAGATAACCATCATAGTGAAACTACAACTGTCATATAAAAACATTAGTTGGTATAAACTCGACATTTTTCTCATTCATTCAGATATTTTCAGCAAAGATTAAAATATAAGGAGTTATTAATTGCGTTTTAATATTAGTATTATAACGAAATATTCTTTCTTTCTAATTGGCAAAGTGTTTTATTCACTTTTTATGTCAATTTTATATAGCTAAGCATGTTTTCATCCATACGTATTTTTATCGTTTTATTGTAAACTAGCGACCGCCCGCAGCTTCGCTTGCGTAGACTACACATTCCTGTTTTAGGTAGTATTAACATTCGAAATGGTTTATGTGTAGGTACTTTTTGCTGAAACTAATATTGCGTATACCCATTCAAACTTTCAATCTTCATTCTCCCCACTCCTTTAAGAAAACCGATATTCCCATACTTATCACCTCCCGTTTCTCACCCTTAAAATGTTGAAATCCAAAAACCCCGAAACACGTCATTATTTATTTAAAGAACAAAGACTCTCATACAAAGCCTCTCCATCCCTCCCTCCTTAAATTTGAAATTTCCAAATATTCCTTCCTTAAAAAATTAATACTCACGTTATAAAATAAACCACTGTTTATTTAAGAAAACCGATACTCTTATACTTTTCACCTTCCGTTTCCCACCCTTAAATTGTGGAAATCCAAAAACCCTGAAACACGTCATTATTTAATTATGTTAAAATTTTTATGTTTCTAACTTTAAAGAACAAAGACTCATACAAAGCTCTTCCGTCCCTCCCTCCTTAAATTTGAAATTTCCTAATATTCCTTTCATAAAAAAATGATACATTATAAAATAAACCACTGTTCCAAATTTCGGCTTCCTAGACTTAGTAGTTTCGGCTTTATCTACGTTGATAGATCAGTGAAGACAAACGACAGACAGACACAAAAAGTTGCTGATGTCACTCTTGATAACCTTCTTTCACGTCTGCAAGGTTTCATTAAAATCTGTTCAGCCGTTTTGGAGATTAGCTCGAATAGACACATAGACGTACAGACAGACAGACGGACAAAAAGTAGCGTATGTCACTTTTGACCACCTTCTTTTCACACCCATGAAATTCCATTAAAATCGGTTTAGCTGTTTTAGAGATTAGCTCGAATAGACAGATGGACGTACATGCAGACATACAAAAAGTAGTGTATGTCATTTTTGACCACTTTCTTTCTACATCTGTGAAGTTTCATCAAAATCAGTTTAGCTGTTTTGTAGATTTGCTTGAATAGACAGATAGACAGATAGTATTATTTTATACATATAGCCTATAGCCTTCCTCAATAAGTAGACTATCCAACACAAAAAGAATTTTTCAATTCGAACCAGTAGTTCCTGAGATTTGCGCGTTCAAACAAACAAACAAACTCTTCAGCTTTATAATATTAGTGTAGATTTGACGATAACATTCGTGAAAAATTAAACGCAACGCTCTCTTTTATTAGGTCGAAATTAAATGTCATAAAATATTTATTTTATATTTCATCATAGACATACCTATATTAGCGCTTATAAGACTTCAGTACCATTCTAACTTTATTAAAAATTGAAAACCGTCTATTATTCACAATCCACCTCGATTCAATTTTTCATAGCACTTATAAGCGTTGTGAAAAAAGACAATTAAAAGCGATAAATCAACCGACCCAATAATTTTTTCTGCTTTTTTTCACGATAGAGCTCTTTTATGCGCTCACCGAAACGGTAACGTTGTTGCTGAAATATGACGGCCATATTTTCCATCGTGTGTATTTAATAGCCGTGATAACTCTTGGTGTATGCTTGTAAATACGTCGCATAGTTCTTGTAATTTTATTTTATTACAATTTAAAAGCTGTTTATTTGCATAGTAATTTGTAATACCAGCTTAACAAATTCGATCAAATTATTAACATCACGCGCACTTTGTTTAACTATAATAGTTCAGAATTTGTTAACATGCTGGTACATATATAAATTTTATTTTATTTTAACCAGTGAAGATTAATTGACTTTTTTATTACTTTCTATAATATTACATTGATATACATACAATTCACGAATTTTAGTGAAATTATTACAAGAATTATTTGTTCTATTAATAGTTAATATCTCCTGAATTTTTCCTTATCTAGTTCTGTAGTAGGTAACTGACATTTTCATTATACAAGGTGAAATTTTAACAACCATCCAAATTTCAATATAATGATCTTTGGTAAAAAGGTGATGGGTGTCTTATTTGTTTTTAGTATCGTTCAATTGAAAAATATTGAGATGATGATGATGAGATGACTACACGAACTTTTCCCGAAAAAAACCAATAACTCTAGTCACCATTCACGGCCGCTGCATGCTCCGCCCCGTTCCGGTCTCAAGGTCTCCAGTGTGTCGAGAAAAATAAAGCAACCAAACGTTATAAAGTAACAATGTAGATAAAATAGTTTATTATAAGAATGCTACCTATATTTATTATTTACGTAATGAGGTCTATTGGCGATAACTAACATCTAGAATTTTTTTTGATGGTTGTTAAAATTTCATCCTGTATACATTGCTACTAAAATATCTCGAATAATAATATTAGTCAATACTACCGTTACCGTTAGACTTCAAATTATTCAATTTCATTTTAAAACAGGACCATTCTTCATTACCAGAACACTCTCTATATCTTATTTACTTGTTCACCGCGTATTGAAACATAGGTATTGTAAATAATAACTGAACCCTGTGTATTTTTACTTGTCGACAGATGACAACAATGTGTGATACATCGAATTGTATCTAAAAAAGAACGATTCGGTAGCGTCTAAGGACGGTGTTCAACCAACCCGCAGAATCAACCAGCACCATTCATCTCCGAGTGTACAAAGAGGCGCTGGCGGCCGGGATGGAGCCGCTAAGCGAAGGCCCTCTCTGTCTCCCGGAGTTAGATCTGCACGGGGGACATTTACATGAATCAGTTGCCGCATCTGTCGGCTCTGCGATTTCTAGCTTGATGGCTCCTTTACATCATGAACCTCAACACGCCCCGCTTCACTCTCACGCACCGCCTTTACATCATGAGCCATTGGAAAAGTTAAAATGTGAGTATATACTTATAAATATTCATACAGGGGCTATAAATTAAAAGAGGTAATTTAAAACACCACAATTAATTCGAATACTGACTATAGTTACTTCGAATACAATTTTAGTCGCGATATTATACAATTTACTTAATTAATATGCAGCTACAACTTTACGATTGACCAATGCCTGTTCACAATTAAAATTATAAACACGGAAAAAAATATGGGATGACAATACTACCAGAACATTTAGTAGCAGGAGAAATAGTATTTTATACTATAATTTTGTAACTTTGACAAGAAAGTAATTTTGAAACAACGATTTAATTTGTAATGAACCCAAAAAAATATATTATATATTATAAAAAATATATATTTACAAAGAGAATTTTTTTTTATTTAACAAAATGTTCCATACGAGTTTCCAGGATATTGTTAGATTTACTATAAAATTAAGTTAAGAATACTTCTAAACTCGTAACTGAAACAATAATTTCGCTACAGTTATATTATAGTATATAGTACGCATGACTATCTGTTTGATGGTCACAAATAAAACGAGAAATTCTAGTCCTAATTATTATATTTTGTTTCCATGAAATAAACAACTAAAATAAGACCCAAATGTGCAATCATTCAAATATTGCTGGTTAGAATTAACTTTTAACATCATCCTTAATACTAGGTACACAAAATTACAAATGTTTCACAAAACTTAATGTTTCACATTACAAATGTTTGGAAGAGGTCGGGTGTTTTAGGAAAACGTGAATTTCGAATCGAAAATCACACATTTTGACAAAGTTTATACTTTATTATGATATTGCGATGATTCGATTACACCTGAAAATTCCGGAAAATATACATTTTCTACGCAAAATTCATGTTTTCCTAAAATACCCTAGCATTTTCGATACGACGACTTTCCTGAAACATCTGTACGTACTATTTACTGGTATTATCAAATAAATATATAGTATTAAGTTTTAAGGTCAATGAGTAGTTTAAACATTAAGATTTTTTTTTAACCTTGACTTATATTTCGAAAATAAAAAACCTTAGTTTCAAAATGATCACAAATTGTTTGGTCTTACTATATACCTGTATAGTTTATGGGTAAATGAACGTAACGGACGGTAAAACGTTACTCAGTACTTTGAGTATTGAATCAATTTTTTTTGATTTGGAACAACTACATATTTCTACGATATTATTCTTTATAAGTTACTTAACGAAAAATCATCTCATTCCGTGCTTTTCGAGTTATAAACCTATAATATTTGTTACCCGTGAGCAGGTATACATTCATTTTGTCTGAATCCAAAGGAAACTTGAATAGTAGTTAATATAAATATCGTTTGAAGAATGGATCTCAAACAGCGGCAATATGTGACAGTAATATTCTGACAACAGAGCAAATTGAATCCAAAAACACAAATTACTTTCGGGTCGGAGAATCAGGAGTCGTAACAGCCGAAAGACATAATAATAATACAAATATGTGATCCTCTTTATACTGGGCACACCATTACAAGGGTTCCGATAATAACGTGCCATGGCTGTCTCGACTCGACATCAGCGACCCGCAGTTTGCGAATAAACAAGGGGTTTTACGGCGCCTCCGCTTCTACTATGGTATCACAAGCAATGAGAACATTCTATGTGAACGTTAACGGCTTTGATTCCGAGCTAATAGTGTTTCTGATATGTGAAATGATTAGGTGAGCATGTAGTTGATGCTCATGAGATAGAGAAACTTCTGTTTAAAACAAAAAAACGTTTAATCTCCCTTGAAGAAGTTCTTGGCTAAAGAATGATTGGAAACTGCCTTCATTGTTTCCAATAGTTTAAAACGGGAAATTCCAATATTCTTTAAAACAAATTTCTATAAAATCAGCACATCACTAGACACTGAAAACTTGTTTATTTTCTTCTTTAGACTTTTACTTCGATGTGAGTATTCGATTCAATCAAATCTCGCACCTATTTCATTGTCTGGTTCATCAGGGCACAGCTTCATTTGAAGGGTCGAAGGGTCAGACTTTCTCGTGCTTTCCAGAAAGATCCCATGAAATTTAATAAGAGCATACTTGTTTTACGTCGCACGTTCTGTAACAAGTCCAGTGATGGGGAATTGTCGATAGTCCACGTCGACGACGTAACGAATATGAATAACGAAGACAAACAATAAACCTATACCTACGAGTAGCTGTTCTTATACTTTTCAATTAATTTCTTTGTATACGTAGAAATTCGTCTCTGTGAAACGAATCTAACAGTTTCAAATGTGAGACATCGAAGCTCACAATCACACGTCTCTATATCACAGAGATACAAATGACAGTCAGCCGGCTGCCTTATTGGCAAATAAATTTCATTTTAAACTTCGCCGGGCGAGTAAATAAAATAAAGGGATTTTTCGTGTTTCATTTGACTAGAAATGCGTTCCCGCCGCCTGCTGGAGTCGTTTCGTCTCTTCGTTTTATTTTTATAGAGATAGCTCCGCGGAGATAGCGCCCAACGTACCTACGGATTTAGCACGGATAAATAGGTGCAGTTTTTCATTTATGCTTGATAAATATTCTCGTGGTTGACTTTTCAAATTATTACTAAATAAGTATTAATTCTTATTAAAATATTTATAATGTCGTGTTGAGTGTGGTTAATAATTCGCTTTCTAGGAATTGTTTGACATTTGTTTTTAATGTAATTTATTTATTATGTTAAGAAATATAACTCAATTCGATACGATGTATCTACTAAATGGCGTTTTATGTTAAGCTAACTGTTATATTATTTATTCATTGATATACTAGTATATTGTCAACGTGGTATATTAAACAATTTCGATCATTTGTTTACAAATTACAATGCAAGCAATACAAGTTGCAATGAGTCATAATCACTGTTCAAAAAAAAAAAAGATCGTCCCTAATAAGGCTGTATAATGTCAAACTATGAGTTTCAGGCAACAAGTCGTATTATTGAAATTATATTTCTTTCTTCACTTGTTCGTCTTTCGCGTTTTAAAAAGGCTGAATGAATTTTACTGAAAATTTGTACAGGAGTTCTGACCTATAATTCCTAAATATGGCTATGCCTTAAAATGGCAGAATAGAAACAAATTATATAGCATTAACTAGTAATTATGTGTTTTATCGAGAAAATTTAAAAGGTTGTGAATATTGAGTGAATTGAGTGACGCAGAATATAATTTAACACCATCGTGGTTAAAAGTACAGTTTCTAATGCTAAACTAAACTTTCTTCCGGTAAAGTCGCATGCAAAATTAAATAAGTAGTGTAATTTTAATTCAGAGTGCAAAAGCTTGTTCGGAGACCTGTAAAATATGTTCTATTCAATGTATTATAGTTACAATAAGTTTTCTTGCATTTGTAGTATTTTCTCACTAGTGAGGTGAAAATTTTTATGTGGTATAAGAGAGGAAACAATTCCGTTTATCATGCTGCTGAGTCCCTTATTACGTTCAGGATTTAACTAAGAATAACGAGTGTAAGCACACACAACAAAAAGGAACTTTGCTCTCTTCTTGCAGAAATAAATATCAATATCAAAGTAATAAATTATGATTTTTTAGAAACTCAGTCTTATTTATTACTTAGCACAGCAGAATGTAGAAATAGAGTATGTTAATGTTGCTGAATAAAAAAAACTCTTTTGTGGCCTCAACTAGTAAACCAAGACAACAGAAACTAACAAAATATCATAACATTTTATTCTTTGAGATCGATTAATTTACTAACTTTATTTACGACTACGACTACTACGAGACTGGTGTATCTATAGGTAAAACATAGATATTGACAGAATGTGAATCGATTTTTGCATAACACGTGTCCCAATGTCATCGATAAAATAATTTTTCGCTGCAACGCTTAGGGCGCGCACAATACGCGCGAGCGCTTCCCGAACAGGCGTGACGGGATGTGGGTAGTGTGTACCCACCTTTAGCGACGCTCCATAGAAAATTAGGGATTACACTAGGGTCCCTCGCTGATATGCAATTTCACGTTTTATTTTGTCAATAAACTTTGATGTCTTTGCTATATTAGAGTTGTTCACGTTTCGTACACACTTACGTTTTTTTTTATAACAACAAAGTTTTTTTTTATAGTCGAGATTTTGGTGTGTAATATATAATGCTCACGTGTAATAGAAAACATATAAAGTCATCATATAAAAATATAATAAAAACTTCAGATTGGACTACAAAAAAATACCGATACATTTAGAAAACCAAGAAGCCTGGAGTCATGAAGATCCTCGACTTATAGTAAGAATATAGCAGTCATTTATGACTTTGTCTGTGATTTCCTTCAACAGTAGCATTTATACACTTCAAGCTCCACTGTATAAAATTCTTCTACTGAAACATACCTAAAGAATTCTGTACATCGACGCTTGTCGGCCCAATTCGACATTATATACGCTTCTCCTTTTTACTTTGCTCCAAAAATAGCAGCGTGATGATGCACATCCTTATACCCGAAACCATAATATTCTCATTCAAATGTAAAAGTACCAACAAAATCAGTTCTCAAGATATAATATGAGCTTATAAACAAACATATAAGAAACAAGTTGATTATGTGTTCAAAGGTGATTAAGTACTCGGTTACATTTATTACGAAAGCAATATCTTCTATGTACCTACATCATTCCGTTACAGTTTATACACGTAATAATAGTACAAACATTGAGATTTTGTCTGCCTTTCTCCATATATCTGACAGAAATTTGATGGAATCATTAGAGATTGGAATAAGGTACGATAGAAATATTTGACTGGTTCTCAAATAGGGACTGAAAGGTTTGAAATAGATATTCCTATTGCTATAATGATACACACAGACGATTCAAAACGTAAGTACAGTTCCAATCAAACTTTATGGCGGATGTAAACATAGGCACAAGTCGCGTCGCAGTAACTAGTTTTAGGTGTAGCAGGACGCAGTGGAGCGAAGGATATATGACTGTATCTGCGCAAGCACGCTTATAGCGTTGTATTCCGATCCGCCATAAAGTTTGAGGCGAGCTATACTAAGACTAAAATAAAAATAAAAATAATTAATAATAAATAGTATTAACAAGTTAAAATCGTGAATATAAGATCGACGGCACCTAATCGGATAGTTTTTACAAACACATCAATATCGGATTACAGTCCCCCGCGAACGCTTTCACCCCCGGATGTTTAGTTACGCAATTAGTCATGGCAGAAGGGACACTTTGCCGTCCGCCGAAGTGTATACCCATCCGAAGTTATTCTCTACTTTTTTATCGACATATATCTATCTAATGTTGTATGAATTTTATAATGAAGTAATGATTTGTTTTACTTAAATGTTTTTGAGGATGCCCGCAGACAAAGACGTAACGACGGAATTGTGAGTCATAGAAAATTAAAATAACTAAAACCGTCTTCAAAACCTTGTCTATCTATACAAACTTTAACTTAAAGTTAACAATAATATTTTTTCTTTAAAGAAAAGAATTTGGTGGTATGTAGTTTAAGAAGTCGGTGCCAAGTCATTCATTTTATCATATATTGCGGTCTATTTGTTATAATAGTTTGTTATAGTTGTAAAAAGTGTCATTGTTTCGATGGTTATTCTTGTAAGTACCTAGTTAAAGTGTCTTAGTTGACAAATATTTCATAAACTGTATATATGTCGCCCATTAATGGTTTTTTCTTTAAAGCAAAAACATTATTTTGAACGTTTTATTTGATGTTTGTATGCAGGCTGAATTTTTTATCACCATTTAAATTTTAATATTTATCTTTAGTGAAATTAATGAAACAATATAATAATATTGGTAATAATATATCAGCGGCCGCCGGCGGAATATTTTTCTCCTCTATACCCGCGATTGCAGTTTTCTCATTAATATTTAACTTAGTAACCGCGTCGTATCAATAATTCTTTCTGGTAAATAATTTTTAAAGTGAAAAAAATACCTACTTTTTTCAAAAATGAACTTTGTTTTTACTTCATTGTCCGTCTATCTACTTGTCTGTCTGTCTAGATCTTTTTTCTCAGGAACGAGTGGAGGTTTCAAGTTCAAATTTATATCAAATACTTAGGTCTATGGTTTTTGGTGTAGTGAAAAAATAGCATTCCTTTTATCAACGCAATCGAAACATAGTTCATTTATCACCTAAGGCACTTCCTGCTGACCCAGTATCAAGAAATTTACCAAAAAGCAAGGTCTCATAGCACTAGTAATGGAAAAAATCTAAAAATCGTTAATTTGCGATTATATCAAATAAAAAAATATTTGTTTTGATTACTAACTTCAATTTTTTTTTGTAAATATATAACACAAATATATAGCGTGGTAGTACGGAACTCTTGGTGCGCAAAATTGGCTCGCGCTTGACCGTGTTTGCCAATGTAATTAAATTAATATTTTACGTTTTTTAAATTTAACTAAAAACACTTAACTTTAAACATTTATTGATTTAAAATTTACAAGACTAAAACATTTTAATCATTAAAAAAATTACCTAATAGGTAATCGTCAAAATTAAACCAGCCTTCAAACAAAAAAAAATAAACCGATTGTAAACGGTTCATCCATTTGGAAGTTACGGTGCTGTATACAGACAAATTGATAAGAATATAGCTAAAAAAATCTCGATTAAACCAACTTTCAATTAGAAAAAACCGTTTCAAATATAACGACGTAGACCTCAAATATAACATCCCTCGTTTTCGACGTTGAGGTTTAAAAATAGACCTATCTTCTTTATCATAGCTGTACAAGAACTTTGTGTTTATGTTGATATGTACACAGAAAAAAAAGAATTCTTATATCAATGCCAATTGCATTGGTCCAAGATTATGCGGTATTTGGTATATATTAAAAACTAAAATTTTCTTGACAACAAAATTCTTTTTTTTCGTGTACTTATCTAATTAAGCACATTATTTGATAAAATATTATTAATAAATATAAGACGTATTGGATAATCTCAAAAAAATAAAAAGAGAATTAACTCCTCAGCAAAACATCACTGTTGATTTGAATGCGATTTATTTTCTCCCAGTAGATTT
Organism: Luffia ferchaultella; assembly: GCA_949709985.1. Taxonomy (NCBI): domain Eukaryota; kingdom Metazoa; phylum Arthropoda; class Insecta; order Lepidoptera; family Psychidae; genus Luffia; species Luffia ferchaultella. Next base: position 8,357,637 of record OX453245.1, on the reverse strand, counting down.
TTTAAAATTATCATTTCATTAAAAACTTAAGTAGAGCATACTCGCAGGTGTACTTTTAGATGCCGTAAAGGCAATGATTTGCAATCCATCACCGGAGTACAAAAAAGGGCAACTGAGGCGATCATTTAAAGTCAATTCGAATGAATCGGATACAATGGCTGTACGATGTCCCGTTTTCTCTAACCTTATTTTATTGAAACTAAATTTCCTGTCTCGCTCGCACATTAAAAAACGTTCCCTACGCAAAGCAACGGCGCGTTATATTGCGATGATTAGCCCTGCACTTGCCGCCTTTGTCATTGAATTTAAATGGGGGATTAAAATGCAATAGCACATTTTATTTATTAAAGCCTATTGTGCTTTTAGTTCATTACGCAATGGATATCGATTACCTTTGTTGAATTAAACTTACTTATTGTTTAGTCATTTTGATACAAAAAAAACTTTTGAGAAATATTAGTTAAGGGGCCGTCCATTAATCACGTGAGGCTTGAAAGGGGGGGGGGTTTGACAAAAATCACGAAATGGAACAAGGGGGGAGGGGGGTGTAGTAAGATATCACGTGTATTTATTTTTTCAAACGCGCTATTTTTAAATCGAAAAGCGGCGTGTAGTGTACACCATTCGTTTATTATTTTTATACCAATCAAAAACAACCTGCAACTTTTCTGTCTAGACATTTTTATCTTGGTCCTTAATTTCAGAATAAAATAAGATTATACTTTATACCCGTATTTAAGATAATATTCTAAAATATTCTGAAAAATTTAAGAATTTTTGTAGATACTAATAATACACGTGATGTTGGGTGGGGGGTGGGGGGTGGGGGGTAGTCTTAAACCTCACCATGTATCACCAAGGGAGAGGGGGGTTAAAAATGCTTAAAAAAAGATCACGTGATTAATGGACGGCCCCTAAGATGATTTATGAATAAATTGTGTATTTCTGGTTCATGTTTGTTCAATGCTAACATTCCTTTATAATAAGGGCATTCACGTAACTAAATCATAGTATTTTTTTCAACCTATTTTTGATTTGAAAACATTTTTTATTTTGCAAATTAAATTAGTAAAAAACATTTATTTAATTGTTGCATTATTATATATATCATTAGTTGTTTTTACTTACTTAGAGAAATTCAAAGGTATTTTTTTACCTATGCTTCGATTTCACACCTTTCTTTGCACATAGAAACGACGAGAAGGGAAAATACTCACACGATTCGCAATCGGCCACCGATATCCTCCATGTAGGTCTCGGCTTACCCGTCGAAGATTGCTCTCATATCCCGCGGTTTTTATAAAATTCGCAAAAAACACGTTTCGTGGCTTTAATTTTAAATTGAGAAGGTTTTGCGGAATCTTGTTAAAGCCTCTACGTGCGTCGTTTTTCGTCGTCGTGACAATTTTTTCACCTCACCTCCGACACGAGCGCCTATTCTCATTATTTTTGTGCGGGGCGAAAAAGAAATTTTAATTAAAAAGGATTCCCTAATTTTAAAAAATCACGAAGGCTCTGTTCAATGTTAGCTTTAATTGATTCGGAATGCAAGGGGAAATATTGTTTGCGAATCTGTGTAACTTTACTTAAAACATAAATGGAGAAATGCTTCCTTGTGAAATTTCTTTCTCTTCTCTCTTAGCAATTTATTGAATCATAATTACGTGACAAAAAAAAATTGCGAATTAAAACTCAAAATGACTCAAATGACAAATCAAAATGAGCATTATTATTATTTTATTTAGAGTCAAATATCGTATGTTTCATACAGTTTGCTATGAAATCAAAGGAAGTTGTCTTATAGAGATTTTATGTCCTTAAACTTGTTTTCATAATGCATGTAGATCATTTTCAATATAAAGGACACAATTTGATCGAGGTGATATAACCGACGATCTGAGTGATGATATATAGTAGTTAAAGAGCGGGAGCGTAGATCGTTGTCTGTTCGATGTAATATGCTCGTTCATCATCATCATCATCATTAGCCCATTTTTACCCCACTGCAGGGGCTTAAGCCTCCCCCAGGGTGAGGAGGGGGGCTTGGAGCTTAAGTCCACCACGCTGCTTCACTGCGGGTTGGGAACTGTAACGACCGCCATCTATTGACAGCGTCCGGGACCGACTGCTTAACGTGCCCTCCGAAGCACGGTGTCAGTGATATTGTGTACTTAAGTCAGAAAAACTCATTGGTACACGCCCGGATTCGAACCATGGCCCTATGGGCCTTATAAATTTGAGACAGATTCGTTGCGCTCTGGGCTATCACGATATTTTCTCGTTCGACATATGCTCGTGTGCAGATTTGTAAAGTGTACTCATCAGGCCAAGACCACGCTCTTCAGAGCCTTCTGTCAATCCTTTTACACTTGCAGTAAGTGGGTGAGTTATAAGCAAAGGGCATACAGCGCTGTGCGTGTCCAATACAATAATGCGTTCAGGGTGCTGATGCGGCTGCCGCGGTACTGTATCGCGTCATTCAGTCTGGAATGTTCGCGGAGGCATGCGTGGACAGCTTTCATGCCATCATGCGCAAACGTTGTGCCTCCATTCTCGCGCGGGTGTACGACGGCCGCAACATCATCCTGGGCACTATCGCTGATAGATGGGACTTTTCATTTATGGTTTATTGGTTACATCTCCATGTAAAATAAATAATTGATCATTTAGTTTTAATTTTCAAATGTATTTATTTATTGTTATAATTTGTTAATATTTTATTTTATTATACTGTTTTGTTCTAATACCTAATTAATATGTTAATAACGTATAAAAATGAGGATAGAGCTAGCACCCGACAATAAATGATGATTATTATTATTAAGTCTCACACTTTGTTTTGATGAGTCATTTTCATTACTTTGAAAAAGAAAAGGACTCATAACAACAAAACGGGATATTCATTAGGTAAATTTTAAGGACAAATTACTGTCAGCCTACCTATTCTCTCTATATGTAAGTGTGTAGTTACAATGACGACCGCTTAGCCTAGTGGGCAGCGACCCTGCCTGCGAAGCTGGAGGTCCCGGGTTCGAATCCCAGGTCGGGTCAGTATTTATATGATGAATATTAATACTGGCACCGGGTCTTGGTTGTTATATGTATGTGGTGTCTTCGCTTGGTATCCAAAATACAAGCTAATGCTTAGTTTGGGACCTAGACGTTGTTGTCATTGTGTGTGTTATTATTATTAATACACATAATAATTTATTACAATCGCTGCTCAATAAATCCTTTCTGTACCCATATTAATTGTGATTATTCAGATAGATATTAGGTAGAGCTTGGATAAGCCAGCCATGCTTGCGTATGTTATTACCCGACTATGGCGAAGCCAAAAGGAGGGTTATGATTTCGGTCCGTATGCATGTTTGTATGAATGTTCATCTATTCGCGCATTTCTTCTAAACTACTTATCGTAATTCGGTATTTGAGGTATAGTTCGAAGCGTATTGATAGTCCGCTGGTTATAGGCTTATGTGACGTCACACTAAGTTCATAATGACATCCTCTAGAGGACATGAAGCTCTTTCATTTGATGCCGTGCTGAGTATCAAATGAAAGAGCTTAATTAGCACATTTTAAAAATACATACATTACTAGCTATTGCTTATTGATTTGTTTGCTTTAACTTGATAATTTATTGTGTGTAATTCATAAAATCACGTCTCAGACGTCTTTAGACATATTACATGACAAAAAAGTTTAATTTGTTAAATCGGTTTCATTTTGGGCTTTCCACTTGCGGTTACGTCCGCGTGGTTTACACATACATGTTCTTCCAGCTTCAACCCAGATAGCTTGGTCGCATTATTATGCATATGACTTGTAATTAATTGTATGTGAAATATTTTAATTTTTCAGTATGAAGTGTGCGACTAAATAATATGCTATTAAAGGCAAACACATAAGAGCTAGATATATCGTATCAGTGGTTTTTTAGGTTTCCCTAGCCAAATGGCAAAAACATAACCCTTGTAATTTCGGCCTGTCATTATGTTCGTCCATCTGTATGTCACAGTCATTTAACTCCGAGAACATTGGCACTATAATATAAGTTAGCGATTGAGCCTAAAAATCGGTAACATTGACTTTACCTAAGTAATGTTGATATTATCTGAATCAGTTTGTTCAAGGGTGAAATAATAAAAAATTTGGACTTAGTTTTAATTAAAGTCTATTCATTATATTAAGAAACCTTATATGTACCAGTCACCTGAGTAACCGTACTAACGTCTCTATCCCAAAAGAGCTTCACATCAAACAAACACTTTCGTCGATTGTGCAAATTCAAATCTTTAAGATGTTTGGACAGATCATATACGCAACGAAAGCTCACTGGAACGATTGGTGGTGCAAGGATGAGTAGAGGGTCGACGTTCCCGTGGTCGATCACCTATACTAGATATACAGACCTCATTAAATCATCTACAAAGTGTTCCCTTACTGAGTGTACACGCAATGGCACGAATAGAGAAAGATGGAGAAGCCTCGCAAAGGTCGCAACCAAACTATTAGACAATCCACGACCACGACCACTCCGTCAGAAGGGTATACGATTGAGAAGAAGAATATGTACCAGTCAGTACATACAATGTTTCTTCATATAACGAATACAGTTTAGACAATAACGGATATATGCCAAATAATAGACTAACGTAATTCCGACTTTGTGGCGCGCTTTTTCAGACGTACGTATATTTTTACAGACTTACCCGTGTTACTTAGACTTGTACGCTATTTTTTTACACTAGCGGACGCCTTTTCAAATGGGGTGGGTCACGCAAAACTTTTGTAGATGGCGCTCTCGGCGAAGGTAGGTACCTTCGTTACAAATTGAGACATTTATACTTTGTGAATATATTTATATGTATATATGTAGTCGCCAGATCATAGAATTTATCATTTCATGTCTTCGCTTTCGGATTTATTCGAAATTCGGCCAAGATAGGTTGATGGTCTACCATTTATCAATTGATAGATTAAGTTAGGTTAAGTCTGTTTATATTAATGCGAGGAGTGAAACGGAGCGGAGCGAAGAACCATTCAGAAAATGAATATTGTTAAAGTCGAACAGGTCATGAACAATTCTAAGATACGGCCACGACACATGTATATGTTTATAAAATCTTTAATTTTTGTATGGAACTGCCAGTCGATTTAGTACCGTCACTCATGCGCCACCTGGTGAGAGAAAAGGGTAATAATACACCCCATTATCGAGCGCTTTTCAACCATGAGTGCACTTTTTCACACTTGCATCGAATAATCAAACTAAAACTAAATATGACCTACTTGTTATTTAACAGAGATTTTTAATAATTAATTACTTGTAATAATAATGTACAACCTCTCCAAATTTTTCACAAAACCTTTATCAGAGGCAACATTTCTTTACTCACACATATTTAAAAAACTTGACACATATACCTCATTCCAGTGTCGTATTTGAATGTATTTAGTTTATCTGAGCATCGAACGAGCGAAACCGGTGCCTGGATGTGACTAAAGTTATTATTCACTGTTGTTTGTTTGATAGGAAACGACGTAAGCGCGGGCTACTTACGCTGTCGTTTGAGGGTAAACAGCCGTCACGAGTCTCATTCACAAACGCATCGCCTTTCGGGAAGCGAGATTATGGTCCGGGTAAATATTTGGTGTGTTAGTTCATCTCGAGACTTGGGATTATGATATCGTGTGTATCTAAAACATGTCCGGTCGCTGCACCGTGCGCACTTAATTAGCTTTGTCGATTGTCAAGTTGCTTAATATTAGCAATAGAGCTTTTAGGAACTACAAAATTATAGCAGCCTGGTTTTCTATGATAAAGTAAAACGGTAGAATAAGTAAAGTCATTGACTGACCGATTGGTCAAGTGGTTGGAAGCGCCGACTCCATAGGTCGCGGGTTGGATTCTCACCAATACAAATACGTGGGTCGTGCCAAAAGAAATTTATAAAGAAATATAAGCAAGTTATACATTTTTGTAAAGACTGGTTTCTTATTGGTAAATTTTAAAATGGAACACTTGTGAATTCGAATAATTTTTTGGAAATATTTTTTTCTGATATAATCGGACAAGAACATGCTCGTAGCAAGGGAGCTCACTTGACGAGATGTTCGCGCCATTATTTATTATGATTATAAAAAAGGTTTAAAGCCCCAAGAATGTTTTGAATCAATAACTAGTAATTTTGGCGAGTTTGCTTGTTCACGCGGGCAACGGTTTTAATTAGTTTGCTGAGTTTATAAGAGGATGAGGAACCTTTGAAGATGAGGCGAAGACAGGATGGCCGAAATCGCGGTTACTCAAGAAAATGTGCGAGAAATCGAAAAACTTATTCGTGAAAATCGAAAAATTTCATATATATGAAGGTTGAGAACTGCATGGACATTGGATCAGCAGCAATTCAAACTATCATTCACGACCACCTTGCCTCGCCGCACACGTCTGTGCGAACACTGGTACTTCTGTGGTACGTCTGTGCGAACAGAGGTAGTTTATACTTACAGATATTCTACCTCTTTGCTATATAAGCTTTTTCTAATTTGGGCAATAATAAATTGATATTTTTATCTAATAATTCATTAATAGCTATTCTAAAATTTACGAAGTATCTATAATTACTACTTCTCTCAATTCAATTGAATATTTATACTATAAGTATTCTATAATTCATAGTCCATTCATCAAAACTGGAAACTACTTAAATACTATTTCAATTCCAAAATGCTATCAGACACGACTCCATAACAAATCAACTCTAAATACATATTTATTTATATAATTTATTTATTTAATTTATTAATTTAATTTATTTATTTAATTTATTTATTTAATTAATTTATTTAATTTATTTATTTAATTTATTTATTTAATTTATTTATTTAATTTATTTATTTAATTTATTTATTTAATTTATTTATTTAATTTATTTATTTAATTTATTTATTATTTCATATCAAGTAACAAAGACTAATTTGTTAGTAAAACATTTACATTACAACCTAAATATTAGTAACATAATATAACAGTCAAAATTAAAACAAACTACAAATCACAAATCAACATCAAATTGTAAAAATTAACTAAGTCATACACAAGATGTCAAAATTATATCTATCCTATATGAAATGGCTATCCGACAAAAAACACAAGTCACAATATTCACGAAATTTAGTACCTAAGTGATGCTATTTAAAAGTGAAAATAAAATTATATAATTTTTATACGACTTCAAAAAAGAAAAAGGTTTTTATATAATTTTATAACTTCATTAATTTTATTATGATCAACAGACCTACACTAGAAAATAAACTTGTTGTCAAAATCAACCGAACTGCAAAAAGTAACACTGCAAAAAGTAAGTGGTGCCACGTTGTCTGTCGCTATCTTTGAGGACACGAAGGGTGCCTGTGACATATTTTTTTATGTCATGAAAAAATATTGTTCCCTAATTTTCGATACACGACACGAACCGCCGTCAAACGGACAGATGTAATTTCTTGCATAGATTTATTAAGTATTATTATTTCAAATTCATAATGTCATCATATATAACCTTTGAATTTTCAAAGAAGGTTTGTGACATGAATACAAAAAAAACATGGAAATTACAATAATTAATATTTTATATTTAAATGTACTTAATCTTCTTCTATTTTAATATATTTATAACGCTTTATAAGTCTTTTTGTTAAATGTTAAATTTTGTTAAACTGGAATGACTCTGGGATGTAAAAACTGTCAAAAAAAAATTAATTAGTTTAAAATTATAAATTCAAATATCGAAGACCAAACAGTTTATGAATGGCCTTCGAAAATAAAACTAACAATAATAATATACCTGGGACACAGCGCCATTCAGTCCCAAACTGAGCAAAACTTGTATTATAGGTACCAGACCACTGATATACATACTTAAATATTCTTCACCAATATATGTACCTATACATACATAAATATTTCATACTCGGGAACGGAAAAAATAGACGTGTTCATACACACAAATATTTGTCCCGGGCGGGAAGCGAACCCGTGAACCTTGGCTCCGCAGTTAGGGTTTCTAACCACTTAACCAATCGATCACTCTGAACGCAGGCCTTCACACGCGCAGTCGTGGTTTATCTTCGAGTTTGTTAGAGATTAAGAAGTACGGATGACAAACTAATAGTGTGAACGAAATAGTTCCACAGCCTGTCACGTCATACCTTATGTATACCTTACGTCCTACCGCCAAACAGAAACTAAATAATCGACTTGTGTGAAAGCCAGCACTCTTAACTCGTGCCGCATGGTGTAGGCATCTATCGGTGGGAGAATTTTACTGTTCAGGCAAATAATTTACCTTACCGAAAAAACGATACCAAAACGACGGGGAATTTATCACTCTTGAGAATTTAACTGTAAAAAATTTAAACCAAATTCGCGATTCATAAGCAGGGTAAAACTGTAATTTGAAGCTGAAAATAAAGTCATTTTCCCTGATCATCCATAGTACACTACAGCGATATTGAGGTATCTGTACCTACCAGCAGACCACGCTCATCTGCAAAACAAAGTCTATCTGAAGTATGAATACGAAAAGTGAAATACTGTACTGTGAAAATTAGTGGCGAAGGAAGTGTTAACATGTTACATGAAAAACTTACTATCCTTTGAATTCTGGAGGTGTACGGATATTAAAGAACCCTAGCGCGCATTACAGTATTTCAGTCGTAGATGATTTATTAATAAATTAAAAATGGAAATATGTTCTCGCCGATACGATAAACATTCTGCACGGCTTCGGGACGGAGAGGGCGTGACTGGTTGGAACGACAGATGTCCCGGCATCCGCCCCGGTTTCAAAAAAACCGCCCGTGCAGTGGGAGTGGCACCAATAAATTTTGTCAAAATAATGCTCGACGCAAACACTTCCCATACCTCTGTGTTTCGCCGGCTCCCATTAGAATAACAGTACAAATCGCTTTAATTTGTTAACAGGCGTTCCGAATGGTTGTCACATGTCTCCAAGCATGAACGCACTCGCTCGAACGATAATCTGAGTCGCGCCCTCACTAATTGACGGTGTCGAAATTAAACGGTGCTCTCGTATGCTTTTTTCGCCGTTTAAGAATTTGTAGTTTATCTTCTTTTCTCAGACTTAAAAACTGAAATAATATGTACAATCATCATCATCATTATCAGCCCATTTTACCCCACTGCAGGGGCTTAGGCCTCCCCCAGGGTGAGTGGAGGTTTGGAGCCACCAACTACTCCACTGCGGATTGGGGATTGTAACGACCGCCATCTATTAACAGCGTCCGGGACCGACTGCGTAACGTGCTCTCCGAGGCACACAGTCAGTGATAGTTAATGTACTTAAGTCAGAAAAACTCACTGGTACACGCCCGGATTCGAACCATGGCCCTATAGCCTTATACATTTGAAACAGGTTTGTTGCGCTCTGGGCTATCATGACACATGTATATATAATATGTATACTACATAATATGTACAATATATGTAGAATATTATATGTGTAATATATAAAATGACTTATAAAATATATATAGTTATAAAAACCGGGCCAAGTGCATATCCGATCACGCAATGTGAACGTTTCCGTACAGTCCAGATGAACGTTCATGGTTAAAATTAAAATAATAATTAAAAAAAAAATATCTCAGAAAAACCGACTAAGTGCGACAAATATGACTGCGGAAGCAATCAATCGTATAAATTTGGAAATTACATTTACCTGGGTGTATTTAATAGTTCCCTGCCTGGGTTCTATGCGACGCGCAGGCGCCGCGTTTTTAAATCGAGTAACTACCGGTCGACGCAATGTATCTATCATTTGACTAAAGTGCGCTGCGGGGCAATATAATAATATTCAAGTTCGGTATCTCATTCGGTAAAGTTATCATTTGGTTTTCAAAATATTTTCCATCTCAGTGAATTAACACTCTGAAGAACCATAGATGTATCAAAATGTCAAGAGAGATAAAATAGCACTATATTTAGTCCTACCAAAGTGTTGGTCGTATAGTTAAAAGTAATAGCCAACGACCCGTCAATCGTTTCTAATTTAAATGGGATAAATGCTGAATAATCCCGTAATGTGAAAAAGTAGATATATCTAATTGCAAAACAAAACATCTCAGTTTAATTTTCACCAGTTATTTGTTATATAATATTTATGAGAAAAATAATAATAAAATTATTGTTTTATTTAGCGGGGCTGGGCCTAAAAACCTGTTGGTAGACTAATTGAGTTGACTCGACTTCAATGATTGAAATGATTGAAATGAAAATATAGGTATTTTTGTTTCATCATGACCTATGTGCTGACAATATGGCTATAGTAGAACCAATTTACTTTAGCTGCGTATATTCACCTGCTTAGGACTAGAGTATGGGTTGACAAATTCAACTTTAGTGCAACATACGAGTATCAATTTTATTTAAATGTTTACACCTGAGGATAAACCGTTTGAGGTTCGCCTTTCTTGCGACAGTCGAACGTTCCGCACGGAAGGCCAATGTTAAACGGTTTATATTTAGATACACCTTGAACCTATTAGGTAAATGCACCTACTAAAATATTGTTTAGGTATATTGCTCAGTTAAGTTGAATATATTTTCAGATTTTTGTCGCATTCGAAATCTTACTTTAGATAGTTAATGACAGTTCGCAGCATGAAATTGACATTCCCGACAAACAATATGTCAGTGGTACAAACACAAAATATTTACTATAAGGCGGGTGATTGATAGTGTGAGACAGATGCAGCAGGCGACTCGCCGCATCTGTCACTGTGTTATCTCCAATATTTAACCCTTTCGCGGCTCTGACCATTCCGGATTGTCATTAGAAATGGAATAATAATGATTATTGATTTGACCGGGCTGAATGTTTCGTTATTTGTAAAAATAGATGGATTTTGCTTTGATCTCATTTAATCGATTAATATACACTATAACATGTCAAAAGCTTAAGTCGGGGACTATTATAATAGATGCTTAAAATTTAAACGATTTCTTCTTATTGCAAATTTTTGTTTGCATCGAATGCTTGAAATAATAATAATTTATTGCAATAAATATTTTGCCATTTTATTTGTTGATGGTATTCCCTGATCCCCGAACTGGGATTTCCCATGCTTCGGGGAACAGTTTCTCCCACCTTGCATTAAATTTGAGTCAGCAAATTTTCAAATATGGAAGTTACCTACACTAACAACAATATTAAAGTCGAACACATGTTAATCAACGAGAAGAAAAAACAAAATAAAATAAATAAATTATAATAAAGAAATAAGTAAAGGATTGATGTGGACACGAATATCATACTCATATGATTGAGTGTTTATGTGTGTTTATCTGTGCGCCTAGCGGCTGCACCCGCTAAGTGCACTATCTTTCCTTGAAATATATATTAATATATCTATAGTTGTCTATTTTAAAACCACAAATAGTCGCTCTGTACTCTCAAAGTTCGAGTCCGAGTTCAAGAAATAGGAAAATTGTTAGAGTTTAGATATTCATTCAAAAATATATATACTGTTGTTCGTTCACAATATTTAATAATATTTGTAAATATTAATACAAAAACGCAAATAAAAAAAATATACAGTTAACTTGACTGCAGTTAGGGTAAACAGACATAACTGACTTTGGTGTAACAAAGGGGCAGCAGATAGCCGTTAGCAGTAAGTAGCAGTTACGTGCGCATTTGTACCCGCTCGGAGGTCGAGCGATAAATCTTTTTACTTTATGACAAATTGTTGTCGCAGTGAATGTACCCACTCGCCCCCGTCGCCACAAAGGAGCTAGAACAAACACTAACATAATAGCACTGATGGCAACAAATGTAAACACATATTGTGACCGTGTGCGCCGGCCCCAATAGCGCCAATATCGGATCACATTGTTCCGACCGAATTTATTGCTTTTTGTAAGAAATTGCCTTGTCACTGGTACAAAAATGATAAATAATAGCGACTGCAGCATAATCGCTGAATCAGATTTTTTAAACTATTGCCTATGCTACCAATAATAAGTTATTCATATCAATTGTAGACAATTACTTATGTACAGTTTACAAACTATAAAAAAAATTGAATATACCCGAACTGTCTTAAATTTACTATCTGAAAAGAGAATAACGAATTCAATAATCTATAGAATTTTGTTTGAGCTATGTAGAAATATACCATAATATTACAATCATATAAATGTAAATTGAATGTTATAAGGTACACATATTAGGTACGAGCGGAGACAAAAAAAAACATATTAGTATAGAAAAAAATTCAAATTGTAAATATGTTTTGGTTAAAGGTTTTACCACACCTGCATAATATGGTTAAAGGTTTTACCACACCTGCATAATACATTATAACATTCAAGTAATATGTATTAAAAATATTTCAGGGTATATTCTACATTGCTCAATTTGCTCAAAAAATATTCTACAGATTACCGAGTTTATTATCTTTTCAATTAAATGTATTTTTTGTGCTGTCGGGTTTTTCGTTTTTGCTTCTAAACTGAAAAACTAATCCTGACCCATTCAAATATTTAAAGCGAAAATCCCCAACGGCCGATCCAGTGAATGATTTATAAATTGTGGACGGTTCGGCTCAACAAAAAATTAACTTAGTGTCCTTGCGTTAAAGTTAGTGTCAAAATTGTAGCATAAAAGTGTTATAATATATATGTATATTTGGAATTTACTAATTACTAGCTTTTATTTGATGCCCGTATTGTTGTAATAATTTTTTTTATTTCCCCTTTTTTTGGTTTGCAGACATGATTGTAAGTACCTTATACGCCACTTCCACAGTTAAAACGAATTAAATGTATTAACTATTTTGGCTATAGGACGAGCCAAAGAAATATATATTTATTCGTACACTCGTAAAACATTACCCTCCTTCTGGGGTAAAAAAAATTACATATGATTTGCACATTCTGGCGTGGGAGACGTTGAAATTGTCCTCTAATAAAATTTTCGTGATCGATTAAAAATATACAATAAACAGTACAAGACATTCTCTTTTGATATTATTTTATACATCATCATAATCAGGTTTCCGAGTATTCACTACTAAAGTACCGTTTTCTTCAACGTTCAGTGTAGAAATTTGGACTAGTCCTGGTCCCCCTGGTCCATTACAGGTTGGGGCTGATTAGGTACATCCACGCACCGTCACACAAGTGACGTCATCACTATATCGTCAAATAAATATCACAATTAGTTTGGCATTAAAAACTCATTGGTCAATACCTAAGTCTAAAGCGAAAATCGAACCCAAGATCTTTGTATGGAAGGCCATTCGGCCACCACAGCTCATATTTTTCTAATTTATGGCAGTGCCTTAGTTTATGACAGAACTCGAGGCAAGGTCATTTGATTCTAAGTTACGTAGCAAAGATACTTATATTGATTTTTTAAATTAAATATGACATAATTCGTAAAATAAAAAATAGAACCATATGATTATTATTATAAGTATTAAATAGATTAAATAAGCTTCAGTGTTTTATAGAGATCGTCAATTGTATTTAAAATTTTAAACATTATTCCTAATTTTGAATTTAAATAATGTTATGAAATCTCCGATATCTATTCAACATGATTCAACGTCTTTTCCTTATTTTAAATTCCGAATCTTTGACCATTTAGATTGCATGACTTCAGGTTCGTCGGTTTATCCTGCAATGTTGTCTCTACATAAACATTTCCAACGTTAACAACTAATTATATCCTTACGTAATTTTACTATTTATCTATCAATTATTGAAGTATCATTGATAATGAAATGCTTTAAATACACTAATTTATTCTTGATTATTATTGTGCTAGATGAAAATGTATATTTTTTAAATTTCGACGAAAATGTAACTCAGCTGTAACCATCGTATTTCTATATAAAGCTTAATTTGGGGCTTCGTATGGTAGTGGGGATTGCAGTCGTGATATATGACGTCCACACAATGGCGGATGACTTCGCTTTACGAGGCCTCACGGGGCTGCTCGTAATTATAATATTATGATATGACTTCACATTATTCCCTAAATATATTGTCCTTTCATAACACGCACTCGGTGGGAGACGGCCATTATATCGACATATTGTGAGCCTGTCTTCATTATGCGCCCTCTATGAGGCGCGAAACGCGAAACATTCTTTATTCAGCAATTTTACATGGAAATAATATACTTACTGTGAAAATCAGTTTTGTGAAAACAATTCTTTTTTTAATTTATATATAGTTTTTGTATCGTTCGGAAATTCATAGAAATAAATGGAATGTAAAATGACTTCCAGTTTGCTACTTAGGTTAGGCTACCTATGTCGTACGGGTAAGTTTTTGGCACAAATATAATAAATATGAAAACTCGGAAATATATGTGAAAAACTGAAAATAGAAATATTTTTAATTTCTTGGACATGAACCTATAGGAAAAACTGGGCGTAGCATTGTGAACTATTACTGATGCACCCCTAGTAAGTCAGCTGGCTATGTACGCACGCATCAACTGGAACACACTCATGCCTACCAACTGCCAATATGCTGCGAAGTTCCACTCACACATATTTACGCGTCCACCATCACAGTGCTTCATTAGTTATTCAGTGATAGGGAGTATAGAGTTTTTATTACGTCTATGGTCTTGGAATAATATTTCTGTGAGGTTTGTTTTTCTCCACTAACCCACGCCCTCACTAAAAGATAAAAGATGCGAGATGGAGCGCGAAATTAATCTGATTCTTCTTAAATGTATTGTTGGTTTACCAGTAATGTTTAAAAAACCAGCCAAGTGCGTGTAGATACACGCACATTGAAGGGTTCCGTAGTCGAGATGAATTTTATAGTTAAAACTCAAATAAGAAGTTTACGACTGTTTAAAAACAAATATCTCAAACACCACTCAACATACTATATTATATGCCATAAAAGTAAGAATTTATGCTAAATTCAAATTTAGGCTAGAATTTGAACCACACTTTGACAGTAGGTATCAACTAGACCCACTATATACCTATGTATTTGTTAGTCCCCGATGAAATTAAGCAGCACATTATAAACGCATTTTCTCTTCACAAATATTTTTCATTCCCCATAGGTATTTAAAAACTTAGTAGTTTTGTTCAGGATTTGCTGTAAGTTAATAAATGATGCCTTATAATTCGTATTTATTTCAACATTGTAGGCTCCGTAGTTTGGGAGTTAAGAGAGAAGTGCTGGATTTTTGTATATTATATTTCCTTTGATATCTTTTAAACTATAAAGTTTGTAATTATAAAAATAATATTTTTTTTTCTTAACGAAAATATTCATTAGATATATCATATGTTATACTGTACTTTTTTATGTCTAATTTGTTCTTCAAAATAAAAATTCGTTTGTTCACGTTATATACGTACGCGATTGGGTCAACAAACTCTGTAAAGATAGATGTTTGTAAATTAATTAATATATGTAAATTTTAAATTATTTTGTCCAGTAGATTCGGAGCAAATAAGTTGTGAGAAACGGGCTGACACCAGAAAGATTCTATAATGGCTCCGTTTTTACATCTCTGGTATATACGGAAAACAAAAAATGCTTTTTATGTGCTTAGTCATTATGAAATACAAATTTTTTCAAGGATCAAGGATCTTCGCTTCTTAAATCTTGCCGCAGTGTATGTTAAATCTAAAATACCCATTTAATTTATTTTGTTTAATAACAAAACACAAAAGTCCAATTCTCAGTTCTCGATTAAGATAGCACGTTACACGTTATTATCAATTTAACAAACGCAAAGAAGTTTACGTACCTCAGATTGATATTTCACTTCAATGAACATATATTATTCACTTCCTGGTGGCAAATAATACGATCTCAAAACCTATTAGCAATAAACAAAATTTCATCGGTTCATATTTATGTTCATACACAAATAGATTAGACGCAACCCCAAAAACGCGGGCGGTATTATTTCGTAATCACCATAAAATCAGTATCACCGCACTAATATATTTATAGCATTACAGCACCCACTAATATTTATGCAAATTGAAAACGAACGGAATGGCATCGTTTACGCTGCCCTAATCCGCTGCGCTCGCCCTACTACGAACCAAAACCAAAAGGGTGTTTTTACTAATCTATGAAAATGGTACAGTAACAAGAGTTGTCTAGGAACAAAATAACACACAAGTACTAAAAGCACAAAACAACCTCAAAAACCTTAGTAAGACTGCAGTATTGTATTTCAAGTATATTTAAAATGTAATTAGTTAACATTAACTTCATGTGTAGCTGTTATGAATATAGTGGTAGGAAAGTGTCTTTGCTATAAAGGTAGTATCCGATTTTCGCCATAGACGTAGTAGGTAACCCATCACTTTTATTTAACCTTAAGATATATACCTATATCGTAAGCTTCGCCACATCATCGTCCATACTATTATGGTGAATGGTATAACAATCGGTTGGTGGTTAATCTGAAAAAAAAAGGAAAACCAGCCTTAGAAATAGGAAAAGCTACTTGAACACGAAAAGAAAATAATAGGTTTCGCATATTGCCGCAGTCATTTGATAATTTTTTTAGTAAGTACTGATTGATACCAAAAACAAAGACGTTTCATTATTATCATCAAAGATCATAATATTAAATGGCTGGTAAAGAAAGAAATCACCTATAGTATACGTGTCACGGGACACGCTAAAACGGTATAAACCTATGTTCTAAATGAAGTTCAAAAATTTTGTGTTATTTGTAATTTCAATGTCAGCAATCCCTACATATAGTTTCAATCAAACTTTGTGGCGGATGTGAACATAGGCACAAGTCGCGTCGCAGTAACCAGTTTTAGGTGTAGCGGGACGCAGTGGAGCGAGAAGCATATGACTGAACCTGCACAAGCACGCTTATAGCGTTGTATTCCGATCCGCCATAAAGTTTGATTGGAACTATATTATAAAATAAAGTCCCCCGCCGCGTCTGTCACTCTGTCTCTCTGAACGCGATGAACTCAAAAACTACTAAACAGAGTTGCATATGGTTGATACCAATGGACAGAGTGATTCAAAATGAAGGTTTATGTGTATAATGGCAGTGGTATAATTTATCAATGTTCTGTGTAAATCAATTGGAATATGACGATTATAGTTGATGACGTGGGAAGAAATCAAGTCTACTGGCAGCTTTCATCGAAAACGTTGCCTAATTCCTTTGAGATATAACAAAATAATGCATGGAGGAATTGTACCAATTTCATAGGACTAAAGAAAAAAGTACGCTATGGCATATGCCTATCTTTTATGCATTATGCATATCTTTGTCTAGCTTACTATACTTATGTTTATGTTTAAAAAAATGGTGTCATATGATGTCGTAATTGGAAAGCAATTTATAAGCATACAATATTAATCATTGTTAAATTAACTACGTTATTTGTCTTCAGCATTTCATGTAACATTGTAATTGCCTTTCACACCATACAATTTAAATTAATATCTCAGGAATTAGCGCGAAATAAAAAATATCGCGCGACAAGCGGCCGAGCGCCGCGCCCGGCGGTCATACAGACGACAACGCAACACGCGTGGTTAGACAGAAGTTATCAATGTTATATATAAAAAAAAATATTTTAGTTTGTTTTATGTATAGATATATTCTCTACTTTTTCAAATATTTACATTATTGTAAAACAAGTAGGATGAGCTTACGTTACATATAAATCTAATTAAATCTAATCCACATGTTCGACGCAACAAGCAGATACGACACTACGACAAAAGAAAAAACTGTAGCATATAATAAACACTACCACTTTTTCATCAAAATCATCGCATATTACAACATATTATTTTAAAATTGTATACACGGGGTGAGTCGAACAATCGAGGCCGTATGCACCGCATCGTCATTTATACACCCCGTTCATCCTGTCCCCGTACATCCACAGATTCACTGCGCACAAAATAGAAAAACTAATTCTTGCCCATATGGGACCAGTGATTGCCTTCTGAACGCTCACCCTAGTTATGTGGCCACCCCAACTCATCTGCTTTAGATGTCTTTTAATATTGCGGCTTGTTTTATGGTTTTAGTCGTGATTTAAGAAAAATTGGTATGGTTGGAAAACAAATTTTTATATTTATTTGTTAAATATTTACAAAAAAAAAACAAACATAGGCGATACTTTCACAATTTAATATCACGTGTTTGTACCTATTGCATAAATTATTACATTCCAATTAAATAAATTATATGCGGAATAGTAATAAGAATTTATTGCATTATCAAAAAAATATTGTTTATTATTTTTGGAATACTTTTGTAATTATGGATGGAAATTCAGAGCAATTATATAAAGAACTATTAATTATATATTGTAACTTGAGTATCTAAATTTCTACCTAAAAGTATTGTAATCTTTTTAAAATTGAGATTTTCATGAATACAGAAGAAGAATATAAGGACTGATATACTATATGAATTAGAAAGACGTTGTCGATCGCGTAAACTTTGGTCCCATAATATCTACAATTATACTTATATTTAATTATTATTAGCAAAGTTGACTCAAACTCATAAATAATCGTAGGACTATTTGTTAAATTTTGTGTAATGATTTTACATTTATCCGGCATGGCTACCATGAGTTTGAATTTGTTTGAGGTTTCGATACACGCTAGCGACTCGTGCAATATTTTTGTATGTGAATTCAGTTCTTCTCGGTACCGCGACGCGTTGAAACATTTCGAATAGGTACATGCTAACCGTGCAGGATCTTTGTATTACCGTAGATGTAATCATTGTTTATTTTTTACAATTATCGACATACTACATTTTCTAAATTTTACTAATGCATTAATTTTAAGGTATTTTCGTATGATTGAAGGACAAACATACTTACAAATTATGCCATAAATAGTAATTTTAATTATATCAAACGACTTTTCCATCCAGTTCTAAGTGACCCAGGTCCCTCTAAAGACTCCGTAATTCGCAGGGTATTTTTATAAGTCTCAGGTGGTCCGTAATTTGCTTGTGGCGGCGTCGGAAGGGTTAAGTTGATTTATGAGCACCAATGTGCATCTTGGGACAAACTATGCCAACGACTGCACCCTAATTTTAATATTGCGTATATATTACTTAGAAACTATAGGTAGGTATATGCTCTAAAAAAGTAAAATAGTAAAGTCACGTGTAATAAATTAAAAATATATAATTAAACTAAATTAATGACCAGTATGTATTGGACGAATTATATTCGTAATAAAGAGGTAAGTAGATAATATTTTATTGCAGAGATAATAATCCGTTAATATGGTCATGCCATAAAGTAAAAAGCGATTAAGATTTGTTTCAAGTTAGTAGCGTTGCGGGTCGACCTTGTACGTCTATGTGACGTCGGCAATGGGTGCCGTACAATAACGAAACATGAAAAATTTCCAGACGCCCGCATCAGACTGATAAATGGCTTCCGAAAATCCAAAAGGAAGTTACAGCTTACTTGGGATTTGGTCTAGAACCTCTCACGTCCCATAACTGCTGCACTCCGCTTTATTACAATTACCATAAGCCTCAAAGTCCCGCACTCGGGTTTCGACACCGTAGAGTCTATCATTTTGAACCCACTTACAAGAGCGGTAAGACGGTTATTGCTTGAATGAAATAGAAACCGCCGGACGAGCGGGTTTCGATAGGTGTCTAGACATTTTCGTGCTTAATGCCAAATGTTAAGGTTGAAATTGGGTTTGTGTTATAGAGACCCGCGCAAGTTATGCTTCGACCGTGCTCCGCAGCGGTCCACTCGTTACGTTTATATACGTGTACGAGATATGTTCGCGACCACTCCGAATACTAATTGGATAGAAGGGCACTACTAGTATTGAGGAACAACATGGAAAAAATTGAGATCCGATCAGCAATTTCTGTTCATTTATTAATGACAAGTTCCCATGAAAGTAAACGGTAGAAAAAAATTATTATCCATTTTTTGAAATATTGTATACTTACTGTATTTATATTTATAGTTTACCAAATAAAGAGACGCATCCAAACATAATTAACTATTAAATTATCTATTTCTAAAGTCGCTTACTGGAGAAGAAAATTGTACTATAAATATTTATCCATTTAGTATTGTTTATACGTAACATGTGTAGTTCGCCTCAAACTTTATGGCGGATTGGAATACAACGCTATGAGCATGCATGCGCAGCGACAGTCATATACCCCTCACTCCACTGCGTCCCCCTACACCTAAAACTGATTACTGCGACGCGACTTGTGCCTTTGTTCACATCCGCCATAAAGTTTGATTGGAACTGCACCTACTCTATAAAAATTTAAATATTTATCCACAATATAATTCTTAATTTTTCGGTATTCCACTAAACTATCAACTGTTGTAATATTTCTTTACTATTTAAAATTAAATAACACTAAAAATGTTGAATTATTTACTTTTAACTCTTAAAAGAAAGTATATAAATGTATTCCATTGATTCAGGTCAATTACGTGAAGATGTTTAATGAGAATTAAGTTAATAAACGCAACGAAAACTGTTGGAAATTGTAGTTACAGAAGTGATTAAAAATAATAGGAGGACTTAGGTATATCACCCCGGCCGGTAGGTAAGCGGTCGGCCGCAGCTGAAGACGCAATGTAAATTCTAATTTAACGACGAAACTTCTTAAATTCTGAAATGAAACTTTATTGCTACGTGCGTTTAGTTAGTTTTTGCCGTGAATTATAAAACCGGGTTCTAACTTGAAGCATAAAAATTTCTTTCCCTAAATTTTCTTCTACACGATTGCTGGAATTTTCACGGGCGCTCGCCATCCTACCTACCGAGCGCGACGTGAATGGAAAGCCAGCCTAGCGCGAAATGATGATGAATCGGGCCGAGAAAAGGGTCGAGAGAGCGAGAGAATTATATAAAACGCCGGTGCCTCAGACAAGGACGGTAGCAGGGAAAATTAACGGATGCTCCCGTGAATTTGTGTACGTTTTCAATGAAGGTACTTTACGTTAGGTAAAATAGGAATAAAATGGATCGCCCCTAATCCTTCAGCCATTTATAACTTACACGCCATTAATTTGAGTGATAACTCACAAAACGGGCCCCTGTTTTTGTATGCCGAGGTGTTTATTTTAAACGCGGCTCGGATACAACACCTGGATAGAGACATTATGAGCTGTTTCGCTCAAAATCGAAGTAGAAGTTAATTTAATTACAATCTCATTGATGTACAGTAAACAGTTCTTACTCTGCGGGCATCGAATAGCTATCTGACGATTCAACAAGATAAGGTGTATTCGACTAGCTCTATATCATATTTAAAATTATTAATATTTGGAAAAGCATATTTTCTATATTTTTAAGTACTTAAAGTGTTAAAGGCCTGTTAACTGTAAATTGTTTCAAATAAAAACCCTTTTTTAATTGCAGTTATGTGAGGATTGTTTCAAAAACTAAAAGAAAAGGATCTATAATATAATAATTTTCTATGTTAATGTATGGATTGTGACACACAGTAGTTTATTAACAAATTAATCACTAAAAGTTCATAATCTGAACCATTAAAACTGGACATATCTGAATATATCTAGACGTGATACCCATGTTAACTAAATTGAATACTAAATTTAATTAAATTGAATTAGCCACGTTCCTATCCCGGAAACAGGTACTCTGGCATAAGTCTCGGCAGACAGCTTCCGTTCTTGTTATCACCACAGGATTATGGTATAAAGCAGATACCTTGGCGCTACGTACAAGGTGGTCTTATTTGACGAAGCCCTTTTTATCAAGTACACGAGTCAAGTACTGTTTGTATAGTTTTAACCGCTGAGTGCGATGGACTTAAAGTTATTCGTCGAAAATACTCGTGAATTTATAACTTGTTTAGAGCATGATTTACGTTTACGATCAAGATATTGAAAAAAGGTATATTTTTGTTGTTGTTTTGCTTTATTTTGCATAACGATAAAAGTTGTTTTGGTAATTTTTTTTACAATTTTCGTTATAGACTATAACTATTATTTTAATAAAATGTTAGAGACATAGAAATATCTATTTATTATGAATATATTACGGAGCATTACTCGGGAAGACGTTGTTGGAAAATTCATACTAATCAAGTAATTACTTTTCATAATACACATTTCTATTCATTTTTCTCTCATTTTGTTTACTTGTTTGAAAAGTAATCCAAGAACCACAAAACCGATTTTGATAAAACTTTCACATTTAAATGGTTGATATTATGATTTAACATAAGTATAATTTATCATTACGCTGCTGTTTTTAGGAGCAAAGCAGTAAGAAAAAAACATAACGCAAAGAGAGATTTTAAAGATGAGTGAAATAGTTTAAGATTTTAAAAAATACACGTTATTATTTATATATACGCGGAAACCATACGAGTTAAGTAGCAGTTGAAGGTTGTGTCCTATAACTATTTTTTCAGTTCAGTCATGTCTACACTTCTTCATAACCCAAGTAATATACCTATGGCGGCGTGTTCGGCTGAACGTACTCTAAACTTATAGAGGAGCAGTCCTTACCTAATTAAACAATAAGTTTGTAAAAAAAAAATAGGATGGTGATAAAAACAGAAACTGTAAACATATTTTTCTCGGTAATCGTTAGTTTGCACCATCCGCTCACTTGAAATTTGTTGTTTCCTTTGGTAAGCTCTTCGCACTCTATAAGTTTAGACTACGTTCAGTCGAACAATAACTTCTAGAACTTCTTATGAATCATACAGTGGCTCTACAACCACGCTATAATTTTATTTAAGCACAACTTTGGCAGCTTTTGTCAATATATTACTTATGCAGTAGGTAGCCGTAGAAAAGAGTTACGACTTAGTGAATTCTAAAAAAGAAAAGACTCAGATCTGTACAGGGAACTCTTTCCAGCAGCTACTGTACAACTGTTATATTGACAATGGCTGTCAAAGTTGTGTTCGAAGAGAGTTATACGGCTATTGTAGACCCATTGTACTGTTCTTAGGGGTACGTGGTACTTGTGTGCTAATTAGGGAGTTGATTGAAAACTATTTTTCATATGTACGCTGTATCACACTCTTTAGAAAAATAAGTTCGCTATAAATCCAAAAAGAAGCGTAATGATACATCGGTGGCTGTAAAGACGCTTAATGTGGTTCCAAGTGGGAGAGCACGTTCGAATGTACATTGCGACTATATGAACTAGCACAATGGCGGTAACGGTCAAATACAAAATAAACAACTACAATAACTTGATTAGAGTGTCGTGATAGCCCAGAGCACAACGAACCGGTCTTAAATTTATAAGGCCCCACAGGGCCATGGTTCGAATCCGGGCGTGTACCAATGAGTTTTTCTGACTTAAGTACACAATATCACTGACACCGTGCTTCAGAGGGCACGTTAAGCAGTCGGTCCCGGACGCTGTCAATAGATGGCGGTCGTTACAGTTCCCAACCCACAGTGGAGCAGCGTGGTGGACTTAAGCTCCAAGCCCCCCTCATCACTCTGGGGGAGCCCTAAGCCCCTGCAGTGGGGTAAAAATGGGCTGATGATGATGATGAATTTGATGCAGAATATTTTTTATGTACAGTACAATTGGTTACACTCGTAGTTGGTTAAACTCACTTTTAAATGTAAATTATGCGTAATTTAAAACTAGAATAAAATACTACAAATCATCGTCTGATCCGTACTATTCATAAAAGCATGTATTGACTAAAAGCTCCCTTTCGCGCTTACCGTCTAATCACTCATACTCAAGCTAGCTAGCGTGTACCCGTTGCGAGATGGCGAGTTTCAGTCCGAGTTCAGTCCGTGAGGTTCCCGCGCGCCAGCCTTCACCCACGCGAAATTGAGTTTGATATTTCCGATACTGTAAAGTGACATTTCGTCGTAAAGTGACGACCGCTTAGCCTAGTGGGTAGCGACCCTGCCTACGAAGCTGGGGGGCCGGGTTCGAATCCAGGTCGGCTCAGTATTTATATGATGAATATTGATACTGGTACCCGGTACTGTTATATTTATGTGGTGTCTTCGCTTGGTACCCAAAATACAAGTTAATGCTTAGTTTGGGGCCTAGACGTTGTTGTGATGTATACGTCATTATTATTGTTATTTCTGACTGTATTAAAACCACACGCTGCTGTCAAATATATTTACTCTATGATACTATCTTATTCTTAGGAAAGTAACGACATCTAAAAATCTATTAATAAAATAGGTTAAACATAATAATCTAAAAATATTAGTAATTATATTTATTATATTCTAAATATTATTCCAAAGATAGGTATAATAAGTATTTAACGATATTTGTAATTTTATTACTTTCTATTTCAAACAAATAAATTGTACGTGTTCTTACTACTTTTAGGAAAATTAAACTGATTATTATATAAAGAAGAAAATAACTAAATATAAAATTTTATTATACCTACTCGTGGTATCAAAATTCACACACTCTGTTTCGTGGTTTCATGTTTTATTTACACTTGAGTGCCATCCGAGGGTAATTCAAGCCGCTGGATTTACTTCAAGCACATTTAGAGTTTTAACGTGTTATTTATTGTTGACAAGATATTCTACATGGTAAGAGAATCTGTTCGTGCACATCGAATCGTTAATCACAAATAGTAAAAAAGGATACTTCTATCATGCTAATCATGAAGCAATTTTCATCATGCCAGTCATTTTTCTTACTGTCATGTAGTCTCATTGAACTTGTTTTCTAAATTTTTTTTATGAGTTAGTCAGTGAGTGTAGGTAATTAAAAGGTAATGCAAATAATCCAGCTTTTCTTTAATTGAGATCTGGATATAGCTTTATTACGCGACTGCGGCGAAGCCCGAAAGGAGTTATGTGTTTGACCTGTATGTATGTACGCAACTGGGTGTGTATGTCCATTCCTACGTCCTAAACGGCTTGATGGATTTAAATAAATATATGAGGTGTCGTTAGATTCCCCTTGATTGTCGGAGTGATATAGGGCATATTCTATTTCAATATGAAGTCAGCAAACCAAAAAAGAGAAGGAAGACAATTTTTTTTTTAATATTATTACAGCAGTATGGGTTTCAAATGAAAGAAAGCTAGTAAATAGCCAATTCTTAATATATACATTATAAAACTTTTATGCTACCATTTTGACATAAACTAAAGAACTGAAAAGAAAACAAATTTTTAACTGAAAAGACAAAAACAAGCTATTGCATAGAATTTGGTTTGAACAACGTAGAATGCACCATGGTATGTAGTTTTGCAGGCGGGGACAAACTAGCTAATAACCAAAATATATTTGATGATGGTCTTTAGGTGAAAATACAGATTTTCACAACCAAATATTTTTAGTATTTTTCGTTTGTCCCAGCTTGCAATACCATATACCATGATGCATTGCCGTGGTGGTATCAGATAATTTTTCCATAAACCACCACGGAGTTCACACGGATCCTGACATCAATTTTGAAAGCAATCGGTGTAGTGACAAAACATTCAAAACGGCGGCTACTTTTTTTTAATTTTGACCACAGATTCGTGGTCAGAGTTCGTGCGGACCCTTAGATATCAATTTTGAAAGCAATCGGTTTAGTAATAAAAAAATCTAAATGGCGGCTATGACTTGATAGACAAATATTCAGTGATACAGTTGTATTCAATTTCATGTCTTTCGCAGAGTCCACATACGGTGAGATATTTCGAAGGACGTGCTACGATTACTACAACTACGTTTATTCAATGCCTGTTAGTTACGCAAGTCACGAGTAATCTCGTTGTTAGATTTTTCATTTAGCATTATTTAAAACATGCATTAATTTCTTCAAGATATTGTCCACGTGGGTCTTCGACGTGGAATGCAAACAGCCAACGTGTAACGAACGTAACGCACGACATAAATTTCAACGCAGTTATCTGTATTTGCTGCGGGCGCGAGCGCCTCTGCGACTATCGTCTAATGTAAATAAGTTTTGTTGGATTTACCTGCCTTGGTGCCTTTTGGATCTACGATTTTACAACTCTCCGAATTCTCTATACAGTAAGTTCGATTGTTATAGATGACAGATATATGCATGCAGTTAGATTTTCACTTATCAGGAATAAGCGCAAGCATAATATAAATTTTTGTATATATGATAACACGTGATAAAAGACCGAGTGTATCGAATCATGAGGTACATAAAAATAGAGTTTATATTGTTTGTTGACATGCACAATTTTTCTAATACACACAAAAATTTACATATCAAAATACTTTTCCTATTGTGCTATTAAAGCAACTAAAATATAATAGTAGATAGCCGTGTATAGCTAACATGTCACTCTCACGGAGTGACATATTTCGGGACCCATTTTGTCGCTGATCCATGTTGTGAACGAATGCTTCGTCCTTGCTTCATCCACGTGAAAAGCATGTGCAGAGTCTTTCTTATGTTTGTGTAATGCGATGTAAAAGTGTAATGACAGGCGCTCCTGATGTGTAAACTAAGTGTATTGCTACGCTACTAGGTTACAGCATCACGGCAATGTATACCTACCTAATTTACGTAAACCTTTACAATCTGGTTCATTCGGATATCTTTTGCAATAATGTTTTTCGGTTCGAAAATAGCAAATTTTTCGGAGCTTTAGTTATAAATAATAATAACGTATACATCACAACAACGTCTAGGCTGTAAATTAAGCACTGGGCGCCAAGCGAAGACATCATACTCTTACATATAACAACCAAATCCGGTACCAGTATCAATATCCATCATAGAAATACTGTCCAGACCTGGGATTCGAACCCGGGACCTCCAGCTTCGTAGGCAGGGTCTCTACTCACTAGGCTAAGCGGTCATTATAATTTATTGATTATTGAGATAGAAATTATAGAAGCATTTAGAAATACAGCAATCCGTAGATATAAAAGACGCGTTCGGATTTTTCCGGTAGGTACCTATACCTCTAATTCTTCTTTGAAACTTTCGAATTATGTCGATCCTCGAATCACATATTAACAAAATTTTATAATTATCGTCTTATTTGTAGCAGTATGGTCAACGTTTCATAAAATAATATATTATATTTATAATAATAATAATAAAAGAATATACGGCATTAGCAATTTGTTCATGTCACGTAAAATTTGATAAGTCGAATTTTCCATTTAAAACGTGGAGTTATTTCCAACAATAACCGAGTCGTTTATCAGCGTCATTGCTGTATTTGTTTGTGAAATAAAACTGTATAATGTGCGTCATAACATAAAGGTTATACGACGGATAATATAATAGCGGTAACACAATTACTGTGACAGGTGTGAGGTACAGACGCGTACATCATTCGTTTCGTATAATTTCGTCGCGACGAAATTGGTCATTTGACTACATTTGAAACATTTACATTTATTTAGTGCAGCGGAACGTCGATGGTGTGAGCGAGACAGGTGACGTCGTTTTATAAAGTTCAAAGGTTAAACTGTTCCGTTATGGCTGAGCGCGTATATACATAGGTAAAGTCAAGACGTCACAAGTGACATCTCAAACTAAAAAAACAATATGAGTAATTAAAAATTTAATGATACACGTTACGTAACAAGAAATTTCGCTATTTTAAAATGAAGATTATCAGTATCAAGATTAATATTTCACTCGTTCGATCTCTATTTCTATGACTGAATTTGAAAGTCATAACTATTTATACATTTCTTAAAATAACGTTAATAAATATTATGGTAAGAATATTAATTAATAATGGTATTAATTGATTTTCTTACCCTACAGTGTGGTAAAATTATTTCGAAAAATTTTTACTCGCTAAATCATAAATTAGAAGGTAAAAAAAAATTGGTATTTTTCTACCATCATTAGGGGT
Organism: Luffia ferchaultella; assembly: GCA_949709985.1. Classification (NCBI taxonomy): domain Eukaryota; kingdom Metazoa; phylum Arthropoda; class Insecta; order Lepidoptera; family Psychidae; genus Luffia; species Luffia ferchaultella. The sequence continues at coordinate 8,329,764 of OX453245.1, read as the reverse complement.
CTATCTTCGAAATTGCGTGAAATGCCCGTTTGATATAGACATAAAGCAATTTTATGATCGAGCGTCCGCCGAGCGCAGAGTGAGCGCACTTTACGGCCCCAATAAAACAATAGGCGTGCGCTTATCACACGTTATCAAAGCAGCAAACATAAAATTTATTTGAGCGCCTGTGTCGTTTGTTCTCCACGGCAGTACGTTTTGGAGTTCATTCTGAAACGACTTGCTTTGCGTGTATTGAAAAGCAACGGTTTAATGTGAATTTTCCCCTCAATAAATGGATGGCAGCGCTTGAGTTTAAGCGGTTTAGAATTATTAATACTTAATTATATGCACACCTATTTTTATCCCTTTTTTGCGACTATACGTATGTTATTAATGCAAAAGTTTAGTATTTTTTTGATATTTTGATCACTCGTCACATGTCCATGTTATTACATATTACACGAATTCCAGCTTTGCACTTACTGATCGATTCAGAAGCATCATAGATGATGTTAGAAGATTTGAAAACCACGATTTTTAATATTTCTGATCCATTTAACTTCAAGAATACTGTTAGCCGCTGTGCCCATAAATAAGTTCTATCACATATCCAAATTCGTTTCAAAATACAATTTTGCACAAAGATCTTCACGGAAAGAGAATCACGTATTAACCTCAATATGGAACCGTTTTGACGTGTAGATTGTTATGACCAAACCAGAAGGACAGGAGACTTCACTAAAAAAAACTATTCGTCTATGTTAAACATGGTTTGTTGTTATATTATGCTCTTTTATATCAATTCGGCAAGTTATGCTATGACGTTATTTTAGAACGTTAGGTACATATACAAGGTGAGATTTTAGTAATCGGATGTTAGGTATCACCAATAGACCTCATTGTGTAAATAAAAAATATGAGTTATATTTTCATAATAAATTATTTTATCTACTGTGTTATTTTATAACGTTTGGTTCCCTTCTTAACGCTATGGTAAACGTACGCGCCCGAGGCCTCGAAACGGATTGGGCGGCGGGCATGAATGGTGACTAGAGTTATTAGTTTTTTCGGGAAAGGTTTGTGTAGTCATATCTCAATATTTTTCTATAGGACCATACTAAAAAGAAACAAGACGGCTATCGGTTTTCTACCAAAGATCATTGTATTAAAATTTGGCTGGTCATTAAAACCTCATATCCCTATTTTAGTAGTTTTTAAGAAAACTATTTTTCGTGTTGTTTTGGGTCGTGTCGGGAATTGAAACTTAAAAATCTGTTTATGTCAAGTAGAGCATTTGTCTAGATATAAGACATTAAGGCTTTGTTAGTCTGAGAGATTGGAACTCCACTCAGAGTTACGCCGTGGTGTTACTGGAAAAGAATTTTCTCGTCTAGGTGACAAATATCACTAGCACTGCATTTGGTTCATTGACTCTGATTTGCTATTTTTTCTTTTGACTCCTGGCCTTTTACCATGAATTGACACCATTATAATTTGTGTAACTTTCCTATAAGGTGTTAAGCAGCTCCTCATTAAATTCGAATTGAATAGGTGTGTCAGAAAACGATGTCTTTTTAAGTCAATTGTTTCAGTATTTAAGAATGGCCAGGAGGAATATGAATGAATATTCATTTTTACCACATTTTTGAAAAACAGAACCACAACAAAATGACAGCGATAGTAAATTTTCACTTTTCAACGAATAAATCGCGATTCTTTCGACTGCAATTTTTATTGTGAAAATAAAATTACAAATAAAATTTTGAAATATTACAAACCTTTACAATGATTTCTCTTTGGAGAATAATATATAAAATTGGCAATATCTATTTTATTTTATTACAATACACTACAACTATTTGAAGAAAAGACGAAAAATGGTGTTGTAGTGGTATAGATAGCATTTTCACAGTTTAGAAAAGGGTGTGTAATAGACACGCGGGTACATGTTTGTTTAACGCCACCCATTGCGCGCGAAATGTTGCTCTGCGCGAAACGAGGAACATGTATCGACAATCCAACAAGCAAGACTTTCAATCCCTTCTTAACATTTTTATTTATTTATTTATTTATTTATTTATTTATTTATTGCCACACTAACATTATATTTATTACACATTGTAGAGTTTTTTTTATTTACATAATTTCTTATCTAATAAACATAACAATTACAAGTGTCGACAGTAATTATATTATTTCACAGCATAACTGCCATGTAATTAATTTATCTCTATTTCACAGTAACAACAATTTTAACAATAGGCCTAAAGTGGTACGTCTGTACACCACGACAGTGGTCTCATCATTTTTTTTTTGAAAATACATTCCGAGTCGTAAAATAAATCTACATCTGGGTATTTCACATTAAATTCATTGCAACACTTACACATTCTCATTAAAGGTGAGTGAGGGGCAATGTTGGTGCGACAGTATGGAATGTTAAATGTTTTTGTAACAGGTATACGACGATAGTTAAAGGGAACTTATATACTAATGCTCCCAATAATACCACTGGAATCTATCTTGTTATTAATTATGCGATGGAGGAAAATCAAATCATGCTTCATACGACGTTTATAGAGAGATTCAAGTTTAAAATAAGTTAGCCTCCGATTGTAGGTGCATCTGTGGGATATACCGGAACTAAAATATGCCAAGTGCTTGGTAAAAGAACGTTGTATAGGTGCAATACGTTGGGGTGATACTGTATACTGTCGATTCCAAGTAAGACATGCGAACTTCAAGTGGCTACGAACCAAGGAATTCTATAGAATTATCTTTGTTTCACTAGATCGAAATTGTTCAGTGTCTCTTTTTAAAGAATCCTAACATTTTCGCAGCTTTCTTCACTATATTACCTATATATGAGCATGAAACGTTAACTTCTTGTCCAATAGAACATCAAGATCGCGTATTTCGTTAACACTTTCTAAAGGAATATCATTTAGCTTATAGGAAATTTGACATGGTGATTTCTCCCTGGAGAAAGTAATGTGAAAACACTTCTTGATATTCATGGCCATTCTAAAATTCAAAGATTCTAAAAAACCTTTGTGAAAATTTTCAGCGATATATTTTTACTTCTTGAAGCGTAAAGGAATGATAACGAAGAGAATGAAAATTAATCTGTCTAAATTAATTTACGCTTTATTTAGCTGACAAAAAGAACACGAAAAAGTAACATTTTAACGCGGTCACAATTTCTTTTTATAAATGTAACAATTAATGTTACTTTCTTTACTAATTTCTATCAGATTCTATTAAACGAGAAATTACGATTCTTTTTCTAGTATTTATTCACATTCTACTTCTGCCAGAAATTAAGCTCATTGTTTTTGTAAAAGTCACGAACAGACCTATCGATTGCCGCGAGCGCCCCCAATAAAAAAAACATCGGCTCAGTCATTGTCAATGTGCGTTCGGAAAGAAAATAATTTAACGTTTTGACATATTTCCAATTTGTTTTTCAAGGCTTTTCATTCATTTTTCACTGCAAACACGCCATAATAAGATTATTTAGTAAAGCAATGAATTATACGATTCTGATATCTATTCTATATTGTTACATAAAACTGTATTAATGTCGTCTAAGATATCTATAATTAAAAGATTTTACTATATTTGTTGCAATTAACTAGCCTACTGGGCAGCTATCCTGCCTAGGAAGCTGGAGGTCCCGGGTTCGAATCCCAGGTCGGGTCAGTATTTATATGATGAATATTAATACTGGCACCGGGTCTTGGTTGTTATTTGTATGTGGTGTCTTCGCTTGGTACCCAAAATACAAACTAATGCTTAGTTTGGGACCTAGACGGTGTTGTGATTGTAATTTAAAAATTATTTTGTATGAAAGGGTTTTCTAAATATAATAAAAAATAATAACTGAAAAAATTTAAAAAAACAAATCATTATTAACAAAGTTATGAATGTTTAAAATGTCCTGTTAGACATACCTATGTGTGACATCAGGCCATTTAAAATAATGTTAAATTTCGTTTTGCAAGAAAGAGACAGACATAAAATTTTAATAGCTTATAATTTCCATATTCTTCAACCGAATAAAATTATGTTTATAAATTTTCTTATTTTATATAGTCTATTTTTATTTTTTCTTGATGAATGTCTATAATATTCTGTAAGTATATTTTGGTGGTTATAACATCAACGGGTTATTCTATTTAATCAAATAGATCTTATTAGTTGTTGTCTCCGAATCACTATAATTAAAGAGGCTAGAGCTGAGCTTTGCACCAAAAGTAGAGACGGCAAGACAGAAAAAAATTTATACGTCAACTCGGCCGATTCGACTTTCACTATAATGTGCCCTCATAAATGAAACCCTTAGAACATAACTTTTATATCTGATATATTATACGACTTTATTTATTCAAATGGTTGAAAACACCATTTCCTTATAAAAATAAATAAAGTCGTTCGTTGTTTCGGTCATTCAATTATCAAAAAATTTGAGCACATAATAAATAATTAGGAATAACTGAGTTGGAACATTTCTTAAATGTAATAAAAATTAAAAGTTTCCCGTCATCTTGTAGCCTTCACTGACTAGACACCCCAAGATAAGCCCAGAATCCAGGGCGGGCAGTGCCACGTGCTGAGAATGTTGTTCTTTGGCAAATATGTGCATATGCACCTCGGCCCAACCGAGATATACTTCCATCATCCAGATAAGATTGTTACTTAAATAATCCGCCATAACTTTTTATTTGAGTGAGTTTTTTGAAATTCTTCATCTCTATATACGTTTATAATGTGGTGTGGCCGATCAAATTCTGAGTTAATTTAGTATAAATAGGCTTCAAATCATAGAGTAAATTAATTTGACTGCAGGTTTGGTTTTAATAGAGTCATAAATGTCATTTTACTGTATCGAAGTGACATAACGCGATTTCGTGGGGTTGAAGGCCGGCGCGCGGGGATTTCGCGGTGGTGGATACCGGCGTGCGGGGACCTTGCGCACAGGGACCTAGTGCACTGAAACTCGAACTGAATCTCGCCATTTTACACGAGCTAGCTAGAGTATGGGTGATTAGACAATAAACGCAGAAGAGGGCTTCAAGTCGATTCATACTTTTATAATTATACACATTTGTATGGAAACGAAAACACAGAACAGACGAAAGTGCTAGTTTACTTTAGATATATTTGTAAATATTGACATATTATCTTTCTTCGCATGTAATTGTTGCATAATACGGTGTTACCTACCAATTTACCACACAAGTAAAAACTGCGCGTTTGTACAACTGCTCTAATAATAAAAAATAAATAAAAATAAAAGAGTTTTTACAGCTCAAGTGCAGGTACCATAATGACAAAAACTGTATAATTTTCAACCCTTTGTAGAGTTGTACACCTGTTGTACAACAATTGTACAACTTTTAGTTATTTTGTAAAATACAACTGTCAAAATTAAGCCGGACGATATATGAGTACAGTGTACCTCTTCATAGAGATTACAAAAGATTTGAAACGAAACTAAGATTCAAAATAAAAAAAATATCTGATAATATTACGGTTTTTAAACCGGTAAATTTCTTTAAATTAAAAAAAAATATTTGCGCCCACGCATGCGTGGTTTTTTGTTACCGTTAGTTCATCAACAAACAAAAAAAAAAATTTGTTCCTTCCTAACATTTATTTTGCTATGAGAATACGCGCAAAATTTCGAAATTGACATAGGCATATGGTTTTAATAAGAGTGTACATTTTTAGTGCGATCTATACAGGTTGAGGTTTTAATGACCAGCCAAATTTTAACACAATGACCTTCGATAAAAATCCGTTGGCCGTCTTGTTTCTTTTTAGTATCGTTCATTAAGAAAATATTCAATTAAGACTACGTAAACCTTTCCCAAAACTACCAATATTACTAGTCATTATTCACGAGGGCGCCAGTGCACGTGTACGCGCCCCGCCCACATGCCCCATGCCCCGCCCTTTCGTTTGTAAATAGAAGGTAGCTAAATTTTGTTAAAAATTATTTAGGATATAATTATTGATTATGAATATTTCACCTATATTTTTATTTACGTAATGAGGTCTATTGGTGATACCTAACATCTAGAAAAATATTGGCTGGTGACTAAAATCTCACCCTGTATAAGTCGAACGTGCAAAATTTCGAAATTTCGAAAAATTGGCGGTTGTGAAGGCAGTAGCACGAGTGTCGGCGAACAGCTGTTGTCAGTCAACTGTTTTGCCTACAAACCACACGCATACAATAATGTCTACATAGTAAATCGAGGTTAGGTGTTTTGATGGAACAATTGAAATGTTGCCTTGGATCTGATGGACGCTGCTTTAAAGCCTTATGTAATGTAAAGCTGTGTTATCCTTCGAATCGTGTTTTTTATTTGATTTGCATGATGAGTTCTTCTAGCTAATAGCAAAATATGTGTTACTGTTGGGGATACAATGTTCATTTTTGTTTGATTATGGATATATACATTACCTAATAATAATAGGAAACTAAAGGCAAAGATGTCTACAAAGACGTATTTCTTGTAAAAACATTGTTATTTGAATTAAAAATGACTCCATGTGGTTTTTAGGGTTACCATAACCAATTGACAAAAACCGGAAACCTTATGATTTAGCCTATAGTCCGTCTGTCCGTGATTTTCTCGAAAACTATTGGCATTATATATATGAAATTTGGAAGATAGGTGTTTATTTATAAACCGATTCACAATGATGTAGCTAAAATACAAAAACTTGGGGGTTTGTAACTTACATTTTGTAACTGCTAGGGATGAAAAAAAATCCAGCTTTGTTATTCACATTAGTGAAGCGTACCAATAGATAGGCCTTGAAAAATGATTTCGAAGTTTCAAATAGATTTTTTTTTCAGTCAATAGTTGTCGAAACATGTGCTCCTATATAAAGTTTATTCTTAGTCTATATTTTTGTTACATTCACGTGTCCCACGTATTTGTTTATATCGATTTAAATTCAATTGCAATGTGTTTATCGTAGCTCAACACCGTGTAATATGCCCTGGCAAGGTATTCACTAGAAAATAAGAGAAGAATATTAATTAAAATATATGTTTTTGAACATATGGCAAAATCGCTTATCGGTTATCGTTTTATCTCTATAGTTTACACAATCGTAATATATTACAGCTGTTCCTATACCATTTTATACAAATATGATAATTACATTACCTATAGTTACCTACCTTACCTTACCTATAGTAGGTAGGTACCTACATTGCCATTCTATAGAAAACACACGCGTAGCTTTTTTTTAATATAGATATTGGCGTTCATAGTCATACCGTAGTAAACTGTCTTATCGAAGTGAAGAAATAAGTACAAAAACTCAATATTTTTTTACCTATACTTACACAGACTTTTTTATTTTTGTGATTTACCGGTATAACATAATCATAACATTGAGGTTTCTAGAAGTAAATGTGTACTGTATACTATTAAACCTGTATGTCCCTTTGATACTGACAATTTTCACTTTTCGTTTATTTTACCTATAATAAACTTGATAGATACGCCGTATGTGGCTTCGAGTTAATACTTCACTGATAGTCGGCTGTCAATTTTGTCGTAGAATGAATACCAATAAAGGTACTTCTTCGCAACAACCTTTCAAAGTTAAATCATATGAATCAAATCTAATATTCACTATTTAGTCGTAGGTATTTTTTACTTTTAAAAACCTTTCGCGTGAAAATAGGTAGGTACCTACCTAAAAATGATTTCTTTCTTTTTCTTTTTAAAAATAAAATTTTACCTGCACATTTTTAGGGTTTCATACCCCAAAAGAAAAACTAACCCTTACATGATTACTTGGTTGTCCGTCTGTCTCTCTGTTAAGACCTTTTTCTTGGGAATCCGTAGAAGTATCTTCACTTCTTCATCAGTCCATTTTTACCCCACTACAGGGGCTTAGGCCTCCCCCAGGGTAAAGGTGGACTTGGAGCTTAAATCCACCACGCTGCTCCACTGCGGATTGGAGGTTGTAACGACCGCCATCTGTTGACAGCGCCCGGGACCGACTGCTTAACGTGCTCTCCGAGGCACGGAGTCAGCGATAGTTAATGTACTTAAGTCAGAAAAAACTCATTGGTACACGCCCGGATTCGAACCATGGCTCTATGGCCTTATAAATTTGAGACAGGTTCGTTGCGCTTTGGGCTATCACGACACTACGACGACTCGTAGAAGTATCGAGTTGAAATTATTATCTTATACTTAAGACCACGGTCTTTTGTAGCTTAAAAAAAATCAAGCTTCTAAATGAACACAATAAGAAAATACGGTCATTTATGCCGCATATTTTGACACTTGCAAGTAAATCAAAACGTATATGTAGGATACTTCCTGTTGACTATTATTAATTTTGGTAAGAAGTTAGACGATACAATACAAACAAAGGGTGAACTTCGAAAATCGTTAATTTCTAGTTATAACGCAACAATTCGTTATCAAGTTGAAATTTATATCAAATACTCAAGTCTACGGTTCCTTGGGGCTATGAAAAAGAAACAATAAATCAAAACTTATACGGTACTTCTCGTTGACTTAGAATTATGAAATTTGGCACTTTACAGATTTATTTTTAGGTAATTACTTAACATAAATACATTTTGTGTTGGTACGGAACCCTCACTCAGTGCGCAAGTCCAACTCACACTTGGCCGGTTTTTTTTTCAGTGTAATGCGCACCGGTAGAATATAACAATAAAATTTATAATAATACAATATCTGGGACATCCCATACAACGCCATCTATTCCCGAAGGGAGCAAGTATTATGCTTGTATTATGGGATACTAGACAACTGACACGTATTCAAATATTCTTTTTTTATATTTACAAGTAGACATGTTCATGCACACATTTGTCCCGGGCGGGAATCGAACCCGCGACCGTTGGCTCCACAGTTAGGCTCTGTAATCACTCGACCGACGGGTCAGTCAAAATTTTTAATTTTAATTTAATTTTAATTTTATTTGACCATTCTTCCCAGAACATAACTATTGATACATTCAATGACCAATATTGTATTGATCAATAATCTACATCAAGAATTTTCGCATTGTAATATATCTAATATTCTATTCATAGTAAATAGAAACACAGAGTAGGTATAGTTTTGATTGTCGTCGCTCTATGGTTCAAGCTCTGTATCCAGGAGGAAATTTGCTCGAAGTTCGAGTATCAACAGCACCGATACGTTTAGGCGTCGTAAATAAGATCCGGGACACACGTCTCGAGAGGCTAATTTGTTAACAGGCGTACGGTGCAGTTAATTATGTCGTGAACGGCGGGGTGTCATGCTCGCTTAGCGGGAGCTTTCATTTATCTCTAAGTTTTTGTTATATTTAAACTTGCAATGTTTATTGTCTTTAGCGCGAATCATTAGACCGATGACGTATGAAATTACACGGAATTACATTTGCGTCTGGGAATGAACCATAATACTTATAGGTACTAATACTATATAGAAATCGATTCAATTGGTTACATAGGTATATAATTTTGTATCAATTATTGAGTTGTTGCTTTATACGAACGAAACATTGTTTCTAGATACATTGTTATTTATTTACAAATTAATTGCAAAGATATTTAGTTAATAATATACCATAACAGTTAAGAGAATTAAAGGGCAACTTAACTAGTTTTAACTGAAATTTGACTAACTACAGACTATATAGTATTACATAGTTTAAATAATAGGTTAATATGTACAGTGCACTTCGTGTATTATTTGTAAGATAATGTTCGAGTTATCCCCCCAAACTCAATATATAGTTATAAACAGTCAAAAGCGTACACGTGTCAAACTAAAGTAGATAAACAAATCACCTAGAGGGTCCTTTACTGTTAAAGAACGAAATAAAAATTTTGATACTGAAGTGATATATTGTACATTAATTCGTACCTTAAATCGAAAAAAAAACTTGTTCAATACTTGTCGACATAGTTGTCGACACAAGTTCTCGACATAGCCGAAGTGATTAGCAAACTGAGGTGGCAATAGCCTGTTCACATTTTCCGTAGAACCGACAACCGATTTGGTAGACGAGTTCTCGAGTGGAGGCCAAGTACCGGGAAGCAAAGCGTTGAACGCCCCTCAGCTAGGTGGACTGATGACCTAAAGCACCATAGTGGGGGTAATTGGATGCGGAAGGCGGAGGACCGTGTGTGGTGGCGAGCCTTGAGAGAGGCCTATATCCTGCAGTGGAGAGACACAGGCTGATGATGATGATGTTCAATACTGAGCTGATTGGATCACCAAATGACAATGACCATTGCGCCATATGCAAATAACCCAAGTTACAGTTATAATTACGTAACTATAAGTTGCCCCAAATGGAAACATATGTCATTGAAAAGATCTTCAGTTTACACAGAATCGCAAATGAAAACACAATTTATGAGAATCGACGATTATGTGGCATACAGACAACGAGCTTTTTCGTGTACTCGTCTTTTGTGAATGACATTATACCGTTTTGTTATCATACCCATTTCCTCAACAATGTTATAAATCAACTTACTGATGTCGATCTTGCTACACTTTTGCACAGATGGCGTTGATTTTAAAAATTGGTACCCAGTGCGAACCACATTTTTCACCTTAAAATTTCCAGACTGAAATCGCTTGAACCAAATTTAGATTATAAATTTTTTTTTGTGGCTTGTGTCGCATTTTCGATTTTTATTTAAATATAATTTTCAAAAACAGCGCCTTTCTTTGTTATTTTCAGTAGTTATCACAAAATGAAAAACAATGCTGTTGTTATTTATTTAATCGCCAAAGGGTAGGCATAGATAAGCACGAGGACTAATAAGTACTAAAACAAAACCTTAAGACCAAAAATGACAGGAACTATTCATTTTTTAATATTCATTATTGTTATAAATTTCATCTTTTAATGGAATTGAAACGAGCCAGCTAGAAAAAGTAAAACCAAGAAAATTTTATTACATCAAACGAACAAAATGCGAAAAGACATTCCTTTCGAACCCCAACCTGTAATTTACGACTTGATGCGAAATTAATGTGAAGTATTCAGATTTGCTTATGCGACACAGATATGCGAAACAACCACGCTCTATCTATATTATAACATATATATCGTGGCAAGATCTTAGAGTTGATCATTTCATGATCAGTTCGCTTTCGGATTTATTCGAATTTCAGCCAATAATTAACGTTCCACCATTTCTAAATTGATAGATTAGGTTAGGTTAGGTTTATGTGTACGTATATTAATATGAGGAGCGAGGAGAAGGAGGGAACGGAGCGACGAGTCATTCAGAAAATGATCATTGTTAAAATCGAACCCATCATGAAGTGACCTATTTTAAGATATGGCCACGACATACACATAATATCCGACATGGATCTTATAACATATGGATATATATATATTTACATTGACCGTATCAGTTTCAAATAAGTTCCTTGAATTTTTATTGCCATAACAAACTAAATATTCAGAGCATATTCACAGTCACACAACAAACTGTTATGAAGTGACATTTTTCACGATGGCGTGTCGTTAGTTCTTATTTCACCACATCCCAAAAAATCTTTGTCAGAGTGTTGTTAAAGACGGTCTAGTTGCGCTGTAAGCATGCACTTTTCCTCTAGAATAAAGGCTCCGTATTGCAACCATTCATTACTAAAATATCCGGACGATGCTTCGCCGCGAACTTTAAGCTTAGCCCAATCCATCCACCCATCACTTAATTTAGGTTAAAGTACACTTGCAATCATCAATTGTTTTTGTTCACATTCCATTTAATTTGTAATTAAGAAGTTGACTTAAATTGGCTGGGTACACTTGAGCCACTTCAACTTACATGCATCACGCTGTCGTTCTACATAGAGAATTTTTGTGTATGTGTTCGTGACTAAGGAATGTCACATCTGGTGTGCAGTCATGGCCTGAAGTTGACTCTTCAGGTTCGGCTCCCACATCGACACATATTCAATATATTTTTGCACACTTTCATATACTAGAGCTCGTAACAACATCGATATGCGATATGTGTGTGTCAAGCGATTATTACTATAACATTATGGTTTTCGTACAGTATGGGCGGAGACTGGCGAGTTCCGGGATAGCGGGCACTCTTCGCTGACATCGGGAGGCTCAGAGCACCAACCATCACTGTACGCACCGCCTCGCCCTCGACGCGATCGAAAACACAATGACGACAGTAAGTATATCTAAAATTTTAATAGAATCATTCGATTTTATTTTGTCTGATTTTACATTGTTCCTTACAATAATATCGAAAGGAATTGAGCCATATACTAGGATAGCTTGATAAACCATTTCAGAAAATAGAACAGATTCTTCTCAGGGGCAACTTTGTTCTTATCAGCTTGTTAATATGAACTTGTTCGTAACATGAAAGGAAATAAAGGAGAAATAACATAGTCTTCACAGGATTAAATGATAGGAAAAGCAAAATGGCGGAGGCAGCAAGGAAGTTTTTGACTTAAAAGTTTGGAAAGCGAGGAGTAAAAAGGTAACAACTACTGAAACACAAGAAAACAATGATGGTTATAGTATAACTGGAAAGCTCGGAAGAGAAATAATGAAAAAGTAAAGAGGCATTAGGGGGTAGTACTATGTTCATAGACTACGATGTAATAGAGAAAGAGAGGAAGATATAATGGGCAATAAGAGAGGAAATGAGGAGTAGAGGAGGGAAAGGAGGAATAATCTAAGTAGGGTATATGAATCTCTTGACAAACTACAATACATTAGATGGGACAGAGAAACAGAAAAATTAACCGAAAAAGAGATTTTTCATGAAAAGGAAAACGATAAGGCACGGGTAGGGGGAAGCTAAGAAAGGAGGCAAGAGAGGCTAAAGATCATATTCTGGAATGTAGCAGGAGTGAAAAAGAAATGATTGGAGTTTTGTGGAGGAGTTTGATGTGATAGGTTTAGTAGAAAGATATTAAAAAAAAAAAGACTGGGAGAAGGAACGATAAAGGGGTTCAGATGGAGATGCGTCTTAGGAGACAGATGGGTATATCCGAATTTTGTATCAAAAAGTTCTCTCATGACATTTAACAAATAGAAAATTTGACGCTACGGGCCACACAAAGTGATGTATTTAAAACTGAAAGTAAACGTTCTAAGCATCAAAAACCTAGGGCAAATACAGTAGCGAGCGATTTTAATGCCTTCACAAACATACCAGTGAGCACTCTTTTCGAGTAGACATTGTGTGTGTAGGAATCATCCAAATATATGCTATAAGTTGATTTTTCATACTGAATTCAATATTGAAATAAAATTAACAGTGAAAGAAATATTTTATATATAATAATTAATTTTTGTGATTTACATATTTTTTTAATAATTTTTATTTATAAGTTTATGGAAATCAATTAAACTTATATAACTGAATTATTTTATTCTAAAACATGCAAAAGCTTTACTTATCCTCTTGGCAAATTGAAATTAGTCCTTTTTTTGTTTGTATTTTCTTTCGAAGAAAGTTGTACGAATAAAGCTATTCGTATAGTTCAAAAGAGTAGTAAAAATCAAATCTAGGAATCTGCTACATCTATAAGTAAATTTGAGTTACTTTGGGGTAAAAATCATTTTGTGTTATCGTATATATTAACGCAAACGTCCAAAATTAATTTAAATCCACATACTACATAAGCACTGTTTTTGATTTTATTTCAGATTTCATTTGGAATTATTTTATAAACTATAGATTCGAATACATTGTGATATCTTTTTTATTCTTCCGAATATTCACAAATGAGGTTTCGAAATCTATATTAATAAAATTGAAGTGTCTGTCTGTCTGTCTGTTCCGGCTAATCTCCGAAACGGCTGAACCGATTTCAATGAAACTTTGCAGACGTGCAGAGGGCATTACCGCGGGTAAAATAGGCTACTTTTTGTCTGTCTGTCTGTTTGAGCTGATCTCAGAAACGGTTGAACCGATTTCAATTAAACTTGGCAGACTTGCAGAGAGTATTATCAGGAGTGACATATGCTGCTTTTTGTTTGTCTGTCTGTCCGTCTGTCTGTCTGTTCGAGCTCATCTCCGAAACGGCTAAACCGATTTCAATGAAACTTGGCAAACATGCAGAGGGTATTATCGAGGGTGACACAAGCTGTTTTTTGTATGTCTGTCTGCCAATCTGTCTGTTTGTTCCGGCTAATCTCCGAAACGGCTAACCTGATTTCAATGAAACTTTGCAGACGTACAGAGGGCATTACCGGGGATGACATAGGTTATCGTGTTGGTACTGAAACTTGATGTTTTGGCGAGATCTATGTGACCACGTGACCACATTTTTAAATGCTTATATTTTCGAAACCATCAATCGCAGACCTATCGTGTTGGTACTCAAACTTGATGTTTTGACGAGATTTATGTGACCACGTGACCACATTTTTCAATGCTTATTTTTCCGAAACTATCAATCGCAGACCTATCGTGTTGGTACTCAAACTTGATGTTTTGACGAGATCTATGTGACCACTTGACCAAACCAAATGCCCAGACCAAATGCTTAAATGACCAGACCAAATGCTTAAATTTTTGAAACTATCAATCGCAGATTTATCATGTTGGTATTCAAACTTGATGTTTTGACGAAATCTATGTGACCATGTCATATTGCCTAATTTCATAAAAATTTCATAGGATTTCTTAGGCAGTTAAATTTCAGAACGTTCTCGAGCGAAGCCCGCGGGCGGAAAGCTAGTATACAATAAACTAATCTATGAAATTTCAATCTCAATTAAGAATATCCGTCCAATGACACGCGATGGAGTGAATGAAAAAAAAACGTTCCGTTTTGTACGTACTATGTACAACGTATAATTTATTAAACCACGACTTTGATTAAATTGAAATTAAATTAAAAAAATATTTTCAAGTACGATACATTGCCTGCTGTCACTTTTGAACGTCATAAAGCTAAGTTTTCGCAAGTTCGTAAGTTCGCGACCACTATAAAGAGAACACTGCAAGAAACTTAAAATGGCCAAAAAAAATGATACAGGGAAAACTGCTGCAATTAGTTTATTTGAAACTAGCGACCGCCCGCAGCTTCGCTTGCGTAGACTACACATTCCTGTTTTAGGTAGTATTAACATTCGAAATGGTTTATATGTAGGTACTTTTGCTGAAACTAATATTGGGTACACCCATTCAAACTTTCAATCTTCATCCTCCCCACTCCTTTAAGAAAACCGATACTCCCATACTTTTCACCTTCCGTTTCCCACCCTTAAATAGTGGAAATCCAAAAACCCTGAAACACGTCATTATTTATTTATGTTAAAATTTTTATGTTTCTAACTTTAAAGAACAAAGACTCTCATACAAAGCCCCTCCATCCCTCCTTAAATTTGAAATTTCCATATATTCCTTTCTTAAAAAATTAATACTCACTTTATAAAATAAACCACTGTTCTAAATTTCGGCTTCCTAGATTTAGTAGTTTCGGCTTTATCTACGCTAATAGACCAGTGAGGACAAACGACAGACAGCCACAAAAAGTAACTGATGTCACTCTTTACAACCTTCTCTCACGTCTGCAAGGTTTCATTAAAATCTGTTCAGCCGTTTTGGAGATTAGTTCGAATAGACACATAGACGTACAGACAGACAGACGGACAAAAAGTAGCGTATGTCACTTTTGACCACCTCCTTTTCACACCCGTGAAATTTCATTAAAATCGGTTTAGCCGTTTTAGAGACTAGCTCGAATAGACAGATGGACGTACATACTGACATACAAAAAGTAATGTAAGTCATTTTTGACCACTTCTTTTCCACATCTGTGAAGTTTCATCAAAATCAGTTTAGCTGTTTTGGAGATTTGCTCGAATAGACAGACAGACAGATAGTATTATTTTATACATATAGCCTATAGCCTTACTCAATAAATAGACTATCCAACACAAAAAGAATTTTTCAATTCGAACCAGTAGTTCCTGAGATTTGCGCGTTCAAACAAACAAACAAACAAACAAACAAACAAACAAACAAACAAACAAACTCTTCAGCTTTATAATATTATAGTATAGATATTAAATTAAAAATATTAAGAAGTTTGATCCACAGCTCTATTTTGTAAAATATTAATCAGAGCTGCAAAATTGGGAAATTTATATTAAGACATCTATTTACGAACTTATCTATCTATTACGGAATTCCTAATGAAATCAAAAGGAATATAGGTGTAGTATTCCTATAGCTTAAAAAATTTATGAAAGCCATAAAAAAATTATTTTGTAGGCTTAAAAAATCAATTATAAAAAATGTTACAGTAACATTTCCACGGTAAAAAGTAGTCTAAATATTTAAAATATATATTTTTAAGTCACCGATTTTTTTAGTTTAGTCTCTGAAACATTATAAACAATTTATTCATGCATTATGTTTTTTAACGTAGGTTCCTAAAGTACATTACGAAATTAAGATTTAATTTTCTCTTAAATACTGATAAATAAAATTAAAGGTATAAACTAATATGGCACGTCCATAGAGTAAACTATTTTGACAGCAGCTTTTGATTTTAATGGAGTCATAAATGTCACTTCACAGTATTGAAGTGATATTACGCAATTTGCGGGGTTCACGACCGGCGCACAGGGATTTCACGGGGGTGTAGACCGGCACGCGGGGACTTCGCGCACTGAAACTTGGACTGCAATTCGCTATCCTGCAGCGAGCTAGCTAGAGTATGAGTAGTTAGACGGTAAACGCAGAAGAGGGCTTCTAGTTGATAGAGATCTAGTTGAAGACCGCTTAGCCTAGTGGGCAGCGACCCTGCCTGCGAAGCTGGAGGTCCCGGGTTCGAATCCCAGGTCGGGTCGGTATTTATATGATGAATATTAATACTGGCACCGGGTCTTGGTTGTTATATGTATGTGGTGTCTTCGCTTGGTACCCAAAATACAAGCTAATGCTTAGTTTGGGACCTAGACGTTGTTGTCATTGTGTGTGTTATTATTATTATTATTATATATTATTATTATTCATATTTTTATAGGCACTTCGAAACATATTTATTCGTCTGGTCTGCGCACTGGAAATCATATTCGCGAATAACGTCATATTATAATTTGTAACTATGTCCACAATCAATTTCTTTAACTGTGTACATAATCCAACGATCGTCAGTGCAACTCTTCAATCCTCACAAGCTATACGTATACGATGACACTTCAAAATGGGTCGTGACAAAAACTGTCATTGGCCAACTTTATGTTAAAAGATCGTCCGATAATCGCTAAACATCATTACACGACATTTACAACTTATAACCTATCAAAAAACACGAATATTACAGACATTCGTTCCGTTATCCGATTCGAGTGGTTCTCTGTGTTCCGATATCGGTAACACATGTTAAACTGTTTTATTTACACGCCGCCGTGTCGGTGTCGAACCAAAGGTGACGCTGATGGATGTGTCGGCTAGTTTTCAAAGCGTATCGGCGATAACGTTATCTTTTCGTAGGTATCGTTGCGTTCTTAATCGGGGGACCTCGGTAGCTGTACTGTGCTTATTGTTAATAAATAGTAATCCTTCTATATCCTATGTCCTTAAGGCTGGTCTGTTGTGATTTAAATGCATTTTAATACTACTGTAAATAACAAAAAAAATATTATAAATATTTACATAAAATAAATGTTTTGTATAAATTGATAATAATATTAGATTGTGCATGTATTTCATTTAACTAAATGATTACCGAAGTGTCTTGTAATTGCAGTTAATGTCTAGATAGTTTACTCGGGAATAGATTAGCGATTTTGCTAAGTTTGATATGCTACCTGAACTTGATTGAATACTTTATGTATTTATTATTCCAATGTTTTATGTATTTTTTTTTGTTTGTTGTTTACTTTTTGTGTTAACTTATATATGAATATCATACACTTTTAGTTATTCAAAATAATTGCTCTATTGTGCTCTATTGTAACTAAAATAGGTTCTAGAAAGTAAATATACCTATTTGTCTTTATTGTTTTCGTGAATTTTCGTAGGTTTTGTAATTGCTGTATTAGAGATTAGGACAACTTGCAAATAAATTTTTCGCTTTATAACTCGCGGTCGGAACTTAAAAAATGTAAGTAAGAATAAAGTGTAGGTACCTATTTATAATACTTCGTAATAACTTGGCAATCGTGAAAATGTCTTTATTTTACAGATAAAAATTTTTTTCTTTTGATAAATATCTCATTTATATTAATTAAAATTAAATATTTTTTTTATGTTTCACAATAATATTTTGTGCCTACCTACTTACTATGTGCATAATTAAATGACAAGACTAAGCTTTCAAGAACAAGAAACATTGGAAAATACAGTATAAATATAGATAGATAATAAAAAAAAAATAATTTTCCAAATCGTAAATTAATATAAGATAATCGAAAAAATTACGTCAAAATGATTTACACGCCTCACGACTGTGTATAGATAAAACACAGTTATTTGTGTCGTACGTTATCAATCAGCTAGTCGTCGATCAAGATAAAAGCAATAAAACTGAAAACTGAATCCGATTATTTCGAAGTACCTACAAATATTTATTGGAGGTCAATGGCGAGATGAGATTAACACATTCTTAAATATACCGTCTCATGTATCGCCAGATGTAATTAATTTAAACGCTAATCGTCCACCGCTGGCCATAGACCTTCCCCTACACCTCCACATTTGTATAACCACCTACTTATTAAGCTTCGTATTAAACAGTAAAACATGTCTTAGAATTGTCTATGGCGACAATTCGTCGAGCGCTGAGGTCGAGCGACATTGACTTGGAGCGTGCGTGACACGCTCGTTGTTCAAATACGTTACAGGGCGGTTTTTTACCAATGTGCAAGTTTTTTTCTAGGCGTTATGTATCATCTAAACACCATTATTGAAAGAAAAACTAGGTAAAGTTTTCACTTTAAAATACTTTTCTCCAATTAAGAATTACCTATCAATACAGCTTGATTTTCAAAAACTTTATGACGCCATATCTGTATACGTTTTAATAATGAGTGATACTAAAACAAAAAACAAGTATTTCATAATTTTTACCAAAATTATAAAAATGAAAAAAAAAAGCTGATAAAGCGAGGGGGCGAGTGTCCACGCGTCATGCGATTATCTGTGTTGCATATTAACCAACGGTGTGGCGGGCCAAGACCTTTGCCAGTTGTTCGGTGTACTTAATGAGGACACCAACACAGTATACGAGGGCTGGTTTGAAACGGACAGAAATACAAATGTACACGAAAGTGATCATATGTGGGTACCGTTTTTTCATCTCGGATGTACAAAACACTAAAAACGAAAGAGTAAAAGGACGTTAGTAAACCGGAGAACGCAAACGTACGGACAAGACGTTCTCAACATCTTATTATTAATGATTATTTTAATTATTCGATAAATATTTTTAAAAAAATGTGTCCCAGTTACTAAACCTATATTACCCTGGGTTTTAATAATTGAAATCTCGAAAATCTAATAAGTAATTTGAAATTGGCATATCTTGTCGGTAATCAAATTTTGAGCGATGTCTACTTACACTTTTGCTTTGATAGGTCTTGTGCGACTGAAATAGATGAACTGAAAGTAAAAATCACTTTTGTACTAGGTACATTACTTTTATTAAAAAAATCGGTTGACCATCCAGGCCATCCCGCTATTTTCGAGATCAAAGCGCTCGAAAATATCCCTATTACAAAGCTATTGAGCTTGAAAGCTCAAGCTAGAAAAATTTGGATGTTCATGGTTTTTTGAACTCTTCGAGCTCACAATATTTATTTTCTGAGCTGCCCAAACTCAAAAATAGAATTTTTATAAATTTCTTTGAGCTCAAAAACCAGGGACATATTCAAAGAAAACGTTATTTTGGAACTTTTTGAACTGCGATATATTGAACGCTTCGTTTCATTTAAATGCAATTTACAGAATTCTATGAAATTTTGTAAGCATAAATTTTTTGTACAAAATCAAAAATCTATTGATCGTAAAATCTCAAATTTATGTTGAAAAAACACTTTTTCGGAAATTTATAAACTGCGATATTTTTGAATGCGTTGTTCGATTTTCATTTTTTTGACGGAATTCAACGCAGTTTTTT
The DNA here is from genome assembly GCA_949709985.1 of Luffia ferchaultella. Taxonomy (NCBI): domain Eukaryota; kingdom Metazoa; phylum Arthropoda; class Insecta; order Lepidoptera; family Psychidae; genus Luffia; species Luffia ferchaultella. The sequence continues at coordinate 8,309,641 of OX453245.1, read as the reverse complement.
AATTACAAAAAAGGTATTGAAAACTTCAAGTAAATCGGTTGGAAAATCTCAAAGTTATGTAAAAAAAACGTTAAAATTTTTTTTTTATATTTTGAATATTTTTAAAACAGCTCAACCGCTTGACTTCAAAATCTAATCAGATCTAAGTCGCAATACACCCCATCGAACGCCGTATCGTGAATTTTAATCGGTTGATCCGTTCTCAAGATATCGTACGACAAAAAAAAAAGTTACATACACACATACGGACGTCCAGCCGGAAATAGAATGGCTTGCCTGGACTTCAAAACGTGGAGATCTGTTAAAAATTCGATTTTCGAAAATTAAACCCATACCAATAACTTCCTTTGGATGGTGGGAAGTTAATAACGTAATAAATCAAAGGATTTAGATTTGATGATTATTTTTTTTTTCTGTTTTTATTCCTAGAAACGCTAGTGCTAATTTTATTCGTGCGTACTCAACACAAAGTACCTATTTATTGTGTGGGCTGTTATGGATAATAACCTTTCAGACCTAACTTAATTAAGCCATTTCTCACTTCGTTCTCACACCGTTCCAGCTCTCGACGGAAAGCGCGCTTAGCCAATATTTCAGTGTCAGCCCCAATAAGCCGACGAGCGTAAAGCAATATCGAGTGCGATAACCGCTCTTGTTATTATAATTATTACAACAGGGCAATCGCTCGGTCGCGGTCGGCGGGGATTTCGGATAAACCCAATATGTACGCCTTGATTGCGAACGCAGCGTTATCAGTAACGAATTGATGTAATAACGCCCGTATCGCAACATCGCCCTTCTCCGCCTCTACTTACAACGTGTATGCTTTCTCTTTTTACTCTGAAAACTAAAGCTTGTATTCATTAGTTGAGTATCCGTTTGACCACAAAACTCGAAATTCCGATAAATAATCTTTAACCGTTTACTAAGATTTGTTAAAATTAACACCATGTAAACTTGATTATACCGATTTAGTAGGTAGAGTGCGACGTCGTAGGTGAAACAACTCTTGCACTTTGGTAGAGTACATGCCACAGTGTTGTATAATCTACTTTACCGATATCACTGTTACTTTCAGATTAATAGGGATAGTTCGTTAACTCCACTATTAACTTTATTGATCCAAAGCAGGCTTTTAACATACAGTTAGCGGTTACACGGTACTTAAATACCATCGAAGTCATAATATAATATTATAGAGTCAGCTTTACATTCTGAAAATCCGTGACCAGACGTGGAAATGAATCTGGATGGTTTTCGTATGTTTCCCGTGCGGTGTCGGTCTTTGTACCCGTGACAATAGTGAACGTCGCTGCATCTACGTTCTCGGTGTAATTAATTTGGAATAAGGTGTCGCCAGTTGCGATATATCTTGTCATAGACAATCATATTTTTATGCCTTTTTAATTTGCTTGTATGCTTAACATGCAGGGAGACTTTTCAATCGTGATCAAGATTTGTTCTAAGCATTAGATATTATTTAGATTCCATTTTTGAAAAACAAATTAGGCTACGTTATCACAATAATATCTCAGTATAACTTGACACAAAAATTATCACTATAACTGGATTACTAAGTCAAATGTAAATCTACGCACGAGAAAAGAGCGAACGCGGGTGTAGCGAGGAAAGGTATCCAGCCGGTGGGCGTCGACCGATACAAGCGTTAGTCGCCCGTACAGTCCCACATTAACGAGATATCTTAGTGACACGACATTGATTGTAGGCACTAGGGAGATATTTGATTTATAAGTTTTCATGCAATTCAATTCAATTCTTTATTGAATTGTCACATGTAATTTTTAGGTGGTCTTTAAGGTGTCTTAACTTTTTAAAACCTCACCTCATATAAGCTTCCTAGTTCTAATCATCATAACTTCAAAAAATATCCGAATAAATTTTGATAAATCATGATTTCCAAATATTCGCTATGTTTGTAACTTTAGAGATTACAGAGCAAAAGCAGATAAATAAAAAACTTATTACAAACAAGAATTTAGGCGCAAACAAAATAATTTAAAAGAACAGTCTTTTAAAATGTGGTTTATTTGGGCAACTACACCAATTTTCTCATGGCCAGAAACCTTCGCTATATTTTCTATTTCCCACAATTTCTGATTACCAACCTTTTATATTTTTGAGAAATCTTATTTATTTTTCCTAATTTGACGATTTTTCTACGATTGTAAGTTAAAATCTACCTAGGTACCAAAGATAAAGATTCTCCTAATTCGGGAAGTGCTCAGTACCGAAATACCTATGTTCACTATATTTGAATCTGTTTGGAGGCTTTGAAAATAAAAAATCAGAGCTTTATGATTTCTCCGTTTGTTTGCAGGTAAAAGTCTAACTTAGTACCAAACTCCAAGTTTTTATGTTTCTAGGAGAGTAATAAGTACTAATTTTGAGGTATCAGTTATTCAGTGAGTGAGTAGGAAAATATGTACTTTTCAGATCTCTATTTCTTCTGGAAAGGCTAAACTTGAAGTCGTGAATTTTCTTATGTATTGTAATATAGATCTCAATACTATATAGTCTAAATTTCGCATCTTTATGTTTACCAGAACCAAAGGAACAAAGGGAGGTAAAAACAAGGCTAACTAAAGATAACCGTGTAGGTAGTGTAGGCATTTGTAATAGGTATATATTTGTATCTAAAGAAGACGACATATCAAAACGATATGATAATAAATCAGTAAAAACAGAATGTGGAAATTCATTTGACACGTCACGGCTTTAAGTTAAATAAATAAAAAACAACATTTCGCATCACGTAGTAGATGTAATTTAATATTTGTATATTTCTGTATAAATGTTTGTCAGAAATTATAGTAAAAAATGATATTCTTTATCAGCTGTGACATAATTTGCGATCGGTCTGACGTCTGAGATATAGATCAACATATTTACAGCTTCGTCGTAAAAGTATTAGTTTGGGCTCCGTGGTAATCCTGCGCATTAAATACTTGCTACCGGGTGCCGCGATTACGTATCTATCTACCTCCAACAGTTTACATTGTCCTTTACGTTTTATTTACTTGCGATTTTTATTTGTTATGGTACTATGTTCTTAAACGTAATAATAATAATGTAAACATTTATTATAATTCGTCAATCTAATATTTAAAAATGTATGACAAATGATTGTGTAACTTGCTTGGGGAGCTTAATTTGTTCTGAGTACTTGCATAGTAAATATTTTTTTTCTAATTAACTATTTTTTTATGAACGAACCGTTTATATCATACATATTGATATTGGTACAAGATATGCAAAAACTATCTCTGAGAGATAAACAAATTTGGTACCGTCAACCCTTAAAGCTTTAGTTAGTGTAAGTAAGTTTGCCTAGGTAACTATTTTTACCTATTCACGAATGAAGCTGCTTTTCACCAAAAACGGAAAACTTATTTTTTAGAGAGAATCCGACGAAAGCTTACGCTACCTAAGTTAGGCAAAGTTACTTGCCCTAGGCATGTTACAAGAGTTGACAGTACTTTATGTGCTTAAATATAATTACAAGTTATTCGATAACGCCTTATTATATCTCAGCTAAACGTAACCTTTAATTTAAATACAGGTCGAGCGTTAACTTCGGAGCCGACAATAAAAACGGAGTCGACGACACCAGGCGTAGGATCCGATGAACCACCTGACGACAAAGGTGACAAAAAGAACAAACGACAACGTCGCCAGCGCACGCACTTTACCAGCCAACAGCTCCAAGAGCTAGAAGCAACGTTCGCTAGAAACCGCTATCCCGATATGTCCACCAGGGAAGAAATAGCCATGTGGACCAATTTGACTGAGGCGAGAGTTCGGGTCAGTTGTGTTTTATATTATTACATATATATTTTGAATAATTAGAAATAGAGTAGGTAGCTACTGTCTGAAGTAGGTATATATTTAGAAAAACAAGTTGCTGAAGTGTGTAACTATTAGCTCTATGGCGACAATATTTCTAAACGTTAAAATACAGAGACTAATAAATGGCTTTAAAACTTATTTCTTCAAGGTAAAGTTGGTAAGTGGTCTTCAATAAATAAATGAGCTTATTGTATTATGTGGATTTTAAATGTTTGCAAATAACTTGGAGCTTAAATCCACCACGCTGCTCCGATGCGGGTTGGCGGGTTGTAACGACCGCAATCTATTGACAGCAACCGGTATCAACTGCTTAACGTGCTCTCCGACGCACGGAGTAAGTGATAGTTAATGTAATTAAGTCAGAAAAAACTCATTGGTAGACGCCCGGATTCGAATCACGGCCACATGACCTTATATATTTGAAACTGGTTCGCTGCGTTCGGACTATCACGACACTTGCATTGCTCAATGCTATAGAATAAATTGATTGCAAAGAAACATATCTCAAACCGAAGCCGGACGACCTAATGTCAGTCATACCTATAGGGATTAGGTACTGTGCACTAGGTGCAACTGGTCGCGTTTAAATTTCTAACCTGTATTACTCGGATGTAGAAGCGTTTTGCGCTTAGGTTAGAGGAGAATAAAAAAAATATATTTTATTCGTTCGAACAAATTGCAAACAATATGGACTTTTGTCGAGACTTTTAGTTTAATGACGTTGTTTAGTGACAACTGATTAGTTTAGTGGGTAGCAACCCTGCCTACGAAGCTGGAAGTCCCGGGTTCGAATCCCAGGTCGGGTCAGTATTTATATGATGAATATTAATACTGGTACCGGGTCTTGGTTGTTATATTTATGTGGTGTCTTCGCTTGGTACCCATAACACAAGCTAATGCTTATTTTGGGGCCTAGACTTTGTTGTGATGTATACGCATGTATTAATATCCTTATCTTAATTCAAATTAAAATCCAAAAGTTTTTATTAAATATAAGATGTTTATACACAATTACTGAAAATGAAAATAAATTGATTAGTTTGATTTAAAAAGAAACCTGAAATTGAGCCGTAGGTTTTTGTTTTAGACGATTAAAGAAAAGAATTTAATTATAATGTTTTTCCGAGAAGGTATAGTTACTAGAGGAATGTAGATTGTTGAATTCTATACAGTCAAAACTCGTACACTTCTTTCGTGATCAAAAAGTAATTTTCTTGTGCTATTTTACAAATACAGTCAACTTGTCATCGAATCGTGAATACCTTTAAGCATAAAGGACAAAAACAAAGAATATTTACAAAGAGTACAGGCTTACATACACTTTGTATATGTTCTTTGTGTTTATATGCAGTGCTTGTCACTTAAGTAAATTACCTTTTACTTCACTGAACCTTTTTGCTTGCAAAATGGTTTATCAATATCAGAAGCGGTTTAGTTTACTGGAAACGAATTTCCCGACTCAAGAGAATTCATAATCAAATCTTTGGATTCAATTTTACTTTTTTTTTTAAATAAAGGAATGTATCTTTTCAGCTAGATTTATTATCATCAATAATTATGAGTTTGCCCTCGCGTACAGCCGCTATTGGTGCTGCACTCGATATGAACGAGCTAGATGTTTAGCTAATCACCGCATCCGCTATCCGGCGCGTCTCCGGTATTTTTGTGCCGTCCGACGGAACATGGAATCCCTTAATCCTCGAGCATTTGAACCGTCTATTTCGGTCGCTTCATAATCCCGAGCTTAAGTGTGATCGCACCCACACTCGCTGTCAATAGTTTTGGTAGACTCCCGGTAGATTCCGCGGTTTTTGGTATACTATTTTCTTCCGTCCTGGAAAGATGTTTTTTTTTACATTTTTTAGGGAGAAGTTTTAGTGCGAGAATTTTTATCATTCTCATTAATTTGACGAGTTTTGTAAACGTAAACAAATGACTAAGAAAGAAAAATAACTATAAGTAAAATATATTGTGTGTTTACTTACCTTCGCTAGGATGTTGAATTCAAAGTCCAAAATGCAAAATCGAAGGTTTAAAAAAATAAAGACATAAAAATTTATAAACCTCTACACAAACAAATAACGCGTTTTTCAATGACCACTATTAAAATCATAAAAATAACCATGAGATACATCAAAATTATAAATGAGTTATGTGTTTCTAAGGCACATGTTGAAGCTTGTAAGTTATGAAAATATGATATATTTATTTCATTCATTTTCTACTGACTTTTATGCAGCCCTCTCCGATTTTTGGTTGGCCAGTAAATGATGAAAATACTGAAAGCAATAAGTAAACATTTCCTTATTTATTTATGTATGACGTTTTTTTTCAAAACGTCCTTTAATTTCAACTAAATATTCTACTACACAGAGGAGAAACGCCCTGAACTATTATGTATTCTGTGAGAGGTAAGATGTTCATTTTCCAAAGTACCGTCGCGTCATAATAGTTTGTGCCCCAGAAGTATAAGTAGTACCAATGTTAGTTCAAATAATATAATATATATAGTATCTACACGATATTCCAACACCATTACTAGGGTTATCAAACTCTTCAACTAAAAATATATTAAAAACTAAATCAAGCTTTATTAATGTCTGACTTGATTGTTTATTTTTTTTGTATCGTCATCATTAATTGTATATTGATGTGATGTTATCGCTTAAAACAATATATAATAATATAAATAAATAAATCTTCATTTCTCACAGAACTTGCTCTATTGCATATTATTTTTAATTAACTTTATTTTATAGATATACAATAAAAAATAACTTTTTTTCACTAAGAAACTGGTACTTGAAATAGAAGTGATCCTCTGCTACAGGTTACCAGGTTTGCCGTCTTAGGTATCGTAAAACGATTATGGATCAATTAGAAAGGAACAACTATAAAATAAAAATAGATTGTTACTTGCAGAGTATTAATGTATGTAGATATGTAAATATGTTTCTTTTTTGTGTGAACACTGGCGAAATAAGTAGCGTCTAGAAGACACCCAATTAGATCAGTGGTACTATGTTAATGGACCAATTAGTGGAACAATAATCTTTACTTATTCAGTTTCTTCTTTAGGTCACTAAGCCATTTTGAAATGGTAAGTTTAGACAAATACTATGAAAAGGGGTAGAAACAGAGGATATAATTTAGGGGTTTATTAAATAGTAAATCACTATAAAAGTAAAAGAATCGATGTGAAAATTTTGTTAAATATACACACCGTTAAATTCTTTTTTCGTTTGCCCATGATGGTGGATGTATCGTATACCAATAAAGAGTGCCTTCTTAGAACTACAAAATCCTAGTTATATGTAATTGCATTCAAAATTTATTTATTTTCTATAACAAGTAGAAAATCATATAGTTCCTAAATAATGAAAAAAACATTTTAGCGTTTATGTAATTTGTTTACCATTGATTTACTTTTATTATTTGGCAACCCTGAACGTGATGGGATTACCGTAGCGTTGCTCTGGCGCAGAGCGGTGGCCGTCCAATAAATCTGTGTGCGCGCGCACCGATAAATCGTCGAACATTATTTTTGTTACCCACTCATTAAGGTCATTGCCTGCTTATGACTCAATAAACGTTTCTTAAATATGAGATGCTAATTCGTATGTTTTCATATTAAGGCAACGAAGCAAAATGATATAGACAGTCAAAGAAGTTCATTTTTTAAGATGGTGTAGTGTATAGTTGGATTTTATTATTAAACGAAACATATGTATCTAAGATTCAACTGATATAATTTATACAATACAATTCTCGAAAAGCTTTCGTTGCACTATTGTACCACAAGGCATGAATATCTAATCTAGTACAGTAGATGACAATTAGGTGTGCTTTTAGCACATTTAAATTATCTAGTGGCGATCACAATCTGCTGTTTTCTACTTTTATACTTTCTTTACGGAATCTCCCAGAAATGTTCTCCTGCGAAAATGTGGTTGAAAGAATCTCCTTTTTTTAAAAGTACGTGCGTGCTTAAAGAATGGAAATTTAAATCATTTAGTGTGCATCCTAAAATTCAATTCAATTCAAGTATTGTGGTTTTTTGATTTAACAAAATTTTTGATGAGTTTGAGTGCGATGAGATACGATCTTCTATTTTTATCACCTTCAGTCTAATTACTATCCACTTCAGTCGTTCACCAAACATCCAAGTCTATGCACTTAATATGGATGCTCAATAATGTTCGGACATCCACAACGACACCTGAGATATTTAAAATAAAGTGTTTTAAGTATCTTTATGAAACACGTTTAAAATATAAACTTTGATATATATATCTTACAGTTTACAATTTATTCTACAATGAGTTGGTTTTGTGAATTAATAATTAAGTATGGTTTGTTCCCACTCAAAAAGTCGACCTTTCTCCAACTGCTGTGTGTGTTATAATCATATCTAGATTTGTAATGATTGTGATAGCGGAATAAGAATTAATTTTTTTTAAAGTCTCTAACATCTTTTTATTTGACGTGTAAACCTATATGAAGAATTTTGGCAACTGTTTTTACGACTGGCTTTCAGACACTTAAAAAAATGTAGCGCAGTGGTATAGGCTGTAAAAGTATTTGTAGCCGAAACGAAATCCCCGTGTTTTTCTTCGCATAGTTATGCCGGATGAGCCCTAGGAATTAATTCTTGGTTAGAAATAGTTTTCATTCAAATATTCTATTTTTTATATATGTGTTATGGGCTAAATGATTATTCAGACGTTCAGCAAAATATCGGGACAACATGAAAAAGTTCAAATTGATCAGGGAAATTAATAAATATTGTTGAGAATATCCCATCGCTGGGGCATCATGCATAATGCTTTTTGTGAATTAGGCAGTGTGATTAAAACACTTCTAATAACACACAATTAAATCAACAAATATTTTCTATCAAATATAAATACAAAAACAAAAACAAACAAATCTAACTTACCTACTAATATCGAAATTGTAAACCATTAACCTATGTTGACCTCATATAAAATTGTTCAAAAAGCTTCTGAGTGGTGCGTCGCTTCACTTCACTTCGCTCCTCGTATTGACGTAAACTTAACCTACTAGTTTAGAAATGGTATTAACTCAATTAACTTGTAAATGATCAAAATATCCTGCCAAACTGTAGCACTATCAATGAGTGGGCAATGTAATAAAATTTTTATTTAAAACTCTACATTTATTACCTACACGTAATGCCCGATTATGAATTGTGTTCGGGTATCACGAATACTGCCCCAATTAATCACTTGATCCATAACATATACTTTTTAATATATTTCTTTTACCTAGCAAAAATGCTTAATTTTATGTTTTTCATTTTATGTAAGACGAAACTTAAGGATAAATTACATAAACTCAACCGATTTTTCATAAAGTTAGTTTAAAAAAAAAACAGTTTTAATTTAGTTCATGTAAAAATACTAGTTGTTAATTATTTTCCGTTAATATTAAATGAAAAATTACTGAAAACTATTTTAATATTACAATAATTTTTTTGCTTGATTTAATACTTGCTGATAATAATTTTCTGTTTATGTAAAACAAATAGAAAATGACAGCAGAATACGAAAACTTTGTTGCCAATCAAATAAGAACAAATTTAAATTTTGATAATCAAAATACTAAATCTTAACCTGATACCCAAAAAGTTAACTATCACTGACTCCGTGCCTCGGAGAGCACGTTAAGCAGTCGGTCCCGGACGCTGTCAATAGATGGGGGTCGTTAATTGTAACGACGGCCGTGTATCCCCAACCCGGAGTGGAGTAGCGTGGTGGATTTAAGCTCCAAACCCCCTCCTCACCCTGGGGGAGGCCTAAGCCCCTGCAATGGGGTAACATGGGCTGATGATGATGATGATGACCCAAAAAGTATCTTTTACTCTCTTCGACACAGATGATAATATTGACGTTCATGACATAATGGTGAATTTGAAATCTGATAGTGCACCAGGATAGGCCAATATACCCATAATATAAAAGGGAACTCTCAATGATTGACGATGTGAACTTGTTTATAGCTCGTGTGAAATAAATATTTTTTTATTAAATTTTTTTTTTTTTTGAGGTACAGAACTCAAAAAATGAAACGAACCTTTGCAGGTGAATTATCGAAATTTAGCGATTCACTGCCAGGTTTTGAGATAAACTAAAAAATAAGTATGACGTAATTACATGCCACACACACTGTTTATTATCCTACACCAACAAACTGGGTAACGGAATACTAGTTCGAAAATAAAGACACCATTTATGAAACAACTTGTGTGTGTGATAGGTTTTCGATTGGTGGTATAGGAAGAGCAAGTCTTCGAGCGTCGCTAACTAGTTTTCCCCGAAGCGGGCCTACGTCGGCGGCAATCGTCCGTTAAACAGCTTCTGACATATTTCATTCCGACTAGACGCCCCGCCCGCGGTGTCGAATGGCGTGACGCGAGGATTAGCGGATCGATTCGAACGAGAGTTGTATCTATGATATATTTTGGAATTTATGTCAAAGGAAAAGATAAAAAAAACATCTGTTAGCACTAGCGTCTCGGGCTCGCTATTTACGGGACAGTTTCGGAATTTAATATATTTTTTTATTTTTATGGTGCGTACTTTCGCCATTGTTGGATACGTCTAAAATCACATCACATTTTACTAGGTACTTTTTATAATAATGGTTTTATTTTACAAAGATTAAAATAAGATGATCATTACTTTCATGTAAGCCAGTGCGTATACGCAATCATGGATATGACAATGCAATAAGACTTTATGTCATGTTAGCAGGCTAACAGTGTTAATCTCAACATCTTTTAATCGTATATATAGTATAATCTATCTGCGTGTCTCTATTTTTAATTCTGAATTTATTAATGAAGAATCGATTTCAGAGCTTTTCTTCAAAAGTTGCTCTATATGGCCAGGTCCGTCATTATGAAAATTAACTAAAACTATTTATTATGATTAGGGCTTAGTAGTGGTAGGCACTAAAATTAATTAAAACCTGTTAAGAAGTATATTATATTTCATGTGCTCAAACTATAATTAAGGAAAAAGAGATTAGCCGAGAAGAAATCAGAAATAGGCTAGAAAAAGAAAGGAGCATAAAGAAGGCAGAGAAGGGGAAAAGGAACGTAGGAAACTAGAAAAGAAGTGCTAAGCTTGAAATAAGTGATGCAAGATAGAATAGATATTATCTACGAAATGTACATTAATGCGATTCGAAAATAAAATTTTTATAAATAGCTCTGATTTTTGGTTAAAAACGAATTAATATAAATGTGTAGGCCATTCTATCAAAACAATGGACAAATGTGAATTAAAATGTGAACTGCTATTACGATTTCTTTATGGCACCAACATTTAGACCACACGGGCATAACCGTTGCCGAAAAACTAGTCAATCGTGTTTATCATCTCCTTTTTATTCTGATTGCATGAATTTTGAAAATGCAAGGAAAACTTAGTTTTTAAATCGTCTATAGTTAAAATTAAAACTAAGATTACGATATTTTTAATGTCCGTTTACATTAGAATATTTAGTTTATTTAATTCGATCGTTTGTCAAGCCTTGATCTCAGAAACGCTTATATATAGGTAAATAAAATATTAATTTCCGGACGTTTGAAACAACGCTAAACTGACATTAAAAAAACAAATTAAATATATCATAATTTTAATTTTGATTATAGAGAAAACAATTCTGTCTTCGTTTTCTGATATATTTGTAACTAAAGACACGCTTGAATTCATTTTTTACCCTGTTGATTCAATATTTGTTATGTTCACTACAGTTTTGTAAAAAAAAGTCCCATCGAACGTAAAATGTATGTGCGGCGTCGACAACAGTGACACGAGTACACGACCAGCGCATCGCACGCCTACATTATTTATTTTACATGAAAAATCTCCTTTGGGCGGCTCTCACGTTGTTTTTACACGGGGAGAGGTGTCCCGCACGTGTGTCCGACTCTGTGAACGAGCGCTCAATACACAAAGATTACGCTAGCGCAAATATTACACGATGCAGTTGTTATATGATTTCAATGGTATTTGCTTGTTTCTCTACTACGAGTATGTTTGCAACGTACGCTTGAAGTTCTTCAATTAAAATACTAAAACAGAATAAGAACTGGTTTTACTCTCTATAAAGTTTAACAACACTTACTATCTAAGAACAACATAAGTATGCCGTTAGAAAGAAATGGTAAGTAAGTTGAAACAGATTATATGAAGGTTGTTGTGTACAAGAATTACATTGTCTTGTACAAAAAAATCATTGCATTTCTATGAATTAATGATACAAGATCATTTCATTGCATATCAAGCACGTGATACCCGCCTATTTATCATTTCTAAACATTTCTGTTGTTCTGTGCTAATTGAAAATACTTGTTTTCATACAGTTTTATTTGGGATCGCGCCGATAACCATTGTTTAGAAACTCGATGGTTTCAACAGGCAGACGCGGACTTTACCTGCATTCTCTATCAATAGAGTGATAGTCTATTCTTGCATGTTATCGAAGCCGACAAGTATTTCAAACCCGAATTACAAAACGCCCTATCCAGTTTTTTTACGAATTTGCTTATCAATTTAGTTTCATTATTATTTTATAGCCTAACGTTGTTGATTGATAATCATATCATTTATACGTATTATTCCCTCCATTTTATTTAAATTGCATTATTGTTCATTTTTTAATAACTTTCTGACAGCAATAAACTTTTCAATTTCAATCCATATACATGTTCACGTCTGCAAAAAAGCTATGTGATGTGTTTTGGAATAACGTATTCAAATATTGTTCAAAAACGATTTTTACATCATAAGTTAAAACAAAATTAGACAAGAAAAATGTCAAAAATATAGCTTTAGGTATTGTTCAATGAGCCAGTAAAATTAGATTCGGGTGAGCAGGTTATATATCAATCATCATAACCATTCAAAGCTTTTTACTTGTCGCAATCTCCAAAGCACGGAAACCAAACGTATTATTAAAAGATAATAATTTTCATATTTATACTTGTCCCGATACCACTGGTGGTACACTACAAAAACATTATACTTTATTCAGTATTTAAAATAGAAGTTAATTACTTTAAGGTGCAAAAGGAGTGCGAGTGAGAAGAACGAACAATCTTGCTTACATTGCCTGCTACTTGCATCCTGGAACACTAATGTACAAGTTCAGAACCAACAATGTACAGATTCCAAACTATATATTAATAAATTCATTCAAACTGTATTGTTTTAGCCAATATAAAGAATCCTGCAGTTAATAGATGACTGTTAACATTCAATTAAGTAACCAATTCAATAACCTCTAGGTTGAGACACTTTGAAAATATCCTTTTCTTCTAGTAATTGTTAGCAATATTCCCGCTGAACGCGTACAGCTGATTCAAATAGCATTTTACGACAAACTAAATTGTATTGATTTCATGAAATCCGCAATTAACCGTTAAAATACGTTTTGGTTCGTAAAAATTAAGCTCTTATCTTCTGAAGTTTAATTTCTTATGTAATTGCATTGTGCTTTGGCTAATTATTCTTAGCGGATATAAACATTCTTCAAGAACAAATTTGTTAAAGCTACTATGCAGCAAACAAAACACACAGTTGGCGCTGTAGCTCGGCATGGATTGTTATTGTTTTAAACATCGGTGCTTTCATTTATTTCTAAACTAGCGACCGCCCGCAGCTTCGCTTGCGTAGACTACGAATTCCTGTTATAGGTACTTTTAACGTTCGAGATGATTTATACGTACTTTTTGCTGGAACCAATTTTGGTTACACCCATTCAAACTTTCAATCTTCATTCCCCTTCCACCCTTTAAAAAAACCACTACAATTTTTCATCTCCCGTTTCCCACCCTTAAAATGTAGAAATCTAAAAACCCTGAAACACTATTTGAGTCCCTCCATTCCCATCCTTAAGTTTGAAATTTCTAAAAAAGTCTTTCTTAACTTAATGCTCACGTTATAAAATAAACCTATGTTCCAAATTTAAGCTTCCTAGACTTAGTAGTTTTGGCTGTAGTAGTTGATAGATCAGTGTGGACAAACGACAGACAGATAGACAGACAAACAAACACAAAAAGTTGCTTATGACACTCTTGACAATCTTCTTTCACGTCTGCAAAGAGTCATTAAAATCTGTTCAGCCGTAGTGGAAATTAGCTCGAATAGATAAAATTGAATTGAATAGACACATAGACGTACAGACAAACAGACGGACAAAAAGTAGCTAATGTCAAATCTCTTGACAACCTTCTTTCCCGTCTGCAAAGTTTCCTTAAAATCTGTTTAGCCGTTTTGGAGATTAGCTGAAATAGACAGATACACGCACAGACAGACAGACGGACAAAAAGTAACATTTGTTAGTTTTGACGACCTTACACGTACAGACAGACAGACGGACAAAAAGTAACATTTGTTAGTTTTGACGACCTTCTTTTCCATAGGTATGTGTAAAGTTTCATCAAAATCGGTTAAGCCGTTTTGGCCGAAACCTATTTGCTCGAATAGAAAGACAGTTCGTTTTCATATATATAGCCTATAACCCTCCGCTAGATTCAGGCTATCAAAGGCAAAAAAAAATAATTTCAAATCCGACTGGTAGTTTCAGAGATTAGCGCATTCAAACAAACAAACAAACAAACTCTTCAGCTTTATAATAAGTATTTCTATTATATAGATTAATAGATTATAGGATAATAAGAAAATAAGATAATACTGAAAACCGTATCAAAGTCTATTGCGTGGTTTGAAAGTAAAAAGTTAACGAACAGAGGCAGATAGCGAATTTATTTTCTTCCGCTATAGTTTTCATATTTCGATAAAAACTGCTAAGATATTAATTTAAATTGTGTGGTGTAAAAGGCAATTATAATATGCATGAAATGCTTAAGACAACTAACGTATTTAATTTGATAAGGATTAATATTACGTTTAAAAAACATCTTCGCAAATAGTACATAATGTTAGAACAAATTTGATTGTCATAAAAAAAGTTATAGTAAGTTAACCTTAAAAGATACACATATGCTGTCGCGGACTTCTGGTTAGAACTTTTAAAGGGAAACAATTCCGTAATACATGATTTTTGGTTAACATCAACCGTTTACGCAGCGCACGCGACGGAAGCTCTCAAAAGGAATAATTTTTCCCGTTTTTGCAACATTTTTCATTGATGCTCCACTCCTATTGGTCGTAGCGTGATGTAGTATAGCCTATAGCCTTCCTCGATAAATGGACTATCCAACACAACTATAATTTTTCAATTTGAACCAGTAGTTCCTGAGATTTGCGCGTTCAAACAAACAAACAAACAAACTCTTCAGCTTTATAATATTAGTATAGATGCATCGTATAACATTAGAATATTGTGTAATGAGTTTTAGAACGAATTAACGATTGTCAATTAGCTTCGAAATCCGTTGGCTCGACACCAAACCGTTGTAATAATCTTTCGGGACGTTTCGATAAACAAACACGGTATAGGCGAATTACGAATTATACGAGGTTCGCATCAATTCAAGAATAGCCGCCTTGAAAGTTTATAGGAGAACTGTTTTTATTGCAAAGTAATAGAATACATTATCGGTTTTCACGTTTATTTAATAGGAACGGAAGTAGTATGAATAGTCATTGAAGCGTTTGCTAGTGTTGTTGTGATCGTTTGGATTTCGATAATTCCTACTGACGAGTTTATTTGTAGGAGCTCCGTTCGGATTCTGGGCTTAATATGCGTCTGTCAGTTCCTTGGCCAAGGTATAATATAATTCATCTTCAACTATAATGTTAAGCTTTCACCAGTCATGTCTATTTACACGTTTCCTTGTTATTTTGGATTATCTATTTGTATTCCTACTAATTACTAGGTTTAAATTAATTAATGAACCTATCAAAAAATTATAATATCAATCATTGAGATATTCATATACTTATATAAATAAATATTTTAAAAAAGATGTAGGTACGTATTAATTTAATTTATGGAAGGTTTTTGTCACGGATGAGCATATCAGCTGTACATAAGTGCCTGTACAAATATCTACGTTCGATCTCAATCAAATGCTAAACTTGAATAGCATTAGCTTGATCAAAAGGGGATGTATGTATTTAATGGATCCCATCATACGCAATAGATTAGGTCGGATTATTTTTTAAAATCGTGAATATTAGGTACTTTATCATTTAAAGTTTAGCATCAAATGAATATCTGCATTAGACATGAGAAATACCAAAATGTGACAAGGTAACAGAAGTGTAACTTATAATTGAAAACGAATTGATGAATTGATCTTCTAATGTGTATTATACATTTTTTTAAATGATAGTAGCTTTTCGTACAACCTCTTCTGATTAGCGTCTCGAGTTCTACTCTTATTACTGTACCTACATACGATTCGAAGCTTTGCTCATTTTCATTTCCAATCTTCATTAATTTTGTTTACTATGGAACTTTTGATCCGGATAAATAGTCGCTAATGTTACTTTCCGCGTTTCAATTACCTTCACGCAAAAATTGATATTATAATACTAGTCCGCGTACTACATACTATAGGTAACGTCTAAACTGGCTCGTTTACAGAACTCCGCAAACCCGGGTTTTGCGATTGTCTCTCGTAGCGGAAGCTCCAGACCGCACGCCGCTCGCCGCTCTGCGGGGTGCATTTAATAATCCACCCCCAATATTAGGGATGTCACTGCATTGCAACTATTGAATCCAAACTATCGACGAAACATAGTGATACATACAACGCACGCATTTCTAAATTTTGAGAAAGTTGTCGAAAAAAAATCATTTAGTTAAATCATTGTAACGAATCAAATTATTTGTTGTATTGTAATTTCTTCTTTATATTAATTTACTAGAATGAACTGCATATTATTCGACTTGGATATATTTTCAGTATGCGTGTTTTTATAATCGGGGCTTTTAACCCAAACATTGTTAATTAATTTAACACTTGTGCAATTTAATTATTTAAATCATCATCAGCCCATTTTACCCCACTGCAAGGGCTTAGGCCTCCCCCAGGGTGAGGAGGGGGTTTTGGAGCTTAATCCACCACGCTACTCCACTGCGGGTTGGAGATTGTAATGACCGCCATCTATCGACAGCATCCGCGACCGACTGCTTAACGCTCTCCGAGGCACGGAGTCAGTGATAGTAAATTATTAAAATTATTTAAATAATGAATAATAATTCATATGTCACGATTATTAATAAAAAGCGTACCTATATGAAACATCTAAATTGATTACATAATGCATCATAGTTTGTGATTAAATATGCTGGAACAGTGGCTGAAAATCTTCGACATACCAATAGCCAAAGCTGGTTTCTCGAAAAGTTGACCCATACATAAAACCGATCGAATACTGAATCTCTATTGTTTAGGTAGAACAAAATATATTTCAAAACTTCTGTTACAAGACCCTGAGCAAAAATGCCAATATGAAGTTTATTTCCTTCGTATCCATTTATACGAGCGACGTGTTTATTTGACTTTATAATAGTGGCAACGAAAGAGTGTAAAAGAAAATAGATCCTAGTGAACCTATGCATAGGGATCAAAACAGGTTATCCGAATCCGAACGGCCACCCGTTCGGATATAGCGTAGTTTGATTGATGACACTAATAAAACTGCGATTCCAGTTTAATTTAAATTTAAGGCAATTTACCCGCCCTGAGGTCTCGTGACCATCGCAAATATATTAGAGTGAGGTTGCTAATGTAGGCGAGTGCGTGTGGCCAAATTTAGGGTGGAGCTTAATATAATCAATTTATTACCGCCAGAGTAATAAATAGATAGTAAATTTTAGCTTTCATCTGACTACACTCTGTGAGCGTCAGTCATTAGTTTAGGAAAACAGGGACCAGATATGTGCATGACATGGGAAATGCTATATTTGTAAGAGAGCATGAATTTAATTTGTATAATAGATGTAATAAGCTTTGTAAGTCTATGGCTTAAACAACTGAATTTAAACGGCTGAAAATTAAAATTTTTGTAAAGCACAAATTGTAAAATCCTATAAATGTGTAGCGTATTTGGACTTTATACCAATTAGGAAAGTGTCGTGATAGCCCGAAGCGCAACGAACCTGTCTCAAATTTATAAGGCCATAGGGCCGTGGTTCGAATCCGGGCGTGTACCAATGAGTTTTTCTGACTTAAGTACATAACTATCACTGACTCCGTGCCTCGGAGAGCACGTTGAGCAGTCGGTCCCGGACGCTGTCAATAGATGGCGGTCGTTACAATCCTCAACCCGCATTGGAGCAGCGTGGTGGATTTAAACTCCATACCCTCCTCGCCCCGGGGGAGACTTAAGCCCCTGCAATGGGGTAAAAATGGGCTGATGAAATGAACAAAAAATTTGATTACTAGTTATCTAAAAACAGTGACAACATAACTACTGCTATAAGTAATCAAACTCAGTTGTACTAGCTTACCAAACAGTAGCTTACATTTTAACTAACTTTGTTTAAAAATTATCAAAATTTTGCTCTTTTCATGGTAACACAAATAGTTTTGTTATCCACTTTTTTCAGTTTGCTTTTAGAATAACACAACCTAATTACACGAATTAAAGAATTTTAATATATGTTTATTGTATTATATCAAAAACACGTAACACGACTACGTATATTTATAACAATAGTGTTAGTACTTGTTATATAATAATAATACTAACTTATACATCACAACAACGTCTCGATCCCAAACTAAGCATTAGCTTGTGTTTTGGGTACCAAGCGAAGACACGACATACACATAACAACCAAGACCCGGTACCAGAATCAATATTCATCATATAAATACTGATCCGATCTGGGATTCGAACCCGGGACCTCGAACTTCGTAAGCAGGGTCGCTACCCACTAGGCTAAGCGGTCGTCGATATATACTTATATAATACTATATTATATATAAATCCTTGTTACATCCAAAGGTAGTTTTTGCTGTCATAATTAAACTCAATCACTTTTTATTAGACGAAGGCAGAGATCCTTTTTCTCCCCTTTTCTCCTATCTTTATCAGTTTCTTATTTGATCTTATGTAAATGAAAAAAATAGTTACTATGGGTGATCTATTAGAAGAGAGACATATATTTTGGCGGATTTTTTTGTAGGCCCTTTTGAGACATACAGTTTCGTAGTACATTATTTTGTTCTATCTCGTAAGGTTAGCAAGCATTAGCAAGAAAAAAATGTTTACTACTAGATTACAGAACATCGACTTTTATCTAATTTCTGTAAATATAATATGCATGTAAATAATAAAATAAATAAAATCAAAATCAAAATCAAAATATCTTTATTTCGTAGTTATGTAACATAATCTTGAAATACGTCATAAGAGTGAATTTTATTACTTTGTGGAAGAAGGTGACCTCAAAGGCGCATTCAAAAATGCTGGTTCCTCTCAGAAGAATGCGCAAGAAACTGAGGGACGCTCTTTTCAACAAAATTATTTAAAAAATTTTAACAATAAGTGCTTAAAGAATAATATTATTGAAACAAACTGATAGGTGAGCGGCTTACACCCATGGATTTTTATCATCTAAGTAGTCTGATACTTTATAATAAGCTTTTGCATAAAGCTTTCGTTTTATTGTAGTTTTAAACTTATTAAGGGGTAGATCTTGAATGTCAGCTGGGATCTTATTGTAAAAGCGTATACATTGCCCTTTAAAAGATTTCGTGATTTTATTGAGGCGGCTGACATGATTAGCAAGTTTATCTTTGTTTCTTGTACTAACATTATGCCGATCACTATTTTTTTTAAATAATGTAATATTTTTTTTACGTACATAATGTTTTCAAATATATATTGAGATGGCAATGTCATTATATTAATTTCCTTAAATATAATAAATAAATCATATAAACTTTTCGGATGAAATTCTTTATTTAAGGACACGCGAATCGTATCAAAATCCGTTGCGTAATTTAGAAGAAGTAAGTACACAGACAGACGCGGATGGCGATTTTGTTTTATATTATTTAGAGATTGACATAACATAATGAATTTGTGGATACGCAACTCTTCAAGCGCGTGATATTCGATTCTCATTTTGGAGGAGAAATTTTATTGTAATTTGGCTTTTCCAGTGCGTCTCTGCAGGTTTACATTATTTGGAAAAAAACTCACCTGTTTCAGTACCATATGAAACTGTTTAACATCTTTACAAATTGTCGCAGTATTACTCTTTGCGACGTTTGGACCAATTGTTCTTACACCCTTGCCTATAACGCGATCATTCCGATTCTGTCGTGAAGACGTGCATTGCAGCTTTATATCGGTAAATAGAAGATGGGTATTTTCACACTACGCCTATATTCCTTGTTCCATTATATACTCTTTAACTATTAAAAAAAATACTGTCATTTCTGTTTCATATCGCAATTTATATTTTTGTTTTGTATATTTATATTATATTATAGCGACCGCCCGCAGCTCCGCCCGCGTATTTAAATGTAGATAAATCCGTTTAACCATTTTAGAATGAATCCATCAAGAACCATGTATTTTTTCAGGATGAAATTCTTCCTGTATGTTATTCTAAACCTTAAAATACGTTCCTATTAAATTTATCCAAATCAATTCAACTGTTTTTGCGTGATTGAATAACAAACATCCAAACATAGAAGCTTTCACATACGTATAAGTATCTACTTTGATTCTTTTAAAATATCTGAAATATCTATTTATAATTTGTAGTAAATATGTCTTTTTGATGTATTTTACGAATATTATGGTAACAAAAGGTAGCAAACTTAGCATTTTGTTGTAAAAATTATTAAGCGAATGCTAATTAGATCAAAATTGCCATGAATATTTTAATTATTGGTTCAAATATTAATTAATTCTATAAGTTAAACATATTCGTAGGGTTTTTGTCATCAGATTACAAAAGTGCCGATGTGCATTTTCCGAACGTGTAAAATAATCGTCTACCCCGACCAGAGCGGACCCGGTCGGCGTCGGTCACCATACTACAATAATATATTTAAAGGATTAGCCGCGTCGCAATAACGGAACCCTCCGCGGCCGCCCTAGCCCCACGCCCTGCCGAGCGCTATTCAAATAATGGAAATTATTTCCACATATGTGCACCTAAATAAATATCATTCTGTTGTCATTATTAAGCGCTCCCCGCAGCCGCTCTGTACAGCTATTTCGCACCCACGCCACGGTCGCGTGTACCCGACGCCGGGGGTTTGTGCTAACACCATGTTTCTTGAATTTCATTGCAGTTTTTAATTATTTTTGTAAAATCTTTTTTTTTACTCTTTTTTACTCTTCTGCTCATTTTTTTGTCGTAGAATTGAAGCAAATTACGCTTTAGATTTAATCAGTCTAGAGGACATCACGGCTATAAGCCGGAGTTTATGAAGCGGCGCGGCGGGTGTCGTGACCGAGACAAATGTCGCCGGCACAATATCTATTGCCGCGCTGCGTGGATCGTACAATTTATCGGCGGAGGTGTCGGCGGCAGATCGATGTGACGAGCGGAGCGCGTACATCAGCGCGTGCGTTATCTGCGCTCACGGCGACTTATCACGCGCTCGCCCTCTGACATCGCATCGCCCATGGAGGCCTCCACCGCGATAGAACGCCAAAGGCTCGTTCCTCGTTCATTTCTAAGTTCGAAGTCGCGAGTGTATCCATGCCCGCCCAATCGCGACGGTCGTTTATCTTCATTTCGCGGTCGCAATTAGACGGGTCGTTGGCTGCGGCGGACGGCCGGGCGGCAGGGGTCCGCCCGCCGCTACGTGGCGAGAATACTGCCGCCCGCGCCGCCCACAGCTCTGTCAACTTTGTAATGAGCAAAGTTAATAACTACGCACGACGCATACTCACTTTGAAGCACGAGTCGTTGCAGATAAAACGATGCTCTAGATGATCATATATTGTCGTGTAACTATGATAGTCCGCGATAGTTCAAAAAATATTTATAATATATTTCTTTTTACAGGTATGGTTCAAGAACCGAAGAGCGAAATGGCGAAAGCGCGAACGTAATGCGATGAATGCGGCAGCGGCGGCCGCGGCCGATTTCAAGAACGGTTTCGGTAGTCAGTTCAATGGGTTGATGCAGCCTTTTCCGGACACGGAGGCGCTGTACTCTTCATATCCGTACAACAACTGGGCAGCCAAGGTGCCGAGCCCGCTAGGCACCAAGAGTTTCCCGTGGCCCGTTAACCCGTTGGGCGGTGTGGTGCCGCCGGGCCACCACCAGGGCTCAGTGAACTGCTTCAACTCGGCGACGTCGATGGGTGGTGTTGGTGGCGTCGGCGGTGGTGTCCCCGTGTCAGGTGGTGCAGGAGTAGCGGGGGGCGTGGCGCCCTGCCCTTACTCGGCACCTCCCAACCCTTACTCCATGTACCACCGCACAGCCGAACCCTGCCCCGCCATGTCGTCGAGCATCGCCAGCCTACGGCTCAAGGCGAAACAGCACTCGTCTGGGTTCGGCGGCGGATACGGTTCGGTGTCACCGGTGTCGCGCGCAGGGTCCGCTCCGTTGTCGGCGTGTCAGTATGCGGCGGCTGGCGTCGGCGTGGGCGTGGGCGTGGCGGACCGCGTGCTCTGAGAGGAGGCTCGCGGGCGCGACGACACCCGCGCCTCGCCGCTGCTGGCGCGCGCCTCCTAGTCCCCGCCCGCCCGACACCACCTCTACAGACACCTCTGGGACTGGTTCGATTGAGTGCTCGGGCCGTGGGGCGCCACCGAGGTGCACCAAAGGCAATAATCATATCGACTGTAATAGTGCTGTACATATGTACTTACGTATACCAAAGCGATGTGTGCAATTTTCCCCGAAGAACGTAATGTTAGTAATTGAGTTGTTTCTTATTTAAACCATAAGTTAGAGAGTTTTAATTGTACCTAAACTTAAACTCAGTAATTTTAGGATTTACGAATGTATATACAACAACGAGGAAATAGTTAATTGTTATAAAAAAATCTTTTATTTTGAAACATTACTTGGAACGCTTAAATGCGTTTGTAGATATTCTTTTAAACCGAGTATTAAATGAAGTATCGAACTTGTTTTATTCATTGTAGAATATTTTTGTACGTTGTTAACATTTTGAGTAATATCAAAGTAGTGAAGAGAAACAATTTGATCGATTGAAAAATCGTACTAAAGTACTATAATCCATGTACATACCTACCTATGAAAAATTGCAATCTAACATATAGTGTAAGACTATGATTTTGTTCTAAACTATTTATAGTAACTTTTTTAATTGCTATAAATCATGTATTTATGTAGCCTCGAACTTTCGATGTTGTTTGTAAATTAAATTTAGCTAACTTAAAATTTGAACAGAACGACTAAGATAGTGCCAAATGTTCATATTCGAAATGCTAAAATTTAACATATTATGAAAATTTAAATTTAAACAGTGTAATATCCATTGTTATACGAACATATCAAGGCCTAAATTTATTTAAACCTACATTATAGTATTATTTTTTACAAAACAAACAAAAATATTTCAGCGTTTAATACCACTTACCTCCAACGAAAAAAAAAAAATTAGGCACATTTACAGAATCAGTATATTAGTCGTTTCCCTGTACATCTCACATTTACCTAATTATATTTAAAAAAATATATTTTGTCTTACTTGATTTGTAGTTGTAATATTTTCAATACATCGACAGTCATTAGGAAAACCAATTATGTAATACTTACAGACAATATAAGCTATTTCCTTGGTTTATATGTATTTTCATAAAAAAATTGTTTAAATAAATCTAGTGTTTCTGTTGGAAAAATTACTTGAATCTTGCTTTTATTGAATCAGTTTTCAAAAATTCTAAATTTCGTGTATTGTTTTCGAGTTGTCTTTTATATTCTGTAACGGAAAACTAATCACCTTAGGTTTTCTAATAACGTTCTCTGTATAAAATGATAATATTCTTCCAAGAATATTGTAACTCTAATATAAGAGATTTTGATGGCCAAAAAGTTTAAGTTTCTGTGTCATATAATTTCTAGCTATATTGACAAAATGAAATAAAGAAAATGAATTTCCAAAGAAAGGTTACTAGCATAGAGCTACCATTAACGGTTTTGAGATTAACAGTAACTGAGATCTCATTATATAGTAAAAATTTATCCTATTTATTCTATCGCAAATTTAAAATTGAAAGAAATGGTACACTGTTATTTTATTACTTCATGTAATAAATCATTGTATTTTCCTTTTTTTTTAATAAATTGCAAATATTATTTTATTTTAACAAATAATATTGAAACGGACTCCAGAAATTTACGAAAATAGCGTGTCTGTCAGCTATGTAAATATGTGTAATATTTTGATTGTGCATTGGTCATTATCGATGGTGATAAATCAAAATATCATTATTATTATTATTGTTTTTTGATTTTTCTATCTCAGTCGGGATTTAAATATGTCTAACTTTAATATAATATTTTGATGATTACCACTTCATAATGACCAAGTAATAACTGTTCCTAAATTTTCATTTAAGACATATCATGGTATTAAATTCAGTGAATTAAGGCCGATGAAGCATTTGTTGAATTATTTTTAAAATGTAACGCTCGTTAGATAACAAAAATGCCGATTGTTTTGTAATTTTAACAAAACATCTAGTCATAATAAAAGAGTAATAACGCAAACATTTATTGTTTCATTATTTATAAATTATCCTTAAGTTTAGATTCTTCTTGATCTATATTTAGAGCTTTCCTACAATTTGTTTGTACAGAATGTTGCCTGTTAATCTCTTAGTGTACTTGGCAACTTTCAAAAGCATAAAATAAGCCTTGCTAAACTACAAGAATAACATAGAAGTAACACTGCTCCAATATTAGGTACAAGAACTTAATAGCTTTAGATTCATGGGCCCAATTGTGCAATGAATATTTATCGACACAATTGTCTATGGGAAATAAAATACACCAATTGGATATTGGTATTACCTGAATTATAAAATACAATCAACAGACTATTAAAGAAAATAGCAAACATAAATAATAAAAACTTGGAGATTTTTGTTTTAGCTTCTATGATGAAAATCCATAAACAAATTCTATTGGTATTCATTATTATGAATATTCATATGAAATAAAAATATTACGTATTGTTATATTTTCAATAGCAGTAAATAATAAAACTCTTACTAATACAAATAGATTTTTTTTAAAGAGAAATGTGTACAATAGTGTCAATAGTATACCTAATTGTAGTGTTTTCCCTAGAATACCAGGCCATACGAATTAAGGAGCAAAGTCTTTGTGTTGTATTTCTTTGTATTATCCATTCCATAGAAACAGGTTACGGCTGTTATACCTACGTACCTACTGCTACGGCACGGCGGCGCGGCGCGGCGGTGCTGCCGCCGGCGCAGCGTAGCGCTTCGTAGACTTGTAGCTCAGAATTCACTTGTAGATTCAATTTGTAATGCTCATTCTGTTGTCAAACAACAGATAAAAGCTTTTGATACGCAACTCTTTCATATAGTCAATGTGTATTTGATTCAAAATGTACAGAACGATTTGATTATTGCTTTTTAATTGTTTTCTCGGTCACGTCTACAGTCAAAAAGACAAAAAACAACACAAACGTCGAAAATTTTAATAATTTTGGTATGAGTTCCGCTGCAGCTGTATTTGGAAGAAACATGACTACTGAATGCACCATTCGTTTTGGTTTACTAATTTTTGCAGTGGAAATTTTGATTCGCAAAATAAATCAAGAGGCAGGCCAGCCATTGAAATGAATAATGTAGAATTGCAAGCCATGGTAGAAGTAATCTTCTGCGTTTATCGTCTACTACTCATACTCTAGCTAGCTGGTGCAAGATGGCAAGTTTCAGTCCGCGAGGTCCCCGTGCGCCGGTCTTCACCCCCGCGAAATACCCACGAGCCGGTCTTCACTGTCGCAAAATTGCGTTTGACATTTTCGATACTGTGAAGTGGCATTTCTGCCACTATTAAAACATTAAAACCAAACACTGCTGTCAAATTCATTTCCTCTGTGGTACCTATCAATGTTCTGGAGGATGAAGTAAATGAGGTAATCTGATTTGCATTAAATTGGCAAAATTAAAAACCCAAAACAGTCTCAACTGGTCAACCGATCTTCATCATCATTGTATGATGTAACGTCAAGCTGTGCGTCGCACGTACCTATCTACTATAGAACCTACCTACCTACTGCACAAGAAACCTATTCAACGCTACAAGAATTAGACTGAAAAACCCTCCGGATTTAGACGGGCTACGGTTTTTCTGAAATTCTTTATGGGAAAAATTTAGTTTTTGAGAAGCAGTAGATTACTTTTACGAATTTTGTTGAGTCCTTCTCCAACCGAGCTTCGAATTGATTCAATAGAAGAGTAATGCCGGCTGCTTAGTTCTAGAACCAAAATTATCACATTTGAGTCATAGGATGAGGAAGGGAGACGTGCAAGATGCTCGTAAGGCCCACGCGATTTGTTACCTAAATGTTTGTGTTGTATCTAGGTATAAATTTTTTTTGTTCATTCTTTCTTGGAAATTACGGAAATTTTATACTTTAACCAAAGTAGATTAAGATTCTATAAGTTGAACATCTTCGCGATAAATAGGCGACACGAGTGAGAAGAAGCGGTGCGGTGGGGTAGAGGACGTGTCGCGGCCATCACTACCGCGAACAGACAAAACAGGATTAGTTAATTTAAAAAAGGTATTAAAATGTCACAGAAGTTTACGTATGTCTAATAGATTTTATATATAGGTATGCGAAGCTATGAAAAAAAAAACTGATTGGCAGTTATAGGAATTGCCGACAGAAGTGAAAACTTAGAACTTTTAGTATTAAATTTGAATTTTCATAATATTATTAAAATAATCAACATCAATCTTACATTTTTTCACGATTTTCTCATCTATTGACACTCCGAGCAATGCCGCAGCTGCCAGCGACATGAATCTGAGTAACGCTCTGGCCTTACTCCCAACACTCAGCTGTTAGTAGTGGGGACATAGGGAACAACCGGCTTCTCGTGTCAAAGCCGATTGTTCCTTATATCTCTCCCACTTATATTATTTAGCGTGACGCATTTTCGTGTCGTTTTAGGCTCACCCCGTGCTATAAGAAGTTTCACTTCAAAAAAAGATATTTGTTCGTAGCTATGCGATGTCGACATCCCTACATGTATGTCTCGCGCTAAATATTAGTAAACCGGCGCGGCGTTAGTACCGCAGATTACATACTTACTCGGGGCGCGCGCTACAAGTGCTTTACTTTAACCCCTAATATTTTCTAAAATTTACACTTTCCGTGTTTAATAGCTTTTAATCGTTAAAAAAAGTAAGCGTAGATAATTTTACTATAAGTTTACAGAAGCAAATAAACAATCACGTAGTGAAATATATTAATATTTTTGTATTGTAAATTGGGATGAATCGGAGCTCCATGCTCATTATCAACAAGTTAAAAAGTCACGAAAGAGGATTACTTAGACCGTGCGCAAAACAAACAGGAGCATAAATCACGAACAATTGACGCGGCACAAGCGACATTAACCGGAAGGTTTTAAATAATCCGAATGATTATCAGGCAGTTGCGGCCGAACACCCAGTTCCAGGTGCTTTAAGGCTTTACTCGAGGATTTGCTTTCAATATTAGCCTCGCCCGACGGCCCGGCCCATTCCACTCTCTCGTTTTTTCTCTTTTTTATTATTTCCTCGCATCGTTTTGCCGCCAAATGGAATGATTCCGCAATCGACGTTTTTATTTTTCAATTGCGAATCGATTAGTTGGATTAGCCGGTATCGTATTCCTATTCTTTGCTCTTATTGGTGGACGCTCTCGCGGACTAACGGACTCCGGTCGCTTATCTCTAATTGGTTTTAAATGGGAGCCCCGGCCCGCTGTACAATTAAATGACGTGAGAAAATCTTTTCGAATTGCCCGTTCTGATCCCTTGTATTATATTAATACAGCTAAAAGTATTTATAACAACGATGTTGTGCACATGATACGTGCTATTAATTTGGATGGGGTTTATCGAATTCGATCGTTACTTTTAAACGGATATTTTAAATTCTGTTTATATAAAACATCGGTTATATGAGTCAGGGATAAAAAAATCGCAGATTTTGTGCATATTTCTGGCAACACCTTTCCTTTGATGAACGTAAAAGAAAAAAACATTAAAAGACTTCAATTCACTACCTACTTTTATTTTCTTTATATTTTTCCTTGTTTTTAAACAATATTCAAATATAAGGTAAGGTTATTTGTGACTTTACCGAACCCGTGACAGTCCTGGCGCAATCCGACTCTCCCCGCAGCCTCTATTTAGGAGTCGCGTATCCATTTCTCCGTCGATATAAAAAATATCAAAATTTAATATCCATTGAATAATTATGAATTCCAGTAAATTCTAATATTTAATGGATTCAACTGCTGAGATTTAATGAATCATTGGACGCGCTTGCGATGCCCGTGTATATAATACTCCAATTTTGACCCAGGTTTTATTCGACTTTCCTCAATCGGTTAGGTTTTTAAATTGCTTCTCGGTTTTTACATAGTCTGTTTTAATAATTATTTATTCACGGTTGTTGACTTTCTTATGTACCTATTACTTATAGCACATACTATTAAAACAGGTGATGTAGTAGCTATCTATGTTGTGAGACGACTCGAAATGTTTTTTAATTTGAGAACTAGGTTCAGTCAGCTGGAAACTGTCAAATCCAGAAATTCATTGCCACTAATCTAACTTATTTATGTCAAGAAATTTTTTTATCGAGTCAGAACTATGCAAATAGTTGGTAGAATTTTTGGGGTTCAAAAAACTATAAGTAAAACCAAAACCATTGAAGTTCTTCTTTGTCCGCCCGTTTGTAGGTATATCTATAACAGGTTTCTAACCTCTAAACAGATCGTTTTCTACGGATATAGGTACTTAAAAAATATTTCAGCAAACCTTCAAAATGTAAAGATTGACATCGACTGACGATACGGGATTTTTTTATTGTTAAACAGGGGTTTCTGTAACAAAATAATTTTATTATTATTTATTTATAACATAAAATGTATACCTACACATTGCTATCTACATAATTTTAAATTCCTGCTCTTAACTTCTCGACAAGGATTAAAAATTGTCATCGCTAACTAATGAAAAACCCCAATTTAGGATTTTATACTTGGTAAGAAAATTCTGGTTTCCAATATTATTCTAAAGTAGGTAATTTAAAATCTATTAATTTTTTTTTGGTTCTCATAACAGGTAAGTATATATTATAAAGAATATTTAAGTATTTATACCAATTATCTGGTATCCATAGTACAAGCTGTGTTTAGTTTGAAACTAGATGGCGCTGTGTGGGATGTCCGAGTTATTATTAATATTATATCCTTAAAAAAATACGATATACTCGTTTGAAACGTTAAAATGTTAGACAGTATTATTTATCTGTATTAACACCCTTCAAAACATGTTTCTAGTACGTGCGCCTATGAACAAACACAGGGTGTGTATTTGTTAAGTTTATCAAAGAGTCAATGCAGAGTTTTTTACTATTTACTGTTTAATTAGACCGTTTCATGTTTGCCCAGTTTATTGCAAGCTCTTAAGTAAAAACGTGGGTTTCGTATTTTTTGGATAGGTCTATCTGTATACACGTATCAAATGTATGACAGTGGTAATTAAACGGACGTCTGTAATCAAATCAAACTTTATGTCATGTAATTTATAAACTACGCTTAAAAAATATATCATAATTTTAATGCAATATTAAAAAAGTAGAACTTACCGTAATTGCATGGATATTTTATATATTACGTTGGTATGTTAGGTGTACGGATGGTATTCTTCAGCGCGAATCTGGTCTTTGCCACGATAACGGTCAAAGTATACCAAACTATCAGCTGAGGGGTAGAATGTAAATTTAAGTGTAAATTGACATGATCCCCAAGTGACCAAAGCTTACCGAAAAATAGAGTTAAAATCATTCCTTTTTTAAATAATAGGTAATATAATAATGATCAGAAATGCTTGTCACATAATTCGTTCCAGTGGCTGTGATTTCATGAAAGAGGTTATTGTTTTTTTTCCTTAAAATGTACTTTTTTTATGCTAAAATTGCTTTTAACACAATTTTAAAAATAAAAATGCATTTTTTTTCCAATTAATTTCATAATAAGACGTGTATCTCGGGCATATATTTTTAATAAATGTCAGTTTTCAAATTACCCTCTGTATTTTCAAAATAATACTTTATTTAAAAAAAAATCGTTTTCACTAAGTGGCTTCGGTGTTTATGTATTGCACAATGCACTTATATTGACTGCTTATCTAGGTTTCTGTAATAGATACGTATGTATTTCAATATTGATAAGTTATATACTAATTAAATTTTTTCATGCAATCTTTTCGATAGTACATTTTTCACTTATATATCAATATATATCTGCGAGTGCTTTTAATTAGAATCAATGATTTAGGTCAGCCCATGATGAATATATGATGCAAATGAACAACGCATCCAAAATCATTGTAACTAACATGTTAATATAATATTAACATTTTAATTCAATGAAATTCAACGACCGCTTAGCCTAGTGGGTAGCGACCCTGCCTACGAAGCTGGAGGTCCCGGGTTCGAATCCCAGGT
Organism: Luffia ferchaultella; assembly: GCA_949709985.1. Lineage (NCBI taxonomy): Eukaryota > Metazoa > Arthropoda > Insecta > Lepidoptera > Psychidae > Luffia > Luffia ferchaultella. The sequence continues at coordinate 8,279,104 of OX453245.1, read as the reverse complement.
CGGGTCAGTATTTATATGGTGAATATTGATACTGGTATCGGGTCTTGGTTTTTATATGTATGTGGTGTCTTCGCTTGGTACCCAAAATACAAGTTAATGCTTAGTTTGGGGTCTAGACGTTGTTGTGATGTATACGTTATTATATTATTATTATAGAATCATCAAATTTATAATCCATACACTAATATTAAAAAAGTTTGTATGATTGAACGCGCTAATCTCAGAAAGTACCAGTTCCGTTTAAAATAAATTTCATTAAGGTCAGTAGCCCGTTTATTGAGAAATGTTAGAGGCTATATAACATCACGCTACAACTCAATGCAGTGGGGCAGTAACCATAAACGTCGCGTTGTGGGTATGGAACAGGTAAGTGTAATAATCCAAATTCAACGCGAGTGAAACCGCGGGCCACAGCTAGTTAAATATACAATCGCGAGGCGACCACGGTGGCCAACGTCACGGGACCTTATCTTTATTGTGAAAGCAAACAGCTTCTTTTCACGTATATTATCATTCTTATTTCGGTGAAGTCGCACTACGTCTGGATACGAAATGCGTGGTAAAGCTTTTATTCTTTACTTTTATAAGGAAATTAAACAATGTTCGGTGATTGAAGTTCGATCACACTAGAACCTGTAACGGATCAAAATTAATATATTACGTTGCATATATTACATAACATTATAGTCTATGAAGTTGCTTAATTTTTTATTACAATAGGATTTAAAAAGTAACGACGTATACACCTATGTACAATAACAAAAGTCTAGTCATAGCTTTCAATCACGAGAAGTACAAAAAAGCTTTCGCGAAAACTTATTACGCCGGCTTTTCGGTAGTTGTAGGTTACGTTATTATTAAAGTGTGCATACGTTTTGTTAAACACAATAATAGGTAAAAGTACACTTAAAAACAGTTTACTGTATGAATTCAAACGCATGTTTAAAAACAACTTGTTTGTGGAAAGTTATTTGTGTTTTGTTTTTAAATTAATTTTAATGATTATTGCACTTCTTTCCCGTGGATAATCGAAAGAGCTTAAATATTTGCGTACTTTGTGAAAACTTAACTGAAAATTAAAAATTTAAAAACCAGACGGAAATGTTGACTATGAATAAGGCAAAAAATTGTGAAACTTTTGTTTAAATGAATGCGAAATGTTGTTCTGAAAATTTGGAAACTGAACATCTTCGAAATAAAATCGAAGGAGCATTCTTTTCTACTTTCATCATATTGAAGCTAATATTTTTGGGTAAATGTAAGTGTTAAGTATTAATACAATTTAAATATCTTTCTTAACGTACATATAAGTATGTTCGTTATAATGTGTTATTTTTTTAGCAATCGCTAAAAAAACAAGACAACCAAAATACGGCAACGACCTGAAAAGCTTTACATGCGAAAAAAAATACACACGAAAAGGGGAAATGAAAATAAGAGACGTCACAATGATTCCACGAACCCTTTTCTGTCTGATTTAACCTTCCGTGCACAAACAGGCAGGTAGGCATTCGCCGCACCATGTAAATAGTTAACTGAGGAGCGGCGAAAAGGTCTAGGTTTTGGGTGGAAAGGATCAAAACGGGATTAGAGGAACGACAACCAATCAAGGGTAACTGGACTGGTATACCTACATGAGATAAATGCGGCACATAAAATTTATACAGTGATCAGATGAAACGAACCTTATGGTGTAAACAAAAGGTTGGTTTTTGTTTGTTTGGCTAGTTTATTGATGTTTTGTTTCGAAAGGAGGGTAGACGGCGAGGAGGGCGAGGGTTGCGAGTGCAGCCTCCGCAGACAATCTTACAAGTTAATTGTGTTCCGTGCCGCCGGAAGGCGTCTTGCTTTCGGTCCCGTCTTCAAATATTATTTCATTTTTTTCTACGTTACAAATTTACTTACATATAATCTTGGAATATATTATTTTTAACTTATAAGTTTTTTTACTACTGGCTCTTTGATAAATCTAGATAAGTGGATGCCTCATGTTTATAAAAAATGTACCTGCCAATAGAATAATGAGTTCCTTGTAATTATGTGAACAAATTAAAACCTATCCCCTTCCTTTGGCAACGAAATATTCCAAACTTAATTCCAGCTAGTAAATTATTACTAATTTATTTACAGCCTCCTTCGAATATTAGTACATAACCTAGATACTAGCCCTTATCTTAGACAGAATAATAATCATACATCGAAACGATAGAGTCAGTAATTAGACAGACCAAACTTCATTATAATTTTTTTAAGCAAAAATTTTGTTAAACTACACATGAAATGTAATTTCAGAATCTTAAGTTTCTTTTTAATTAGTAATTTCACAAGTAGGTTACACAAATTTCTAATTCACGGAGAATATTTCAAAACATCAGTTAGTGTATATTTTGTATGTAATAAGAAGGTACATTTTTTGGTCGCATGTTTGTTGTCACAACGCGGTATCTCTATTGAATATCCATAATTCCATATACCTACACATACACAACGTCTGTTTTTATTTATGGTCATTGACATTGCTTAGATTTTAATGCGCAGAAATATAAACGTCTATTTCGTACTTTTTTAGATAAACTGTTTTTTTTTGGCTTCAAATCTATTTTGTGAAAACACGCTTAACGTTGTTTTTTTTCTTACTGTTTATAAAATTGGAGGAGGTCACGATTTCATTTATTTAAATGCAGAAGTTTCATCAAAATTTCTGTAGTAGTTGTTGTATCAAGACAAACAAGCTAATAAATAGAAATTAAAACCTATATTTTTTGTGCAAAGAACTAACAACAAACCTAACGATATCTTCTATGTACAGACATTGCTCTGTTACAGTTTTATAATCATTTAGTTGCACATGGTCGGCTACTTTTTAAATCCCGTTCATAGCCTTTTTTCGTTCTTTAACCCCCGACGAAAAAAGAGGGGTGTTATAAGTTTGACGTGTGTGTGTATCTGCGTATCTGTCCGTGGCATCGTAGCTCCCAAACGGATGAACCGATTTGGTTGCGGACTTTTCCACATGAAAGGTGAATTAGTTGGGAGTGTTCTTAGCTATGTTTGATGAAAATCAGTCTAAGATGGCTGCCTCCACAAAATGGCGGACATCATATTTTTTTACTACTCTATCAATATGGGTATCAAATGAAAGGGCTTGACTAGTAGAATACACATTATGACAAATTTCAAATCCAAGATGGCCGCCACCACAAAATGGCGAATTACATATTTTCTTTCACTACTCCATCAATATGGGTATCATATGAAAGGACTTGTGTTTGAATAAAAGGACCATGCTATGGTGACAACAGATCTATACGTAGTGGTGTATATCTATTGTTTATAATAGTAAATCTATCTATAACATTCTAATCGAATCTGCTCTTGGAACCTACATAATAAAAACAGAATTTAACAAAGCCTTAGTGTGTGACATTCGTAAAAGCGAGTAGGTACAGACAGTCACGTCTGTGGGGTAGGGAGCGGGGGCAGGGTGCAAGCGAATAGAGTGGGACATGGATTTATTGCAAACACTACTCCACTCACGCAGATATATTTCCTTCAAGAACGACGGCCCGCGAAGCCGCCGCAACAAATGTCGCTTTGTTTGGCTCTACCTTAAGTATATAATGTGAAAAGCTGTTAATTTATGTGCTTTATTCATTTTTTAGTAAAATTTGAGCTTATCGATTGACCATGGACAAGAGACCTATTTTGACTTCTATGGCGTTAACAGAACACTATTGACGCATATACCTACTTTCGACGATGGACTGTAAAGTTTCTATAACCGAAGTCGCTTTGTTTAGATAAATTAAAGTTATAAAAAAACTATTTATAATTATTTCACATCTTCAAAATGTAAAATTTAAATCAAACAATGACAAGTGTACTTTAAATTATGCAATGGAAGAATGCAAGGTTCAATAAAATATGGTGGCCCTCTATTCCATCTTATGATGTCAGAAATAGGCTGACTTTGAATTCAAATACGTAATAAGTATTTAAATAAATGAAATTATGACATTATAACTTAAAATATTTGTTTATTTCCGATCGTTTTATTTATATAACAGTTCTTTCTGTACTATCGAAGTATTTGTCAAAAACTTAATTTTTTCCAAATTGTAAGTTTTGGTCAAACGCTTCAAAACCGTTGAAACAATCAATGATATCAGATAAAAACTATAAAGAAAAACATTTCTTATAATCGCATGTTATGTTTCATCAACTGAAACGTAGAAATGTGATCACTAAAAAATAACAATCATTTCTTTGTATGGTGGCTCCATCTATTATTAAATAACGTACTAGACGGGCAGCGCCCCACGTTAAAGTCATTGTATTAGCATTTGTTTTCATCTTAAATGCCAAAAATTTTACTAGGTATCGATTACAACTTTAATTTCCCGAAAATATGAGATTTCCAATGCCAAAAACCTGTTTTATAACCATCAATTATGCCGGACCACATAGAAATTAATTTAATTTTTAAGGTAATTAATCACACGTACACTGTGAAGAATTGAGGAGTTAACAACCAAAAGACAGTTATGGTGCCAATAATTCTATACTTAGATATATATACCCTAGTAAATAATTACTAAGCAAGCCTAGTTATAAGTTATATATAATATATATAAGTTATAAGCAACTAGTTATAAGTTAAATATTTCATATAAAATGACTTGTTCCTAGAAATAACTTGTGGAGTAACTACGGAATCTACTTTTGGTGATTCGACACTTATTGACCGATTTTTAGGGATGTTCCATGCGTTTTTTTTTTAAACGGATATTATATTGCATCCAAATATAATCTATACCTAGCCTAGTTTCCTCTCATGACATTGGCAAAGTATAAGCCTTTTCGAGAGAAAGGTTCGAGAGGAGGACAAGGGGTGAGGGCTAACGGAGGGGTAAAAGAAGGCGCAGGTCGGGAAATGAAGATTTACGATCGAGACATAACGAGCGCTAGATGAGGCGTAAAGAAGCTATTCCCGTCACACCACAACTTTATATACTTGCGTCCATTATATCAGACGCCAAAAATATATGATTAAAACATGTCGCTATAAACGCAACGAATTTATATAATTATATCGAAGTTGTACATACAAGTAGTACCTAATGCATAGATTTCTATGAATAATACTCAAGCGTTAAATTAAAAAGGTAAAAAGAAAAAGGTATAGCATTTAATATTTTTATAATTAAATATATAATTTATATTATATAAATAAAAATATATAATATATAATTTAACCAATTATTACTGGATTACTGTTTTAACACAGATTATTTAAAATTATTTTTTACAGATTTTAATCGTTTTGTACGTTATACAAAAAAAAAATTTTATCAAGTACGCGCTATCATTACACGTAGATTTCTATAAGTTCAGCAAGGGGGTTTTAAAGTACTCATTTAACTTCATTTTCCTCCATAATCTAAATAAAACATTAGAGTACAAAAAAGATATTACTAAGGTGGTTTTTATTGTTACTTTTTTAAATATAAAACATTATACATAGGTACAGATGGCAGTAGTAGATTGACTTTGACATCCTAAAAAAACATTTTGTTCCAGTTCTTTACGTCGTAATGCAAAATCAGTAAAATATTGATGAAGTTCATTTCTTCATACAGAAACAAATTCCGCGCTAATTAAAATTCAATGTCCTATAGAGTATGAAATTAAGTTAACCACTTGATATCAATTCTACCCATACCTTTATTAGTAATCCAGTATTTTATATGTAGCTAGAGGTGTACATAATGTTGCCGGTGGGTGGTAGAGGGTTGAGGTGCGTGACTAATTTATGGATTACACGAATTTGCAAATGTAATTTGTATTCATTAAAAGAGCATCCTAACATGTATACATGCGTACGTGATGACATGGCATCTCGATTTTATGTCGAAGATTTTTAACGTTTATTTTTTATTTACATTTTTCTTCTCTTTTATATGTTGACCTGAAGAAAAACTAAAAAATAATAGGCGTATTGTAAAATGTTAGTACGTTTCATCCTCAACATATTGAGTTAAGAAGTTTGGATGTTAAGCTCTACAAACTGGTCCGTTGTGAGTTCGGGGGCTGTTAACTTCCTTCGTCACAAAAGTGGTGATGCCGGCGGAGCTGTGTTATTTAACTTAAGTTTCCATAACCAAGAGCTCATTGGTCAATACGCGGATATCGGTACCACAGGTGGGTTAGCTTAGCCACTAGCTCCATACAGATTTAACAAATGCGAACCAACAGATACGTAACGTTTGAAAATGTTGAGTTTAAGACGTCAGCATTTCCTACATAGAGTTCGCGTTTCAATATAAAGGCGTCGCCGTCGACGGGCAAATATCTGAAAACTATTACGCGTGGGGCGGGCGAGCCACGACTCAAACAAGTTTATTGTGCTGTCGTTCAAACGCGACAGAACGTAATAGAATTAAAGCGGGAACGGCGCTGCTCCGTTATGTGGAAAATAATAACACGAAGTGGCTGGTATCTGCGCTTTCACGCGCCGCTGGCAGGGGTCTCAGTCTAATGGGAATCCTGCCAATGATAATCTGTTTTCTGCACCATTAATCCTGAACTAAGTCTGAGTACAATCTGCGGCGTCTCGGGAGTGCGTCTCGAGTTTTATGTCCTCGTTAAGGTCCGCAATTTGTGGAGTCGGGCTGTTAAGGAGCGCCTGCCCTCCGTTACGGGCCCTAACACCGCCCTGGACTTTCTTAATCTCGCCGAATTGAGCTCTGCTGAGGTAATTGATTCCCGACTGCCAGGTTCACTTTGAACTGACTCGCTTTAAATCCAACTACAAATAACTAAACCGATGTTCTTACTTGCTGTAATTGTATATTAAAACAATATAGTTGTTCGGTTTGTAAGGAAAATCATATATTTTTTTAACGTGTACACTGATATGACTAGTAAAATAAAAATGAAAATTATAAAAAATTAAAATATAATAACCTAATTTATATGATATGAAGTTACTACATCTGATTTTCTCGATATTTGTTTGGAGCAAATAAACTAGGTAAGTACCTACTACTTGTAACCAAAACCTTGATTTTTGATACAGAAATAAATTAGTTTATTCGATCTCTAAAATTTTGTATCACTTGTATTTTTAAGTCTGAAAACTGACCTGTACCTAGTGATAAAAGAACCTCATACTTAACTCATATGTACGTAAGAATTTAAGCAAATACCTACTTTGTACTCAAGATTGTCAGCGGGAGCCATAATAAAAAAGGGGAAGTAATCATGCAAATTGACGGAAAGAGGGAAGTTGAATTAAAAAACGGGATGAAGGGAAGTTGGGCGGAGCGGGGGAGTAATTTATCTTAATGACCGCTGGATGAGCGTCGCCACCGCTTTATAGCTGGTCCAAGAAAAGCTGGCACAAATTTTTCCTAACACCATTGATTTCCTAACACAAATGCATTTATTTGGGCGTAAAAGAAAAAAAAATTGAGTTCTTTAAGCACATGTACGTTACATATGTGAATAATCGCTTGTGCAAGCTTTCCTTGGATTGACTATACTTGAGTTAAGTGCCTATAACGTAAATAGTCAGCTTATGTATGGTTTGCCAAAAGATAGACATAATATTTAGAAATTAATATGACGTGCCCACGACTCTGTTCGATGATTGCTTGACGAGATTAAGGCAAAGAAACTGTAACAGTTTATTTCAGATTTGTTGTCTTCATCTATATATCTATCTATCTATATATTAATAAAATTGAAGTGTCTGTCTGTCTGTCTGTCTGTCTGTCTGTCTGTCTGTCTGTCTGTCTGTCTGTCTGTCTGTCTGTCTGTTCCGGCTAATCTCTGAAACGGCTGAACCGATTTCAATGAAACTTTGCAGACGTGCAGAGGGTATTACAGCGCGTGACATAGGCTACTTTTTGTTTGTCTGTCTGTCCGTCTGTCTGTCTGTTTGAGTTGATCTCCGAAACGGCTGAACTGACTTCAATAAAAAGGTTATCAGGAGTGACATACAACACTTTTTGTTTATCTGTCTGTCCGTCTGTCCGTCCGTCTGTTTGTTCGAACTGATCTCCGAAAAGGCTGAACTGATTTCAATGAAACTTTTAAAGATATGATTAAAAGGTTGTCAGGAGTGGCATACAATACTTTTTGTTTGCCTGTCTTGCCGTCTCTCTGCCCGTTTGAGCTAAACTCCAAAGCATTTAAACCATTTCTAATGAAGTTTCGCAGACGTGAATAAAGGGTGTGAGGAGTGACACCCGCTACTTTTTGTTTGTCTGTCTGTGTCTTTATGTATGTTTGAGCTAAACTTTTAAAAATTTTAATGAAACTGTGCAGACATTAAAATAGGTTGTCAAAAGTGATACAGGTAACTTTTTGCCTGTGTGGTTGCCTGTCTGTCTATTTGTTCCGGCTAATCTCCAAAACGATTAAACTATTTCTATGAATTTTCGCAGACATAAAAAGGAGGTTATCAAGAGTGACATAAGTTGATTTTTGTATGTGTGTTTGTCAGTCTGTTTGTTAGGGCTAATCGTCAAAACGGCTGATCTGATTTTACTGAAATTTTGCGAGCATGAAGAGGGCGTTGTTAAGAGTGAAACGCAATTTTTTTTTATTTACATATATAAAAAGCTAAATGGATTTATAAGAAATGAGGTAAAGAGATTTCTTAGGTAGTTAAGTTCCCGAATGTTCTAGAAAGTGTTACAATGTTCTGGAGCGTCGCGTTCCTTTAACTGTCCCAGTACAACTGTGTAGTCAACGCGAGCGAAACCCGCGGGCGGAAAGCTAGTTTTTATAATATAATTATATATAGATGGTAAGCGTCGTTGAGATCAATTAATATTTTAAAAATGTTGTTCTTTTAAAATGTATTTGAATGGAATTATCTACATTAAATTTCTAAACGCCGCCTTACATCTTTGTCCCACTTAAATCGGAAAAACGTGACGTTAGTTTTGTGTAATAAGCAAATCTGATATTCTCTGACATCGGAGGATATAGTTCCAATCAAGCTTTATGGCGGATGTGAACATAGGCACAAGTCGCGTCGCAGTAACCAGTTTTAGGTGTAGCGGGACGCAGTGGAGCGAAGGGTATATGACTGTACCTGCGCAAGAATGCTTATTGCGGTGATTCCGATCCGCCATTAAGTTTGAGGGGAACTATATCTAATAATATGGTATCAAATTCGAATCTATCCATGAAAATATCTTGACATTGATCTATTCGATGACCACCCTGAAAATTTCATTGTTGGCTTAATCACCTAGTTATATAATTCCTAAAGTGCAATTCATTATTTCAACGTATATTTTATTATTTAATAATTTTATGTTAGGTGGACAGAATTCTGATCTTTAACAATTATAGGGTTAGTGTATATAAATAGGGTGTGTAGATCTATCAAAACTGTAACTTTTAATTTAGTAAATTGTATTGTGTTCTTTGTACAACACAAATTAACATTGTGCCATAACCCATTATGATTAGTTACCTAGGCGATTCTGTGTCTCAACTGTTTTCTTCGCGTGTCGTATTCTTTGTCACGGTACTATGTAAAAAAAAAAAATATTTTTACAAACTCGTATATACTGTCCTTCAGAAAGTAAATACACCTCTTACCTTTTTTGCTATCGAACGCGATGCTATAGTTATCGAGTAGTAATTGATTGAATTTTATCTTCGATATTACTGTTAAATGCAAAAAAAACTGTAAATGATTCCACGTCTCTCCACTTGCGGTACCTAATCAATTTAAAATTTAATTCAATTTAAAAAAACATATAGAATTTTATTTTTTATTTTTGATTTGATTGACGGATACTGGCTTGGCCTAGCGGTGGAGTTATTGTGTATCATTAATGTATTTAATTTCATTTGGTAAATAATCGTTTCATTATTATTATTAATTCACGTCCATCACAGTTCGCAGTAATCAATCCAGTAATCAGTTATATATTATATGTTATATATATAGATTATATGGTGACGAGTGTTTATTCTACTTCCAAATTAAGTTATTATATAATATCTCATTTGGTATAAATTAGCATTTCTATTAAGTAAGAGGCAACCGTCACCAGACAAAGGCATTAAGAGCTCGGAGCCGCCGCCGCAGTCGACGTCTTCCGGCGCTAATGAATCATTCGCTTCGTCAAATTTAATTTATTTATTCGAACAAATTTCACCCTCGCTTTAATTAAGAAACGAGGAAGTTAAATTGGAACCGGCCGTCGCCGCGCCGGCCTGGACACGATGCTGACTATACAATACTACGTGCCTATCCCGCACCGCCGGATGTCGACGCACGCACGATAAAAGTCAGGCTGCGCAATAAGGCACCAGCGACGCGGCTACATCATCAAATCAACATTTGCAGATTCGCGAAGCTTTCCCCGGAGATTTAGAGGTGGAAGGAAAATAAAAAAGTTCGTAGAGGAATCCCGCTTGATCCCTGTTGCCTTTATGGTAATGCCGGGATGCGTGTATTCGACTATTCAATTTATATTTTTTTCCCTCCGCCTTATTTCTTTCTCTGCGAAATTATCTATCCTCCGAATTTCGTTTCGCACTGTATTGTGTGAGGAATTCGATGTTTGCGAATAAGGTACGAGTTCGGTCGAAAATATCGCGGATAACCGCGGGGGAGCCGCTTTGTTCCCGACTTCAAAGAACTTCTGCTGGGTCGGAATATGAAATCGTCCTCGCTTCCAAACAGTCGATCGGGCGGCGGCGGGCCAATTCAGTGTCACGTGTAAACAGTTTCAGAGAGGAAACTTATTTATTTTACTCTGTGTTCTCGAATCGAGCCTGTGGATTTGTGATGTGTAGTTTGATTGATGGAAATAGTATATGTGCTTTGTATGTTTGATGTGCTGCTAAAGCTTTTTCTTTTTATCTTTTTGTACTTTCGATTTTTATCATTAAAGAATAACATTTTGTGAAATGTTTATTTACTTATGTCGCTCTGGATTAAATTGATTGAGGTTTTCGAAGCATTATTTTACTTACTTTTTAGTACAAAACAAACATGTCAATGCTCCATTGTACGAAGTAGAAAAGTGTGATGAATTTGACTTCAAAAAATATGATGCTTCACTTTCAGTAGAGCAATTGATGATCGAGATCGTCATAAATACGAGGAAATCGAGTAAGAAAAACTACGCGTTATCATAACTACGTTACAGGAACCTTAATTTCTGCTGACGCTTATGGAGGTCATCCATTGCTCGTCTGATGATGAACACTTTTCTCAGGGTGATGATAATGTATTCATTAGGTATCATCACCCTGAACGATAAAACCCAAACGATAAAAATGACTAGTAAAAAAGCTCTAAAATATTGCCGCATAAAAAAATATTTATGCAAAAAAAAATTTTATGACATAACAATATGGACGATGATTGCTGCTACCTATAGTATCCTCAGAACACAGTATCATACAGGTTACATAGATTTTATGGTAATATTAGAATAATATATTGCTAGGGTCAAGTTTAAGCTAATCAGGAAGGGTGAAAGAAAATTTAATACCGACAAATAGTTATTTTTGAATTATCAAATCAATATCCACACTGAGAAAAGTTGTCTTTAAATATTATGATCATTTTCTATTATGCAACAAGAATTAAGAATTAAGATGAAGTGTTATTTTCCGCTCCTCATATTATATGATTTCAGTCATAATCAATCAATATTTTTTATAATCTTTGTTGTTAATAACAAAATAAGAGATACGTGCTTTTTCTTTAAGTATCACTTTGTACTAAAATATTGAGATATAGCGCGACAATAAGTTATTGTGTTAGTGTGGTAGTGCGCGACCAACGATTATGTAGGTCAGCGGCCGTCGGTGGGCCACCCCTCTCTGCTACACTCACGATCGCCACTTCGTAGCTTAGCGCAGCGTAGTACTTAGTAAGTACAATGTATTGATAAATCTCTTAAGGGCAAACAATTTATTGTGAAATGTTTCCTTACTTTTTTTTTTTTTCGAAGTGGAGTCTTTGAATAATATTTAATGCCTAGAAAAAACTTGGATGGTGATTGAAAATTGTTATAGATGAAATTTTGAATGATTGATTGATTGAAAAGCCTGTAATATAAAGAAGACATTACATTATTAGATAACTACATCGTAAATACGAAATTTTATATTAATATATAAAAAAAATAATGCACAAAATAAAAAGGTAATAAATCATTATATTTTTATAAGCTTTTTATTATTTATGTCCTTTATAATAATAATATATTAAATAATACATGGGACTTCCCATACAGCGCCATCTAGTCCCAAAGTAAGCAAGTATTATGCTTTTACGTTATGGTTCACTAGACAACTGATATACATACTTAAATATTCTTTATAATACATATATAAATAAATAAATATTATATACTTATATTCGACACAATAAAGTGCTTCCTTGTAAAATTTCTGCCTTTGTGTAGTTTTCGAATAAGAGAGAAACAAATAGTAACTGTTGTTTCATTTTTACTCGACTACGAAGAATAATTAAAGTTTGATGAGTGGATGCATGTTTATTTCTTTGTCACGCTCTGTAAGCTCGTACAGCTTGATGGTATTTAACATATAAAGTGTCGTTAGATCCATCTTAATCGTGTGAGTGACACAGGGTACTGTATTTAAATATGGCACCTGCGAATCAAATAAAAATGGTGGGGGAATTAAAAAAATAAATATTATTACAACAATATGGGTATTAAATGAAACCTAGTAAATAGCGAATTTTAAATATAAATATATGCATTATAATATAATAATATTATATATTATGTGACGACCGCATAGCCTAGTGAGTAGCGACCCTGCCTACGAAGCTGGAGGTCCCGGGTTCGAATCCCAGGTCGGGTCAGTATTTATATGATGAATAATTAAACTGGTACCGGGTTTTGGTTGTTATATGTATGTGGTGTCTTCGCTTGGTACCCAAAATACAAGTTAATGCATAGTTTGGGGCCTAGACGTTGTTGTGATGTATACTTTATTATAATTATTATTATTATTATAATACTTAAATACTACCATTGTTTAAATAACAGAAAGGGTATATAAAAAATATCCTCAACAGTCCAAGTTTTTATCTATGATTTTATCTATGATCTTTATAATTCGAATTACACCAATGTGTCAGATTATATTAAATTCACCTACTTCTCTGGGTCTACCGCTTCGCAAGTGGTGAACCAGGTGAGATCGACTGATTTCCCCGCATACCTAAGACATTGTTTCCCTGTTCCGAACGGTCTATAGTCATTTAAATAAAGCGAAATTCATCGTATATAGTAGTTAGAAGGATTACGGTTTGCATTTGGCCGTCGCCTTTGCTCATGAATAAATCATAACAAGTAAGCGGGGCTCCACACCTTTATAATTCTGGGTAATACAATGAAACGGTCTACATATTGCTAGCAACTTTAATATGAACTTAATGGTCCAATGGGTATTTACTAAGTGTCTATTTTGTACTTTTGACAAGTTACGCTCATTTTTAGGTCCATTTAAGTAAGTTTCGTAGGGATTCACAAAATAATTAGAAAATTGGGACCTTAATTGTATTTGATTGGTGTAATGACGAGAGATATCAGGAGATGAAAAGATTTTTTTTTTTGTACATTTAAAATACCTAATTGATTAATTTGATGATTAGGTAATTTATTTATATAAAGTAGCTCTTTTTGCTTTCAAAGTGTATTACGATCCTGAAAAATTTCTCGATATGCATAGTGTTGGGTATGGACATGCCAAAATGCGGTCGATGTCGATGCTCGCGGTTTGTTCATCGCAGTAGCAATTCGATGATACAGCGGTCGTGTACCTACTCCATTACTAAAAAAATATGATTTTCTTTTTGTGATGTTATAATACATGTGTAGATATTTTACACTCAAATACAGAACAAATATGTAGACATTTTCTTACACATGACTGTTTCTCCCAGAACTCGCAAGCAGTCCATGGACTGCTTTGTCCAAAAACCAAAAGTGGCTGACAAACTGGCGAAACCTTATTTCAGTTTGTTCCATGGTAATTATCTAAAAAAATTTGTTCTGAATAACACAATATCTAGCAATATATTATACACACAACTGCAAAACCATCGGTTGCGAGTTCTGGGCGAAACAGTCATGTGTAAGAAATTGCCTGAAGGTCAGAAAACTTATTTCCTACCTAGCTAGTATCCAACCCCACCAATAGCTTTGTAATGACCCAATGGTCTGCAAAGACCTTCTGTAGGTCAAGCAGTGCACCGATGTTCAATTTGTCTATAATAGCAAAAAAAATAAAGCACCTCAGTTTTCTTTTAAGGTACCTAAGCTAGAAAGTTGTTTATCATTTGAATTAGATATATGTTATTAATTTGTACTGGGGATGATTTGAAATTGCATTATTTTGCTTGAAAACGATGAACTAATTTGTATTTCAATTTGGCGGTTACTAGGTAAATGCGAAATTCGTGACCACATTTGCTTTTCGGGCGGCCAACCGTAAAATTTAATCAATTTTTAATTTTTGGAGGCAATTACGACTCCTAAAATTTAATATTTTTTTCTGATAAAAAAAAATGAAACATTCTTGTGACGTCACTGCTACAAGCTACGGTAGGGGTTGATCGGGGGTAATACAAACAAGTACAATGCGTCGAATGTCGTAGCTATATAATTAGTAGGGGTGATGTCATAAACTATGAATTTTTAATAAACCATTCCTTTGTCCAACCAAGTGTCGTGATAGCCCAGAGCGCAACGAACCTGTCTCAAATTTATAAGGCCCCATAGGGCCATGGTTCGAATCCGGGCGTGTACCAATGAGTTTTTCTGACTTAAGTACATAACATCACTGACACCGTGCTTCGGAGGGCACGTTAAGCAGTCGGTCCCGGACGCTGTCAATAGATGGCGGTCGTTACAGTTCCCAACCCGCAGTGGAGCAGCGTGGTGGACTTAAGCTTCAAGCCCCCCTCCTCACCCTGGGGGAGGCCTAAGCCCCTGCAGTGGGGTAAAAAAAAATGGGCTGATGATGATGATGATTCCTTTAAAACTCGTTTACATAATAACAAACGTACTGAAATACTTTCTTTTGTCTATGTATTCACAAAAAAATAAATGATAAAGTCATGTCAACAGTTTTGATAGACGCTAATTCAGAATCATAACCGCGGTTACCAAACTCGACTCTTACTGATTAATCAGAAGTTGTCATTAAATTTCATCGTCCACGGTATTGTCATCCTGAACAAATCAGAGATGAGGAGCTGAAACAAACAAAAAAACACAACTTTTTAATCTTTAAGTGATGGTACAGGTAGGAGGATAGAGTGACATGTTCCGTTTTTGCTTTTGGCTCCGGAACCCTTTAACAACTAACAATCAGACAGACAGTAGGAAAAGCTTATTTCTGCCTTTGTTTAAATGTGAAATAATATAAGCATTGCACTAGTTTTCCTCTGCGAATACTGGTAATTATATAATATACACTTCAATAATAGAGGTCGTTTGTTTCGCAGCACGCGATGAATAAATATGACTGTAGGTATGTTTAAATTATATAATATAACATTTACATATAGTTATAGGTACTAGAGTTTGATAGTTATATTTATTACAAATATATAGCTAAATAGTATTGGTTTTATTTATAAAATTATTTATACTTTTCAAAAAGTTTTATAAATTTATTTTATACATATTCTTTTACTGTGGCAAATATTTACGACACAAATCACTGAAAAATGCACAGAACGATGTGCAAGCAATAGAAGACATTTCTTTATGTAAAGACATACTTTAAAGGTCTGTCATGCCAAAGTATTATTTTAAAGTTTTAGGAATATTTATAAAAAACCGGCCAAGTGTGAGTCGGACTCGTGCACCGAGGGTTCCGTACAAACCTGTAGGTATAGAAGTAAAAGTATCTAAGTTTGATTTTGTTACAGCTTAAAGGTATTATAGACCTGAGTATTTGATATGAATTTTAATTTAATACCACAACGCGTTCATGAGCAAAGAGGTAGTAAGTTTAAAATTATTAAAAATACTTTTATTATATGATGTAACTAAAAATTTATGCTTTTCGCAATTTTTCCTTTATCTGTGCTATAAGAACCCTGTAGGTTTTGATTCTCTTGCGAGGATAGAAAATTTGCAGTATAAACGCTGTATGTTTTGATTGTAGGCTTAGAAGTTTGATTTTTTCACAGCTTTAAGGAACAGTTGACTTGAGTATTTAATATGAATTACAGTTTGATACCTCCACGCGTTCCTGAAAAAAAGGGTCTTGGAAGACATACAGACAGACAGACGGACAACAAAGTGATCCTATAAGGATTCCGTTTTTTCCTTTTGAGGTTCGGAACCCTAAAAATGTACATCTGATCGTAATAGTGCTGAATAAAAGCCACATTAACTACTCACAGAAGTTTTATATACAAATATCACAAAAGGGATCGGGATAAAACTAATTTTGTTTCTGTTTATTTTCTTTTTTTTAAATAAACCTTCGCGAAGGCTAGGTCCCAAGTAATTTTGTTAGTTACAGTGCAACGATACAGCGTTGTTTACTGGGTGGGTAGTCTGGCCGGAAAATGGAGGGAGGGGTAACGAGTCAAGATGGCGGCGATGCCATGGCAACGCTGCACTCGCTTCCTTAATCGACCGTCGCAGCCTCGATAGCGCCTCCCCAAACCCCCAATTCATTTATGTATTACGTTGCACTTACGAGTGGCTTCCCGGTTTATGAGTAGACTGTAGTGTGTTGGGTGTTTTATGTGTTAGCCTTTAACTAAATAGGTAGTTGATAGGTTTTAAAGTTCTCGTTTTAATCACAATATTGTTATTTTCATGTTTGACTTAATAATAATAGGCGTAAATAGTTGCTTAGTAAGTAAGCTGAGTACTTTTCAATCCTAGCTTTTACTATAGGACTTTGTGGCATTCTTCCGCAGATATTTCAATTCGTTGGAATCGTTGACTGGTCTGTGGAATCGTATCACGCGAGTTGAGTATTCAGTGTTTGTCTATGAAAAAAAAACTGTCAGAACTGTCAGACGTCAAATGAAATTATAAATTTTAAATAATATTTATTTATTGTTAAATTTGTTTGCAATACCTTTTAATATCTCAGTGGCGGAACATGGAATCCAATCAAACTTAAATATCATCAGAAAAATTGTTCGAGAAAGGTTGGCTAAAAACCTAGTGGAAAAAGTTGTCCTAACAACTGAGTTTCAAAATTTCCTTCTATTTATCATATCCACACATCTCCTTATGGTTAATGTTCTTAATTGCCGTTTATTCAAAAAGGTACAAGAAATACTTTTTGTCGTTCTTTAATTGTCTTGGTACGAAGAGTCAAGCAGTCATTGACGTTGCTAATTCTCGCCCATTCGACTACGAGCTAGCCTCAAGTTTCAAGCTATCCTCAAGGCGAGTACGAGCTTTGTCAGACTTAGTTTTCGAAGCTAGGGCGTTGCAACCCGCTCTATTGGCGCCGACCAACCTGTCGTCCATGAAGAAGACACAATATGAAAGCATGTGAAGTTAGACAACGGTTTTGCTTAAGGACCTATTTTAATTGTATATCTAGTTTCTAATTATTTAGTTTTTACTTTTGTAATTCTTCTAGTTGCTTAACTATTTATGTTTATGATACTCTGTGATGATACTCAAAAAATATTTTTAAATAATTACATTTGTAAGTACTGATTAATACTTTAGGTAAGATGTCGCAAACTACTGTCGCCTCAGTTGCTTCATTGCGGTGTTCACCTACAGATCTAATAAGATGCCACCAGTGTCTGCCCTCTGTGCGCCTTTTCAGAGGCAATCATGGTTTGAAAATACATATAGGGAAAACACACGCTAAACATAATTTCGCACAAACACAAACGACCCAGTGTACTAATCCCAAAAAAAACTAACTAATCCCAGTGTTACTGTTCCTTCTTTTCATGACTTGTCGTTTTTTAAACAGAACATAAATCCCGAAAGGAGCACGAAATGCGGCAGCCGGGAAGTTAGCTGATTTGCTCGAGAACTGTGTTGCCTCCAACAGTATTTATGATTGGTGGTCACTGCTGTCCTTCGCCTATTTTGGCCTAAGAATACCCAACTTTAATGACCAAAGGTCTTTAACCGCTAAGGTAAAGGAAAACATTGAATTACTACCATCACATTCCTCTGACGTAGCAGGTAGATGCCCACCTTCATTTTTTCGCACAGTTGAAGCCAAAGTTTATGACGGGGATTTAAGAGGCGCTGTACGTATCCTCACCTCGGAAAATTCTATCGCTCCTAATAATGCCGATACTCTTGCATCACTCCAAAAAAAACACCCCAGTCCCTCGCGACCCCTTTCAATGCCCTCCGCGCCCGATCCAAAGTGCCTCCCTTTGACAGTATCCACTCAGGATGTCAAAAATACCGTCAATTCCTTTTACAATGGATCTTCCTCTGGCCTTGACGGTATCAGACCTGAACATTTAAAGATCCTTATTTCTTCATCAGGCGATAAGGGTCCCCGTCTTCTGGTATCACTTACAAAATTTTGCAATTTTCTCCTGAGAGGTTTTATAAACTCTGAGGTACGTCCTTTCATTTATGGAGCCTGGTTATGTGCCCTGAAGAAAAAAGATGGCGGAATTAGACCCATCGCTATAGGGAGTACATTTCGCCGTCTTACAGCTAAGCTTGCTTGCTTTTCTGTTAAAGTGATGATGTCTCATTTCCTTCAGCCCCACCAATTAGGCTTCGGCACACCCTTAGGCTGTGAAGCTGCTATTCACGCAACCCGCCACTTTTTAATCTCTAATGAAAATCAAAACTGCGTATTAGTAAAATTAGATATAAAAAACGCCTTTAATAGTGTTGAACGCGACACGCTTCTCTCTGAAGTAAAGGATTTAATACCATCTTTATATCCGTTTTTACACCAATGTTATTCACAAAACAGCAACCTTTTCTTCAACAATTCTCTGATACCTTCTCAAGTGGGAGCACAACAGGGAGACCCACTAGGTCCCTTAATTTTCAGTCTCGCAATACATAAAATTATTGTTACAGCCCAACCACCTCTTAACGTTTGGTACCTCGACGATGGGACCCTCGGGGGAAATCCAAACACTGTTGCTACTGATATTGAATCGTTTTTCTTAAAATTTAAGGAGATAGGTTTGGAAATAAACACAGATAAATGCGAATTTTACGCATGTAGCCCTGAGGCCCAAGCATACTCACATGTTTTTCAATCCCTCATCCCAGGCATTAAACAGCTTGATAAATCTTCATTATCACTACTAGGTGCACCTATTTTCCCTGATGCTATTCCGTCCATATTGCAAGCTAAAGCACAAACTCTCTCTACACTACAAAGTCAACTATCTCATCTGTCACCTCACGTTGCCTTGACACTTTTGCGTTCTTGTTTCTCTATTCCTAAATTAACTTATATCATTCGCACCACCCCCACTTGGCTCTACCCAGAAGATATAACCCCACTTGATAATACTATAAAAAATTCCTTTGAAACCATACTGAACGTCAGTCTAAATGATGTCCAGTGGCTTCAAGCTACTCTCCCTATTAGACACGGCGGTCTCGGAGTTCGTACAGTACAGGGCACCGGTCTCGCGGCTTTCTTGGCTTCTGCTTATGGGGTAGTGGATCTCGTCTCTCAAATTCTACCTTCTCAAGGAGACTTTATCCACTTGCCTTATGTTCGTGAAGCCTCGCAAGCCTGGAAGCTCTTATGCCCCAATGATGATCCTCCTGAAAAACCTAACGTTCAGAGACTGTGGGATGATTTATACTGTTCCAATATTATTAAAAATTTAATTGCCAGTTCTTTTACATTCGACTTAGCTAGGCTCAGAGCAGCTTCACAATTGGAGCCGGGCATGGCTACACGCTCTACCGTCACCCCACTTGGGTACACTCTTGGACGGTGACTCCCTGAGAATCGCAGTTGCACTTAGATTAGGGAGCGATGTGTGTCAGCCCCACAAGTGCATCTGCGGTTCTTGGGTGGAAGCCAATGGGCATCACGGTCTAAGTTGCTTAACTATATCGGCGAGGTTCTCTCGACACCATGCCCTCAATGACCTGATCAGAAGAGCCTTGGTCTCGGCAAACGTTCCGTGCCTGCTTGAGCCACCAGCTTTAAGTCGCACAGACGGCAGACACCCAGATGGGCTTACCCTCGTACCGTGGTGTAAGGGTCGCTGCTTGGTGTGGGATGCGACATGCGTGTGCACTTTTGCTCCCTCATATTTAAATACAACCATACGGGCCCCAGGCGCGGCCGCCGAGACAGCGGCACGGCGGAAACACCAAAAATATACCTCATTAGAAGCCACTTATTATTTCGTTCCATTTGCGGTTGAAACAGGAGGGCCTTGGTGCTCCGAAGCCAAGAGCTTTATGTCCGCTCTGGGCCGCCGCCTAAGGGATGCTGGTTGCGACGCTCGTTCCCGAACATACCTGGTCCAGCGCATTTCACTGGCAATCCAACGCGGAAACGCGGCTAGTGTGATGGCTACATTTGGGCCAGGTGTTTTCGGGCACGGCCTTCTGTAGTTTGTGTTATTCACATACTCAAGATTAGATTTTAATAAATTGAAAGATATATTATTTCGAACGACAAAACCTGTTATCAATTCAATAAAGTTTAATTTTCCTACCTATTATAAATGCATTAGTTAATATAATCAGATATGATGCAGGTTCACTGTAGATACGGAATTTAGCTAGAAGATACATTTTGTTCTTTGTGGTCTGTTAACAAAACAATGACCAAGAACGACAAAATCAGCTTAGGTATGTGGACAACTGCGTTGAAACGATGAGGTTACCTAATTTTAATTACCTACTTATAAATAAAGAACAATTGCCATTTGCGACATACGCAATTGGCCCGAGTTAATGGTTACGTGACTAGGGTCAAATTGGAACATATATCATTGACGAACTAATTTCTTTCGAAAATAATTAGTAAAAATATTTTTTAAATTTTTTAAAATATATTTTAAAACATATACTTGTGGCGCCATCTTTATATGTTAACAGTTTCATTGGAATGTTTTTATTTCATTTTATACGTATTTTCCGAAATAATACATTTTACGTGTGAAAGCTCATAATTTTTATTGAAAATTGAGTAATTAAAGTTTCTTCAAGATGGCTTTAGTGATAGCACCCTCTGCAGTTAAGAATAATAACTAGTAAGTATAGTGCCATCTATGGCAAAGTATAGCAACTAATTTGATTTCAGATTATGTCGCTGCGTCTATTGAATGTTTGATCTATTCCATAGCAAATTTTATTACTTGTTTTCAGTGTTTATTAAACGCCGTTGAATGGAAAATCACAAAAGCGAAACTAAAAGTCATCATCATCATCAGCCCATTTTTACCCCACTGCAGGGGCTTCGGCCTCTCGCAGGGTGAGGAGGGTGGCTTGGAGCTTAGGTCCACCACGCTGCTCCCCTGCGGGTTGGGAACTGTAACGACCGCCATCTATTGACAGCGTCCGGGACCGACTGCTTAACGTGCCCTCCGAAGCACAGTGTCAGTGATATTGTGTACTTAAGTCAGAAAAACTCATTGGTACACGCCCGGATTCGAACCATGGCCCTATGGGGCCTTATAAATTTGAGACAGGTTCGTTGCGCTCTGGGCTATCACGACAAATGAAACTAAAACTAAACTAAACTAAAAGTATTTTCGCGTAATTTTGTTTCTGTTACAGATTTTTTTGAAACTCAGTCTTTTTGATTTTTAATCAAATAATCACTAGTGTGGGTCAATACCTACTGGGCTTTGTTCTTTACATTTAATGTTTATATATATCTCAGTTTGTAGATAATGTTACAATATTACGAGTTCCCACTGTGCGATGATCAAAATCCGACGGATTAGCCAAGTTTATTTAAACGTTTACCTACAATGTATTTACGTCCAAACGCGTCTGATATTCAATAATTTAATTCACACGTTAAAACTTCACATTTGAGAGCAGTCGACAGCTAATATTTCTTTTTGATCTTTTCGTTTCAACCTTCGTGTTATCAATTTTCAAAAACTGAAACTGTCGAAAGGCTTAATTAGCCCGATAAATAGAAATAGTTCCATAAAATAAATTTATGTCCAATCGTTTTTGAAAGCACGAACTGGAATGATTTAGTGAAGCGAAAGTGAACCAGTGATGAGACCCATCGACAATCGGCATTGAGGGTGTGCACGCAATATAATGTTGATTACTCCTTCCCACTTTAAAAGATTGAATTAATATAATTCAATAAAATCTGTAGGTACGAGTAAAATTAAATAATAATCACGAAACAAAGCTTCGTATATAGTAGATTGTAAGTATTCTTCGCTCGTGCGATATGGTACCTAATATTCACTTCATTAAAATTCCAATGGTGCAAACAAGAATTAAGTTGATTTTACTTAACATAATGAATGCCATATTTATGTGAAACCCGAAATCATTTCCAACATACAATAATGATACGTACTGTGATACACAGATATTGGCCAGTACCGTAGCAGCCGCATCAACATTGCCTATCGTCGTAGTGTGGCGGTCCGTATGGGGGATGCGTTGGAACTTTTGAATTGAATCAGTCGCACGACGCGCGATTTATATACCTATATACTGTTCACATGAATACCTTAACGTACGTTTCATGGTGTAGACACTGAACGCCGTAGAACTCCCACGGGAAGTCTAGTACGAGTAAGGTATAAGAGTAACGTTACAAATTATGTCATTGATGACACACAATGTGTTAAATATTTTTTCAGTTTGTAGTAGTTGTCATAGTGTCGTGATAGCCCCAGCGCAGCGAGCCTGTTTCGAGTTTACAAGGCTGTGCGGCCGTGGTTCGAATCCGTGGTGGATTAGGCTTCTATCCCTCTCACCTTGAGAAGAAGCCTAAGCCCCTGCAGTGTGCATAATGGGCTGGTGGAATGGATTAGCAGTTAACTATTAGTATGATACCTATTTCTCCACCCTATATTCGGTGTAGACCCTAACATGTATAAGGTCTCCAAATTCTCACCATATTCTCGAAGGTAAAATGAAATTGCAAATTGATCTTTTAAAATCTGTAATTGTTAAAATCGTGCCAGTCACATCTTCTAATGCGAAGACGGTTCAACAAAATATTATAAAATGGCTGTAGGAGGTCTTATTGTTCGTCTGTGACCACACTAACATTAATATCTAAAGATAATTAATTACTCTGTACAAGTATATTGAAACGAAGTCTATCCTCACGGGCTTTGTTTATTCTAGGAAGAAAAGCAATGGCAGAATTATTTAAATAGTTAATCAAAAACTGAAATTCGTATAAAAATGGCACAGTACCTTTTTAACAGCAAGAAACAGTATCGGAAACTGAAAAACTATTGGTGTTTTCTGTATCCTTTACGGAAACTATACGTTAGGTCAGTTCCCGTAATCCAGTGGCCGGCTGCAGCGGCCGAGAGGGCAATAAAAAAGAGTTATAGTTTTGAAGAAAAGGAAAGTCTACCACACTCTACGTTAGTTAAGGATCAAGGGCTCAGCGCTCGGTGGGCGATAATCATAATTTTTAGTTACAACAGCGCTAGTACGTCGGCATTAGCTGCGGAGACGGCTCGGCCGCGACAAATCTCTACTAACTGCCGCCAACTCCACTCGACCGCGTTTATCCTGAAATGTTCGCGCTGGTTCCAAAGCGGACAGGTCAACTGACCTCACGTTTTGTTTACTTTTCATGTACTTTATTTTAGATAGAATAATGCCTGATATGGTGCTTAAATACAAGGAACGCTTGTTAAAAGTTTTAATATTTCCCCGCGTGTTTCCCCTTACTAACGTTAAAAAGTAATCACGTCTTCGTTTATTGCAATACATTCAAAATCATGTTAATGTAGTTTTATTGTGTACACTTATTTCATTATCTAGTCTTCTATCGAACGGAAAATGTAAAGTTGTCTTTGATCTTTTTATTGTTCGTATTTTTCGCACAGATTTGCTAAAAGTTTAGTTGTAAAAATTTCATAGATGGAAACATAAATTAAGAAAATCAGACAATCACAGAGTGGTTAATTTCGGAACGAGTCCAATCTAATCAAGACACCAAACTTCGAATGTAGCAGACTAGAAGGCGCATGTACTTGATAATCTCAACGACTCAGAGCCGACATAATATGTTATTTACTTTAATTTATTGGTTACTGCTTTTCATTCAATAATAGTTGTTACGAGTAATACACAAAGACCAATAGATAACACAAACATCTAGGTTACCAATCGCGTAGGCCACCGTCTCCCTTTCTCATCTTATGGCTCAAATGTTATAGGTACTCATAACTTTGGTTGTCGAACTACGGCCAGCACTACTCCTCTATTAAACTGATTCAAAGCTCGGTGAATCTAGAAGTTTAAATTTATTTGAAACTTTTATTTTTATAACCAAAAGCTACAAATCGACAAAAGCGATCTTTGACTTAATTTATCTTTCGTCGTACATACTGAAGTTAAACGGCACCCATAAGAAGAGTATTATACCACAGTTTAGATATACGGCCAGTGGATGAAGGTATTTTCATATGTAGGTATCATTACAACGTGTTTCCATAACAGAATCAGCAAAGACACGCTTTTACTTTTACTACTTTTAATACATAATTACCAATGACTCCGTACCTCGGAGAGCACGTTAAACTATTGGTCCAGGTTGCTATCGTCAAATGGCAATCATTATGATCCACCAACCCGCGCTGAGCTGTGTGGTGAATTAAGCTCCAAATACCCTCATCCCGAGGGGAGGTTTAAGCCCCCGCAGTGGGGCATAATGCGCTGTTATGGGTAATATGATATCGAAAAAATTGTAATGAATCTGCTGCAAGGCAACAAATAGTTGTATTAATGCATTAGTTATTGAAAACTGGTTTTGAAAAAATTTCATAGAGGGAAACATATATTAAGTACATTTTTAAGATATCCCACAGATGACTATACAAAATGTATTAGTAATTTAACTAAATTTTATCTATAATATACATAATAAATAAAACCGTACTGTCTATCAGTCTGTCTGTTTCGACTAATCTCCGAAACGGCGGAACCGATTTCAATGAAACTATGCAAACATGCAGAGGGCATTATCGGGGGTTACATACGATACTTTTTGTCTGTGTGTTTGTCTGTCTGTCTGTTCGAACTAAATTCAAGAACGGCTGAACAGATTTTGGTGAAACTTTATAGACGTGAAAAAGGCTACTTTTGTCTGCCTGTCTATGCGTCTATGTGTCTATTTAAGCTAAACTCCTAAACGGTTGAACAGATTTTAATGAAACTTTGCAGACATAGGTAACTTTTTGTCTGTCTGTTTGTCCTAGCTAATCTCCGAAATTACTAAACCGACTTCAATGGGTCTTCGCAGACATAAAAGGGAACCTATCAGGAGTAATATAGGTTGCTTTTTGTCTATGTGTTTATCCGTTTGTCTGTCTGTCTGTTTTTCTGGGTTATTTTCCAAAACGTTTAATCCGATTTAAATGAAATTTTGCAGATATAAAGAGAGCGTTGTCAGAAGTGACATAGGCTACTTTTTATGCCGAAAAAAGGCACGTTTCCTGGGAAATAACTATTGCTCATGCTATGGTATAATTAATGAACGTGCATTGATGCAATTTAGTACAAAGGTGTCCAGTGCTTGATATAACACACAGGAAAAATTTCATTCCGAAAAAAAGTAGAGTTCCTGTGGGATAACTATTCTGCATGATAAAATGGCCAAAAGGATTTGGCTTAAGCTGTTCCGGTACTACTGTTTAGTCTACACGAGAGAAGCCGCGGGCAGAAGCCTAGTCTTTAATATATACATTTATATGTTATATATTTATAATATATATAACATTAATCAAGTACTACAACATGCACTGAATGTTATAAAAGCAACCCAAGCTGGCTTAAACCTGCTTCATGCCGGCGACGGTGATAGCCGAATAAAGAACAATCCATTTGCAAGCTTGCGTTCGATGAAGCCGTAGTTCATTGCGAACTTTAGTTGATTTACATTCTCTTTATATTATTATTATTACAATAAATCGGTTTTGCAATAAATTAATAACTTGTTTTTAGTCTAATTTACATGTCCGTATATATCATCGCCTGATATTTGCGGACTCACTGACTTGCAACCAACTTATTATCTTTTTTTATAAGTGTACATTAGAAATAGTGTTCATACAAGTTACTGATTGAAATTGGGTAAGTGACCAAAGCGGTCACTTTGCATTTAGTTGTCGGGTGGGCTACGATAACGTTAACTCATCGACAGGCGGTGGGGTCTGTTGGTTACCAACTTAACATGGTTCCACTGGCACCAGGTCTTCACTAGCTAATGGCCACGATGCTATAGCATCGTGGCCATTAGCTGCACCAAGCGGCGGTGATTGCTCTCTGATATAAAAAATGCTAGCAGAAAGCTTCACGAAAGCGATAGTCGACTTTTCACCGTTGTTGAAGGGACTGTAGCACCACCCATGTTTCAATAGAGTCGTAAGGTTTCTTATAATCTACAAACACTAAGCATAGCGGTTGATTCTACTAGAACTCTCACGACAATCAGCTGCTAGAATCAAAATTTGCCGGGAGAAGTCCTATGCTTAGTCGATTTGGCATTGCTGAAAGTACTCTAGCATCGCCCATTTATCGATGGAATCAAAGGTTTTCTCATAGTTTACAAACACTAAGCATAGCGGTTATTCTCCTGGGAGAAGTATCAAGTGCTACAGTTTCCTTAGCGGTGCCAAATTGACTATCGGTATATCGAGGTGTTGGAGTAAGATATAGCCACCATATCAGTTCGAGTTCAGAACGATAGCACGAAAACGATCTAACTACGGAGAGGTTTTAGAAAGGAAGACGTTTCTCTGTCTCTCTCTTTTCGAATCTCTTCACTACAGAATTGGAAGACCTTTTCCAGCTTTCAAATTGGGAAAGATACGACGTCAACATTAATGGCAAAAGCATCACTCATTCTAGGTTTGTTGATGCCACAATCATAATGGGAGAATAGCTGGAGAACTTCGGTGCCATGCTCAGAGACGTCTGCTGAATGATTTCCCGATGAGTGGGTTAAAAAATGAACGTGAACAATAGAAAAATCATGTCAGGTTGTACTTGTTCCAGTGGTTGTTGTGGACTCCACAATTGCAAAAAAATTGTAACGAAGAAATCCGCAGAAGAACCAATTGCAAAAAAATTGTAACAAAGAAATCCACAGAAGAACTGGAGTAACTGACATAGCTAACAATTAACAAGTTGAAGTTGTAAAATTTAAAAAAAATTAAAAAATCAATTCTCAATAAGTATATTTTTTTTAAACAATTATAAATATTTTTTTAGTTGGGGTGATTTGGCTTCAAGCTACACAAAAAAATATGTTGTAAAAATTATGCATTTATTATTATTATTTACATTGCACAGTTGTAAGGTGATTAGCGGCGTTTGAGATGTGATGATGGAGAAGGATGGAATGAATAAGCTGGACATGCAGAAATGAAGACGAATAGAAAATTGTTGGGAACGGGACATGAAAAAATACAATTATCGAAAACTATAGAAATGTCCACTTGATAAGTACAACATGACAAATATCTAAGAACTTTGGAAGAAAAAATAGAAGATCGTAAAAGTAGTAGAATACCTAGACGATTGTTATATAAAAGAAAATAAAGTGGAAATAGGGGCTTATGTTGTGTCAGAAAGGTAAAAAGAAAGCTAGACAGAGAGCAGTGGAAAATGCTACATTGACGAGAGCGAAACTCTTAAATAAACAAAATAAAAATTAAAAGTATTCGATTTTATTTGATTGCATGGATCTGCTATATAAATTAGGACGAATTTGTAAAAATGTAGAGACGACAGTATACTGTACGCGACAAAGCGCGTCTGTTTTAGGTGGATTTGTTTTATGTGCTCGGAAGACATCGACTTACCGCGACCGCACGTCCGAGGCTCCTACTTAATTTTATTACGCTACCCGCCCCGAACCGAAGTCTCTGAGGAAACGCCTTTAATTGTATCTCTGAAAATAATGTAGCTACCCAAAGGGAAATCCAAGATACAAACTTAAGGTATCTCAGATTTAAAAAAAAAACAATTTCACTTCTATATGGTTCTATATATAATTGGTTATATTAGACGTGTTAGAGGGTTCCGTATACACACCATCATGTCACCTGCTATATTTTTTAAAATCTGAATCAAATTTAGGTCCGAAATTGAATCCTTCGTATAATATAAGTAGCTTACTTGAATAGTGACCAATTGTACTCAGTTGCACTCAACTGTATCAGTTCTCAGTGAAATAAGCCAACCATCGAACTTTAAATGTAGTGTATACTAGAAGGTGCACGCTTGCTAAACTCGACGACTCAAAGCTGACTTTGTAAACTTTATTTGTATTCAATTATACTTATTGGTATCTGTCTTTCATTTAACAATATGTATGCCTTGGTGATGATTCGTACAATTTCCACATTCGTGCAATTCCACAATGAATTGCGATGGGTAATGCACAAAACATTTCTTATCCTATGACACATTTGTGATAACTTTTGTTCTCGAACTAAACGGCCAGCATTACTCCTCTATTGAACTAATTTAAAGCTCGATGTAGCCGACACTTTTTATACTTATTCATTTTCTCTTCACGAATATTTTCCTTTTCCTACGGGAATTGAAAGACTTAGGGTTTTTGTTCAAGTTTTCCTGTAAACTATTAGTGAGACCTTATATTCTGTTTTTTTTTTTTTTAATTTTATTTAAGGCTTTGTCGTCTCGGCGAAAAAGGGGGCAATGGTCAATTAATGAATATTTTTTTTAATATCCATAAAACTATGCATTTTTATATTATTTAAAAAATATATTTAACAATTTCATTTGATATGACACATGATGCACTTCAGAAAAGTTTTTTTTTAAATTTTTCTAATTTGCTTTCTAAAATGATAATTCTCTGATCGTTTAAACTTGCCAATAAAATATAAGTGAAGTCCTAAGCCAGCGAGCGGTTTAGGAAATGAGGAGGGCGGAATGGTAAAATAAAAAATAATAATATTTGTATCTAGAGGACCAACGGTAGCAGGTTCTATTCCCGTTTATGTCTATGTGTAAAATATCTATATAATTTGTTACACATAGACTTGTTCCGTGCCTGAGTGTTAAATATATGTAATTAAAAAAAAACGCCAAATGCCAAATATACCAATTTAAAGTCGGCTTATGATTTTGTGCTGGTCACCATTGAGACAGCCGGACCTTGGTGTTCGGAGGCGAGGATTTTTGTCCATCTAATAGGCTGCCATATGAAAGAGAAGGGTCTGGATAGACGTTCCGGCATTTTTCTTGCGCAGCGTATTTCGCTATCCATTCAGCGCGGTAACGCCACCAACGTGATGGGCACTTTTGGGCGGGAAGAGTTGCGTGGTGGGCTTTTTTGTTAAGGTTAGGTTTAAGGTTTTAGTTTATTTATTTAGTATTTAATTTTAAGTTTCTAGTTATTTATTTAATATTAGCTTTTTCTATAGGTAGTTAATTTTAGTTTTTTAATTATTTAAAAAACATATTTATATAAGTTATCTAGATACATAATACAGGCTCTAACTTGGGACTAGATGGTCGTGTGAGAGATCTGAAAACGAGCACTTTTATTCGATATGCATCAACGGATATGCAACATTATATAGATTGATTGGCCGACTGGTCGAGTGGTTAGAGACACTAATTGTAGAACTAAATGTCGCGGGTGCGATTCCCACCCGGAACAAATATTTGTGTGCATTAACATGTCCATTTGTTCCGTGGCTAGGTGTAAGATATACAATATTTAAGTATGTGTGTCAGTAATCTAGTACCCATAATATAAGCTCTGCTTAGTTTGCAACTAGGTGGCGCTGTGTGAGATGTCCCAAGTATTATTATTATTATATAAGATTATGCATTTAACGAAAGTTTCTTTGAAATTAATTTAATAACAGCCGCCCCCCCCCCCCCCCCAAGAAAAACCTCAAAATGAGAAATCGTTTATCACTTGGGTTTTCCTGTAAAATATAAGGGGAGATCTATATTTCATTATTTTTCAAAAGTTTATATAGCTACTTAGTTTGACCATCCGGAATAGAATTTCTCGTGGTCAATTCAGGTTGACCACGAGAAAGAAAAGAAATCGAAAATAAGGTTTCTGTAACGTAATTATGATAACGCTTAGTTTTCCTTTTTCGGTTCCTCGTATTTATGATGATCTCGAGCGTCAATTGCTCTATTGATGGTGAACCATCATATTTTTTGATTAACACTTTTCTCAGTGTACCTACCTACCTGATAACGGTGGAAAACATTAATCCCTTACAGTGGTTAGCACAGTAAGTCGGAATAATCAGCCATAGAAAATTAGAAGTTTCTACACCAGTGATGCTAGGTACTAAGGACAGGTTGATCTGATGGATGATGGGGTTCCAAGGTAAACAACAGACGTTAACCTCAAAGGCACCTACACACCGTGGTTGTGTCAATTTATTACCATAAGGACTATAACATTTCCTAGTTTCTACTTAGAAAATTTAGCAAACCTGAAGGTGTCGATTGTGCTAGTTGATCAGAAAAAAGATTTGTAGATATATTTTTTATTTTCATTGTTAATTCATATTAGGGTTCTTAAATATTTTTAAATAATTTTGTTTTTATTCGCTTGTAGTGACATCTAGTATTGAGTATCTGCACTAAAAACACATTTACGTTAACCTGTCATCTAGTACTAAAACGTTGAATTTGTAAATTTTTTTTTTAAGTTTATTGTACGGGCTGGTACGGCCATTGGAAGCTCCATCAGCCCTAATATTACACAAAAAATAGTTGCTTAGGTACCTATATAAAATAATTAAATTAAAACATAGAACACACATTAAATTTAACCATAGTTTTACAAATGAAATCATATATTACATAATATTATTCTCTATGTTTTAAAAGACCCACTGTAGTTGAAACATTCCCATTTCCTAATACATTTAGACATTGACAAATGAATAGTAATCTTTGAAGTGAAAAATATTGACCTACATTGAAAGAAAATATGGTGAAGATCAGCACAAGAACTAATACAATTTTTATTTTTTTCTTTATTTATGTATGTTTATTTTATTTTTCATAACTAAAAGACAGAAAGACCATATAATAGTACAGCAATTGTGGGAGTTGTAGCAGTAATTGTGGAAGTCTGGAGCCTAAACTAGGTCGAACCTGTTCTTATAGATCTCCAGACTCCGTTACTTAGATTATATTAGATTAAACTATTATGAACTTAAAATGTTTAACAAATAAAAGTTAAAAAGAAAGAGTTAGGGAGTAAGCATTTGGGAGTGTATGTATGTATTAGTTCCATGAACGAAACTTATGTACCTTTCACAAAATTAAAGTCTATAAGACTATTGCTAGCAACGGCAGCTCAAGAAAATTTAAAAATAAATCAGTTAAATAGATGTAGTGACAGCTTATTTGAATGGAGAATTGAAAGAAAAAAATACAAATGGAAAAACCCAATATGTTAGAAAAATATCTTTACGACATAATGTTTGAAGAAAGTATAAATGAAGACCCAACAATGTATATGAAGGCACGAGACATGCTAGAAAATTTGCGTAGACCTGGAAAACAAAAAGTATGTAAATTGGTAAAAGCATTATGTGGTCTAAAGCAAGCTGATCGAGAATGGTTTATTAAGCTAGATAGTGTGTTAAAAGAAATAAATTTTAAGCAATCTGAAACAGATCCATACATAAACGTACAGATAAAAGGGGGAGACAAAAAGATAATTGCTATATACGTTGATGATTTGATCATTGCCTATTCAAATGAGGCAAAATTACACAAAGTAAAGAAAACGCTAACAAAAAATTTTGAAATGCGAGATCTCAACGATTTAAACTACTGTCTTGGAATAAAATTTGAGAGAAAAAGAAATACCATTAAAGCTTCTCAAACGGAATACATAAATACCATATTAAGAAAATTTAATATGGATAACTGTAAGAACGCAGATACTCCAATGATTGTGGGGCAGAAACTGGAAAAGGTAGAAATGACAAAAGAAAGTAAGAATTTACCAAAGTTTAATTGGATCAATGATGTACGTCGCAATAGCCACACGTCTGGATATATTGTACGCGGTAGGTATGTTACTTGAGTCATTTTAACAACAATTATAGTGTAGAACATTGGAAGGCCGCAAAAAGAATATTACGCTATCTCAAAGGAACAAGAAATCTTGGCCTAATATTTAAAAAGTCCAACTTACCCGTAGAAGGTTTTGTTGATGCTGACTGGACTTAATGCCAATTCGACAGACGCTCATTTACAAGATACTGTTTTAAATATGCTGGCGGAACAGTAAGTTGGGAATCGAGAAAGCAAAGAGCTATTGCCTTATCTACGGCTGAAGCCGAATATATGTCACTAACGGAATCAGCAAAAGAAGGCCTTCACTTGTTGCAAATTTGCGAAGAAATGGGTATAGAACAAAAGAAAATTGTACTATGGAATGACAACCAAGCTGCCCAGGCTTTAGCGAAAAACCCAGTAATAACTAGAAAATCGAAACATATAAATATAAAAGAACACTTTATAAGAGACGTTATTCAAAAAGGAAAAATAAAAGTATGATACAAAAAAAAAATTAAGATCTGGAGGCCGATATATTAACAAAGGCGTTGCCAAAAGAAAGATTACCAGTATAATACCAAAGGGGAAGAGGGGGAGTGTTTAAAATGCACGTCTAAGTATATATTTACTTGTAGTATGTACAACCTACTCTAGATATTGGCAATAAAAGAAAAATATATTCTAGTGTTACTTAGCAACCTAATAATAAAATGATTTCTCGTTTAGTGTATATGCTATAAAATAAATAATTCTATTGCCTGGTATGTCCCTTACCAATAATTTTATTGCATGGTTCATCTGAGAAATCTTCAGAAATAGATAGTGATTTACGTTTTAATGAATGGTAGGAAACTTTCGTTGTACCACCTTGAGCCATTTTCGGAAAATATGAAAAAAACGACCTTAAAAATAAGTTGTTTCACCCAAATTCGAATAAAAATTTAATTTAACATATATTTTAAACAATAAAATTTGTTTAATCGACATTCTCGTTCAAGTTCCCGCTTTTTTTGCACGATTGAAAAAACAACGGTTCGTGGTTCGTGCGACGATGACTTGACAATTGAAATAAGTGCTGCCAGATCGCAAAAGTAAAATTTTGTTATTTCCATCTAAAAATACGGTATTTTCCAAGAAAATGCAGAAGATTTAAATTTTTATTACAGTAAAATTACAGTAAAAATAATTTCATGTTTTTCATTTTTTGTAGTCATTATAGCAATCATTTTTTTTTGTAGGCTTAAAATTAATACAATTTTTCGAATTTCTACCAATGGCTTGCCGGAAAAACATGTTTGTTGTTAGATTAGAATTTGTTGTTAGAAGACTCACACCCCATAAATTGTCGGGATAACCTTGGCTACGTTTTATGAAAGAAAGAGACAGGTACTTTTCATGTGTTAAATGTGTAAAAAAGATGAAAGATACTAAATTTTTATAGCATTTTCTATTTCTTTGACACATAAGGCTTGTGAATTATAGTTATTTCTTTCCAAAAACGTAGGCAGCCCCATTTCGACAAAAAAATTGTTCAGAATGTGATATGCCTGGCTTGAATGAATGGTTGATCCAAGTGACGAAAAGAAAGATGTAACGTATTATCTCATTGTCAAACAGTGACAACTCGTTTTGTTAGTTGCGCATAGTATGAGTGCCGAGATTATTTGGGGAATGGGGAGTTCCCTCCAAGTAAAAAAATACGATAGATCCATACAAGGTATTTTTACAATTACTATAAACGATAGATTAGTTGAAATTACAGTAGATCTACCGTAATTACGTTGAACCTGGAAGCACTGATTGAAATTGACATTTCATCAATCTATCAATCGAGTACAGCCATTACTCATTACATTCATTACAACAAGAGATTACTTGTCCTCACTTGTTCTGTGTTCTGTGACGATTACTGTTCTGTGGTTCCATGTTCAATTCGATTGCATTCGATTCATACGTGTTTATTTCGAAGTGATTTTGCGTCTTTTAAAAATTGTGTACTTTGTGGACAGTTGGTGATAATACCACACGGTGGCTTTTAATCGCCTTCTAATCTAATTAGAGAAGACCCAACAGCACATTATGGCGAACGCTTTAGCTGTTTGTCTACTTTTTGTGACGTTGTTTTGCTGTTCAAGTAAGTAAATAAAGCAAATTCTGCGGCCTTGCTATTTTTTTTTTCATTATTGGCAATCCTAGATCATACGACATTTTAGAAATATGTAGAACATTGTAACTAAGTAAAAGAACTATGTTTGTTTTTCCATATATGGTTATTTTATTCCTATTAAAAACTAAGTATGAAGAATATAAACAAACATGGTTTATTCAAACTGTAATCAATAAGAATTTTATACTTCATTCATTTCCTATTAGCTACAGCCACCGTTACAAGGCTTACTAGATGCAGGTACATTAAATAAACTACAAGAATATTCTGTCTAGACTCTCACTCTATAATAATATATAGATCCAATCAAGCTTTATGGCGGATCCGAACATAGGCACAAATCTCGTCGCAGTAACCAGTTTAGGTGTAGCGGGGCGCAGTGGAGCGAGGGGTCTATGACTGTACCTGTGCAAGAACGCTTAAAGTGTTGTATTCCGATCCACCATAAAGTTTGAGGTGAACTATACCAATGAACAATTAAATCATAAATTGGGTATGTGATATATGTACCTATATTGAAATATGTTTAAAATGTAACAGTGAGAAACCACTAAACAGGCATTAACAATAGGAAGAAAGTTAATATTATTATACATTTACAGTTGTATCACTTGGCAGTCATTTTGCAATATTTGCAACTTTGTGTAGAATTTTTGTTTGGCAAATGTGATGTATCAGAAAGCGGCAATTGTATTAATTTAAAAATGTGTAAATTTACAAATATATTGATCAGTACAAGACATTCAAGTGCTTACACAAAATGAATAACGTGTACACTACATATACCCATATCTGTACATAACAACCACTGATATAGTAATAACAACAATAAATGTCCATAAATGCCTCTATTATTAACAATAAGAGGAGTTTGTTGGGATCAGGGGGAGGTTATCTGTCCAGCTTTATTATTAATTCAATGATAAACAGTATCATTCTAGAATGTTTTTATTATTCCGGCAATCAAATTATTTGGTAATTTAAAATCTTTTACATAAGATTTATTAATGTCCATAAATTTAATAACTGATTTGACTTGTGTCACTTATTTTAATTAGAGTTATGATATCACTTTATCAAAGTATACAATATAGTACCTACTTTTAACAGTAAAGTTTGAACATTAATACTTAATTTATTATATTTACATTGAAATCTTTGTTCCTAATGCTAAATAGCATGGAAAAGGTAATATTGATCGTTTATAAAATTTAACTGTTGATTTAGCTCAGGCTACACAGCCCTGGTTGGGTTCCAATTAGAACTGTATCTAGTCCATTAAAAACTTGATTTTTGTTACCTCCGATTCCAAAGCCCTGCCCACATCTGCTATGGCTTCAGCTTCAGTTGAAGAGCTGGAATTTGATAGGAACCAAGCTAAAGCTGATCCAAGGTCATGTGGTTCAGTTTTTTTACTAAAAACAAACTATTGCTAAAACCCATCAAAATAAATCTGTGGATGCATGATACTAAGTTAAAACCTTGTTGTAATCTTGTTTCATTACTTTGCTTAATCTCTGTTGAAGTAAAATTACCTAATATTTCTATGTAGGTTAAGCAAGCTAACGCAACCAAATTGTGACAATTTTTTGACTTAGATGGTGTCGTGCATCCATAGATTTATATAGTTGGTAAAACTTTTATAAGAGGTTCCTGCCAATATATTTTGAGTGAATTAACAATCAAACAAAAATCTGCCATGTAAAAATAGACAATGGATGTACAAATAGCATTGTTCAGTTTTTGTACTACTCTGTAAAAAAAGTACCGGGAATTGTTCATTTAATTCTAATTCCAAATTCAATTCAAAAAGTTTTTTTTGTCGGTGAGTACGCTCAACTGTTTTCTATATTGGTGCGAAGTTTGAGCACCATCTGTCATTTAGTTTGTGTACAGTGCTCGATTTTGTTAGGTCCTCTCAAGTGTGTTTTGCGATTTTTATAATGGATAAAAACATTGAACAAAGAGTTTGTCTCAAATTTTGCATTGCGAATGGAATTTCGTGTTCCGAGTCGCTGAAAATGTTGCAGAAAGCTTACGGTAAATCGACTTTATCAAAAACACGTGCATATGAGTGGTACAGTGCATTCAAAAGCGGTCGGGGTGTGGTGGAAGATTTGCCTCGCTCTGGTCGGCCATCAACGTCTTCAACTAAAGTTAATATCGCTAAAGTGAAGGAAATG
This sequence comes from Luffia ferchaultella, assembly GCA_949709985.1. Taxonomy (NCBI): domain Eukaryota; kingdom Metazoa; phylum Arthropoda; class Insecta; order Lepidoptera; family Psychidae; genus Luffia; species Luffia ferchaultella. Next base: position 8,242,511 of record OX453245.1, on the reverse strand, counting down.
GTGACTGAAAATCCTCATTCAAGTTTGAGAGAGATAGCCGCTGAGCTTTCTGTGTCTCACTCATCGATTCGTATAATTTTAAACGATCGCTTGAGCATGAAACACGTTGCCGCTCGACTAGTCCCAAAAGATCTGAATTTTCTTCAAAAACTCAATCGCGTAAAAGTCGCCGAAGACATGCTAGAACGAGTCAGTTTCGACCCTACATTCATAAAACGCATTGTTACTGGTGACGAGACATGGGTTTACGAGTTTGACATGCAAACTAGTCAACAAGCTTCAGAATGGCGCCTTCCAACTGAATCGAAACCGAAAAAACCACGCCGAAGTCGATCAAAAGTAAAGGTCATGTTGACTGTTTTCTTTGACTATCGCGGTGTTGTGCACTCGGAATTCTTGCCAGAAAGTCAGATGGTAAATAAAGAATATTATGTGAGTGTTATGCGGCGTTTGCGAGAGCAAATTCGTCGAAAAAGACCAGATTTGTGGAAAGAAAATTCGTGGATTTTGCACCATGACAACGCGCCGTCGCACAAAGCCATCATTGTGAACGAATTTTTGGCCAAAAACTCAACAAATACCATTGAACAACCTCCATATTCACCGGATATGGCTCCGGCCGACTTTTTTCTCTTCCCGAAACTGAAATTACCACTTCGAGGCACCCGTTTTCAGTCGATAGAAGACATAATAGAAAATTCGCGGCGAGAACTGAAGTCGATTCCGGAAAATGCGTTTAAAAAATGTTTTGATAATTGGATTATTCGTTAGCGTAAGTGTATTATTTCGGAAGGGGCATACTTTGAAGGTGATAAAATAAATTTGGAATAATAATTAACATTTCATGTTTTATTAACCTTTTCCCGGTACTTTTTTTACAGAATGTATAATGTAATCTTTCTCGCCATATAAAATCAAAAAACATTACAATTATTATTACTGTTGTTTGTCATTTAAACAATTTACTTTTTATTATCTCTACTGCTGTACTGAACTAACAACGTAAAATTTTAGATCTTACCCTAATGTATGTACTTAACTCAATTTATTTGCACAAATGGCAAATTGATATTGATGGGCTTTGGTGAATCACTTGACTCCTTAAATTGAGTCATACTGTTTATGATTCACTATATTGTTTTCTTTTACTTACATGTATTCAAACTTGATATTTGATATGATTAAGGTTTGCTAAACATCTATTCATTAAATGGTCTTGATACTTATGATTAATTGTGAAAGTTGATTCTCATCATAGTGGCTCAAGTTTTCAATTTATAGGATGAACAAGAGCAAAGTTTTTAACAAGTAAATATTTACAATTACAACTAAGGAAATGTGAATTCAAAAATATTGCACACTTACATAAGTATAAACGTTGTCTTTTCTTGACTGAATTTTTAACCAGTTTCTCCCAACCGATTATTGAGCTGAAATTAGGAACACATATCTAACTTTGTTGACAATTCCATAATCTGGTGATCAGCTACTAGTGTTGCAGTGAGGACGGTCTCCTTATGAGGAAACTCTTCAATGGTTAATCAAATCAAATTAAAACTTCACAGATATGTGTACTTGAATGACATTTGATAATTATAGTAACATCGAACTGGACGGTGGATAACAGAACTTTTTGATGGATACTAGTAAATCAACCGCCTATAGGCTCATTAGATTTGTCTTCACGGGCACTTTTCATAGCAAATGGTGACGAGGGTTTCATCATCAAGGGATGATGAAACTGGAAGATGTAAAACAGAACCCATGAATGGCTATTTTAGTAAACCCACTGAGTTTGGGCTCATTCGATTTGTGTGCACAAGGTCTTCACAACACATTGTGATGAGGGTCTAATGATGGAGCTGGTAGGTGTATAACAATACACTTCTAACCTCATCACCATGTACTAGTAAACCCAACGCGTATGAGCTCATTAGATTTGTCTTTGCGGATCCTTTTCATAGCATGTGGTGATGAGGCGAGGGTCTGATGATGGAGCTGGAAGGTGTATAACAGAACCCATGAGTTAGTAAACCCACCGAGTTTGGTTTCATTTGATTTGTCTTCATGGGCACTTTTCATAGCACATGGTGAAAAGGCTCTTGTGATATAACTGGAAGATGTATTACAAAATCCTTCAGTGCTTCCTAAATATCCACTGTGGTGCCTTTGGCCGGGTTAAGTAGCAAGAGAGATACAATTTTGCAAGTATTAACTACCAATGCTCAAGGTGAGGTACATGCAGAGGAGCTGGATAGCTAGGGTTAGCGAACAGCGCATGCTACTAACATACTAACCTGTGGGCGGTGAAGACATACCACGATAGTTTACCAAGATATTTAGAAAATACCTTAACTAACATATGTATAAATTAAGTTATTCTCATACTAAATAGTTTAAAATAAAATATATTAAAAAACCTATTTAAAAACAAGCTTTTATTTAAAAAAACAATGAACTAAAAATATAATAATAATCAGCGTTTAAATCTCATAAGTATAACATCAATTAGTATAGCTATTAAAATATGAAATTATATATTTTAAAAGGTTGAGACTTTATTTCAAATACAAAGTTTCGAATTAGTATTTATTAAGTGTAATGTTTAATGCCTCAAGTTTTTCAAATATAGGTATTTAATATGTACATTTGAGATTTTTTAAATTCTATAACGCCTTTATATTGTGCATTAAATACTATAAGTAATAATAGTAAGTTTGGCTGATAAAATGGTAATAACCTTTCTTTAAAGCATTTGATGTATTTTTTGTTTTACCTTATCTTTGTTGTTGCAATTTGATAACAATGTTACCGATATAAGACAAAAGACACATTTATTAGACTCAAAAAAAATTAAAATCTGAACTGGATTTCTTTTCTGTTTCTTTTTAATATTAAAATGATAAAAATAATTATTCACAGGTTTTACATCCGCAAGACAATTACCCAAAGAATGCTCCAAAGGACCTTCATATTGGTGTCAAAGTTTGAAGTAAGTTATAACAATAATAATAATAATACATGGGACTTCCCACACAGCGCCATCTAGTCCAAAAGTAAGCAAATATTATGCTTGTGTTATGGGTTACTAGACAACTGAGATATATACTTAAATATTCTTTATAATATATACATAACATAACAATAATTGAGTTTAAAAATTAAATTAATTGATATTGGGCTATGTGGCATACTGCAAATTTTTATGAATTTAGCTAATCATTGTATTTAGAAACATACATAACTACTACTAAAATCAAATCAATTCTGTTGGAGAATAACCCATTGTTCTGATGATATCAATTATTGCAAAATTTAAAAAAAAAAAATGGGACAAAGCAACCACAAAATGTTGAGTATTCGCATTGAGAAATCAAGTCTTTAATCAAAATGTTTCAATGGAATTTTACTATGCAAATCATAATAACATTCGTGGCCGTTCCCGGCTTCACCCACATAATAAATTACATGCATGTATTATTTCCTCTTTAACACAAATCACATTGGGGCATCCTTATTACATCAAAAGCCTCTCAATTTTGACGATCATTTTACGCGGTAAAAACTAGTTTGAATGCAAGTTTTCTCCCTTCCAAATTTATCAAGATCCATGCAGTAGTTTTGCTTTGAAAAGATAAACATGTAGAATAGCATTTATGAAACCACACCAGCAAGAGAATGTTGAGCTGTGGCAGCCTAGTGGGTAAGCATCTCGCATTTGATATAAAGGTAGTGGGTTCGATTCCCGTCATAGGCGTATTTGTCCAATGAGTTTCTAGTTTATAAAAACATAAACCAATAAATGGCACACGCGTCACCAACTTCTTTACTACTGTAGTGGAAGTTACCAGACCTGCACTAGACCAGTATGGTGGGCATATTCTCCAAACTCTAAGGGAATGTTACTCTACAAGGTAATGTTTTGATACTTATTCATATTTATTTTGTCATAGTACAAGACATACAAAATGTATTTAAAATATTATTAAATCTTAAAGTTTTTCTCTAGGGAGGCGGCAGATTGCGGTGCAGTGGGCCATTGCACCTCAACTGTATGGGAACAGCACCATGAACCTGTTAGCAAGAATGAAATTTCCGATAAGTTTGTCAGGCTGTTTCGTCAACTGAAAGATGTCAAAGATTTGATTAACGAGGTGTGTAAAGCAGTAGGCACTTGGCAAATGTTCAATTCCTTTGTTTTATATTTATGTTGCAAAGTTATAAATAACTGCAGTGTGTTTTGACGTTTTTATTTATTGTTCGTTGATGAACTCAATTAGTTGGTTAGAACGATAATGATTGTGTTGGAGGAAATTTTCCCTGTTTTTTATCATCTCTTATTTGAATTATGTTTGTATAGTTGTATATATAATAAATTGGTTAAACTGTCCTAATAAAAAAAATCTATATGTATTCACATATTATAGTAAATATAGGCTATGCTGTGGTATATATACAGGCTGAGATTTTAGTCACCAGTCAAATTTTGTCTAGATGTTAGGTATCACCAATAGACGTCATTACGTTAATAAAAAATATAGGTTACATTTTATTGATAAATTATTTTATCTATAGTTTTATTTTAGAACGTTTGGTTGCTTTCTTAACGCTATAGTAAACGTACGCGCCCGAGACCCTGAACCGAAACGGGACGGCGCGCTGCCCCGGTGACTAGAGTTATTGGTTTTTTCGGGAAATGTTTCTGTAATCATATGTTAATATTTTTCTATTAAACGATACTAAAAGAAAACAAGACAGCCATCGGTATTTTACCAAAGATCAATACATTAAAATTTGGATGGTGACTAAAATCTCATCCTGTATATATTTTTTTGTTGTTGTTTGTAATTCATATAATTTCCACAGGAGTATTTAGCGGCTAGGATTCGCACGGCATGTCGCGATGTTCCATACCCAGCTGCCCGTAGCATTTGCACATCCAACACTGCTCACTTGGAGAAATACCTGCAACACGTGCTAGCCTCTAAGGCCAGCGCGCAGACGTTGTGTCGAATCGTCGGCATGTGTAACAACATGAAACTTGATAATATTATCTCTATGAATGTGAGTGATAGATAAAATAAACTGTTCCTTGTAAGTAGACTCTGTCGCTTTATTCAGGTTGCCCAGTTTTATTTTCTTTTCCTGTTCCATTTTTATTTTGCTGTTATTGTCATGCGACTGTAAATGTGATGTTAGGGAATGTACCCATACTACGTGACCCATTTTCTTTTACAAATTTTTACCCTTCTGTCCTCGGTGACCACCCGTAGTATATGCCATGAATTACTAATTAATAAATATGGTTTCAAATCATTTTTTGCAAACAGAAAGTAAAAAAAATCATTTAACTTATACTTCTCATGTATATCTTCAATTACAAGTGATAAATATATGTATGTAAAAAAATATTCTAACCGGAACTTAATTTACAAAACAAGTCCTTTTGTCTGTTATTCAGAATTATTTTCCTAAAGGATATTGACTACGGGACCAAGACCTTAGCTCCTCTCCCCATTCCTATGACCAATCGTGGTATTTTGAAGACCCCCCTCCACCCCTAAATGGGTCTTGTAGTAGGGGTATGTTCTTTTATGCTTATATATTTTTTAATTGTAATTTCGAGTTTGAATCATTTTAGGTAGACCAGAGATTAGCTAGAACAGACAGTTCAAATTTTTACAACTCTTGTTTAGGTTTTGGTTACGTGCAAATAAATACATAAGCATATGAAAAAGTATTTATTATATTCAATAAATTCTTATAATTTTACAGGGAAAGAAACATGCATTAGATGACAAACCTGACAAAAATGAAGGTATTAAAAACAATGGTTTACGAACTTAATTTTTAATATGCATGTACTTGGAAATAATGTAAATTATCTTAATAGTTACAGATTCATTGCTCGGTGCTTCACGTTGCACTTGGGGCCCATCTTATTGGTGTTCCAATTTCAGGTAATTTTGTTAATTATAATATAATTGCAATGAATTACAGAACTATTATGGTCTACTACCACAGACCAGTCAACCTATAGACCACGCTTTAATAAACGTCAGTATGAAAACGAAATCGCCAAAAAGTGGCGGGGTGCGGGGAGAAGTCGGCTAGTTTTCATTGGCTCGTTCAAAATTGACAATTTAATGGCTTCCTACCTGCTTCCAACTGACGGCTCACTAGTGACATAGTTATGTAGTGTCACTACATAGCCTTGGCGAATGCTACTCCCTGTCAAAGCGTGGTCTATAAGGTTGACTTGTCTGTGTCTACTACTTACACAGAAAAAAAAGAATTCTGTTGACAAGAAAATATAGTCTTCAATGTATACAAATACCGCATATTCTTGGATCAATGCCCTCTGCCGGTTTTTTCTAGATTACTGAGTGTGGATCTAAACCTGAAACAGAAACCATTATAATGTTATAAAAAAAATTTTTTATAAAATTAACATATTTTTACCACTATCCATGATGTTGTCGAATTGTTTCGCTTAGAGGAAATAATTACATGTTTTAAAAGGAAATGACTCACAAAGACATACCATTAGCTATGGTTTGCTGTTTCCTTTATTGTGCAAATATTTAGTTGATTGTTGTGATCTATTGTCACCACAAAGTATCGTTAGTAATGAAATATTAAGATATGGATATATTTTACAGTAAGAATATTCCAATTTTCAAAACCTTGAATTTGAAATATATTGAGCGTGTCTTTATAGAAATATGTAATATTTGTTAAGAAAAACTAATAAATGAAAGAATTTTATGGATATCTACAAAAATCCTGAAGATACAAATTTTTACAGTAAATTGTCTAATGATGTCATTCTGTTACATTACTATGGGCTAACATGGATCATTTCTATGTAAAGCGCACCGAGTGACGTCACGAGCGGGTCGTAAATACACAAACTTTAATTTGTTATATCTCTGGTAATAATCGGTATTTTTCCAAAATTAAAAAAGGGTGGTATTCAGTTTGTCATATTTTTACGCGTGAAATAGCGATTGATACATAATTTTGTTAAAGCAGACGCGCTCATTATGTTTTTATAGGGTGCTTGATTCATTTCTCATGTCGGTACATGTTCAAACTGTATTTTACACATGTGTCTGGGCCTGGATGTCAACGTACCCCCGAAAGTGTTTCCGTCTTTGCGCTGGTATTCAGATTTAGGTTGCGGCAGTGCAATGTGTCAGTGTCGATGAGTTATTATTATCATTATGTTAAAATTTCCTCACTTTACAGTACCGGTCACGAATGTAAGGCTACACACCACTGTATTAAACGCGTCTGGTCCAAAATGCAAGTTCCGGAAGACAATGACGATATTTGCAAACTCTGCACGGACATGGTGAAACAAGCGCGCGATCAGCTGCAGAGCAATGAGACACAGGTGATTTTTTATAATGCCGATAAGAATTAATTATTCAAATAAATACGAAGAAATTTCAAACGTTTTGGTTATTTGTTGTTCGATCATGCTATTAGTTTACACAGTTGGTAGATGAAGTGAAAAAGATGTCTTGAGGTAAATAATGGATTTAAAATAAAGAATGTTCCGAACGTTTACAAGGTTTCAAAATATGCGCAAAACACTTGAAAATATATAAAGGCAGTATGAGTAAAGTCAATATACAGAATTTTTCTAAAGTATTCTAGAATTTCGTTTCATATAATATTTTAGATTTGAAAGAATATTAAATTACATAGTTAATTTACTAATAATACATAAATTTACTAATAAATGATTTTCAGTGTTATGCTAGCCCCCTAAAAAATGCAAATTACCTATAAAAAATTTTCAAATTGAGACCATGTGCTAACTTTTTTTTATTTTCTCAATTTTTTTTAGTAATATTGAAATATGAAACAATTTTGCAGCTTAAATAAAATGTTGATCTTGAAAAAAAATACAAATTTTTTTTTCCATATTTCCAAAACATACATGTGGAATATGCGGTGTGAGTGTGTGAAATTTTGATTTTATATATTGTATACAAACCTTCCACGTGAACTAGTGACACCTTTTCGAAATCCCTACAGTAGTTTCAGAGATTAGCTTATACAGATACAGACATACAAACGCAGTGGGGAATTTCAATTTATAATAATCTAAAGATATAGGTAATTGTATAATCTTCAAAGATGTAAATGAAAATTGACAAATTATTCTTTGATTTGTTGATGGTGTACAGTCAAATCATAGCCGAATTGTATTTTATTAATTGAAAATATTACCTACATTTTTTTAATGGTTAACAATACATGTAACTTTAAATAAAAAATCTGCAGTACATTAAACTTGTATTTGTACTAATTTATTATAAATAAGAAAGTTACGTTTTAAGCTATTTTCCTAAACACGTCTTTAATAATACACAGGAAGAACTTAAGGAGGTATTTGAGGGTTCGTGCAAGTTAATCCCCATCAGAGTGGTGACCAAGGAGTGTATGAAGTTAGCTGATGACTTTGTGCCAGAGTTAGTGGAAACTTTAGCTTCTGAAATGAACCCACAAGTCGTTTGTTCCGTCGCCGGACTTTGTAATAATGCGAAAATTGACAAGCTCTTAGAGGAATATGTGAGTATGTTTTGGTACTAAATATTTTACTATACTGAGTTGATTGTTGTCTAAAGGTGTTGTCCAAATTATCAAATAAATATTGTTCAAAATTTAGTAACACGGTCCAAAAAAATTTGTACTTTGGGGATATAATAACAGGGATATAAAAAGAAAACGTGAAACATTACTATGACATGCAGCAGTCGACGACCATACAAACAAGTGCAATAGGTAGAACGTCGTAGCTATAATTTGTGGTAGTGACATCTTTTGAGGTTTGAGGTTGTGACTCTTTGAGAAATCATACATAAAATATAAAAAATTAATTGGTACTTTTTTTTAACGTACACCTCACAACAACATACTACTACAATACTTAAATTCCAGTTGGTCTATATTTTCCATAAAGATGATAGAATGATGATGAAGAAGAGTAGGAAAGCCAGTCCGAAATGCGGGTCTCAATAAAAGAGACAGAGAATATAAGTACTTCGTAAGAGTATGTGGATTTAAATAGGGTACAGTTATTTTCCATCCTTTTTTCTCGTATGCCCAACTGATGCCCATCCGCTACATACAGGGCGTTATGGAGTTTGCTTACTTTAGTTATATTATCTCTATAATTAAATATTCATAATACATAAAAAATATTCAAAGTATACTCCTTTCATGTGAATACACAAAATTGTTTTAAAATTAACAAAAAGAAGTTAAATAAACTATGAATAACAAAAATTATAGTTAGATAATATATGAATTACCTAGTCGGGTCATAAGTTCTGTTACAACTATTTTGTGAAAATATTTACCCAAATTAAAATGGTGGTTAAACAAATATATTTGAAAGAAATGATATGTAGGGCAGAATGTAATTTTATAAACACTTAAGCAATATGCCTTCCCTTATTTCAATACAGGTTTTCAACCTGCACAGCCAGTAGTTGATTGCAGCATGTACAACATTCATATCTATGCTAACAGTTGCTGCTTTGATCGAGGATGCTTTGAGAGACTCCAAATCCCGCTGTGGCTTAGCGCAGACCTTCTCTTTTAAATACGGGTATATTTTGTAATCCAACGGATTCAAGCTAGACTTGAGGGCCATTCTTCGTGCCCGATGAACAATCTCATGGGCATCTAACCTGTTTTGTGTGCTATTCCTTGTAGAGTACAATACGCCACGAATGTAAAAGGCCACCGGCTGTACACACTCGCCGATCAGAGACGAGTTCAAAATTCAAAATTGCCAAATGCAATGCAGGTAAAAGAGAAGTGTACAGCCGGCGGCCTTTTACATTCGTGGCGTGTATTGTACCTATTTTGCGAACATTGAGAAAGAGGTTCTACAATGTTTGTAAGGACTGTGTTTTGGTACACAAAAAAGTTAGTTTTTGCACCTGAGACTCCAAGCTAAACCATGAATAACAAAGGATGAGGAGGATCCCACGAGGAGCCCACGGAGGATCCTCGTGTTACGCCTGCTGACTCCTTCAATGTCGTGGGCGTACAGATTATACTTGATACTTGAAGACGGGCTCTTTTTCCGCAACTCGACGTCAAAGCGCCTATTTTGCGTAGGTGGGCAGCGTCATTCTCGCCACCCCAGCTCCACCAGAAAGCCCAGCAGACTCTTCACGTTGCCGATGGCTTCCGGGAGCGACCTCACTGAATTGAGGTGTTTGGCCCGGTAGGTGGCCACTCCTTCGCACTCAACGAGCACGTGAGCGGCCGTTTCCTCCGCCTCCATGCAGACCCTGCATAAAGGACTGTCTGTAATACCCATGTTAAACAGGTGTTTGTTAAAAGGACCATGACCAGTCAGAGCTCCGACCACCAAGCGTAGTTGGTCTCTTCTTAGTCGAAGCAACCTACGTGCCAGATTATTATTAAGTTTTGGCATGGCTGCCCTGGCCTGTCTGCACTCTAAATGGTTCATCCAAACCTGTTCATGCTGTAGTCTCGTGAATTGACGCAGCGTTGACCGAATCCAGCTATATGGCAATGGCAAAATGGGTTCAGGGCCCATCGCCACTGCCTCTGAACCTTCTCTCGCCAGTCGGTCCGCCGCGTCATTTCCACGAGAGCCGCTATGTCCCTTTATCCACTGAAGTGTAACAGTGTTATGGTTACATACCTTTGTCAGTGCTCGGTGACAGTCATATATTAACCCCGATGTAATGGTGTTACTTTCCAGGGCTTGTAGTACCGCTCTGCTATCCGAGAGTATGCGAATGCTAAATTCATTTACCTCCCTAGCGGCGATTGCTTGTGCTGCCAGTATAATGCCTGTGCATTCCGCCTGGAATACGGAATTACAGGTTCGGCGTACAGATTATCATTCGGTTTATTGTAACTTCCCTATATTAAAAATTTTTTGCCTGGAAAATAAATTTCACTCCATTTTTCCCCCATTTTTAACAAGGCCTGGGATCTCGAGCCTTAAATTTTTCAAGCGTGCATTGAGAAGATGTCCTGTTTTTGATACGCCTGTAGCCCCTGGCCTTCATTTTACTTTTTAACAGTTGTTCCGCTTAGCTGTACCGTTTCAACGAGACCGGGAATCTCTCTAGCCTTAAATTCTTTAGTCCCGAGAATCCCAATTTTGAAGTAGAGTTGGCCCGTTACCACAGCGGTACAATGCTATTACCATGACTCCATCTTTTGCGTCCAATCAATGTTAGCAAATAGAATTAAATAGAAAAAGTATTTTCTTTTTAAAAATTAAAAGAAGTTGTAATTCAAATACAAATTATAGATTTGTGGCCAGTATTGAAAATAAAAAATAAACAATGTATGACAGAACTTAAGACTCGACTAGGAAAACAAGTCATTTTAATAAATTTGTTTGTCGAACTTACTTCAACTCTTATATATTATTGATTATTGTAGAAAACTCAATTGGCATTGAAACAAGACTGCAGCAATTGTCATCAGACTGTGACAGTGTTGAGACAGAATTTTGATTCAACCACATATGAAGATTTCCTTGTGGGACTGCTTAAGGTACCTAAATGAACTAAATTAATATTAATCATTTAAATGAGGTTTACTATTGACTGACCGATTGGCCAAGTGGTTAGAGACCCCCACCACAGAACGTAAGGTAGCGGTTTCGATTTCCGTTCAGTACAAATATTTGTGTGCATGAACATGTCTATTTGTGCCACATCTGGGTTGAAAATTTCTATAAATATATAGATATATTATAAAGAATATTTAAGTATGTATATCAGTTGTCTAGTACCAATAATACAAGCATGATACTTGCTTACTTTGGGACAAGATGGCGCTGTGTGGGAACTAATAATGATAATAATAATAATTATTAATATATTTCATATAATTTTCACATTCCTAATAAACTTGTCTAGCAACAACCCAACTCATTCTTAAAAATTTCAGATAATTCTGATAATCAATTTGCTTTTTTCTATACTGCTTTTTTTATTCCTTTTTTATTTCAATTTTTTCGTAATTAATTTAAAACTAGGTAGGTATATTTAAACTTTTTAATTTTTACAAAATTTATTTCTTGATCCAATAAAGATTTAAATAATTGATATTTCAAGCTCTGCCGTAACACCGGTTCACTGTCCGATTCGTGTTCGATGCTGGTATTTAAGTACTATGAAGACATACTGGCAATGGTAAAGAAAGAACTGCGCCCACAAGGCATTTGCCACCTGTCCGGCCAATGTACTCTAAACTACCATCAGCACGAAGACTTTGTGTTCGCCAGTGAGACGCACATGGCCATGAATATGCAGACGTGAGTTCACTATTAACCCATATATGTATATATAAGTGGATTCCTAGTTCGATGCCAGTACGATGTATCAGTGTCAAGCATTATGATCGTTATGTATAAAAAATATTTACATGTAACATGCTTTATTGGAATCGCTGCTGTTTACACGTGCCGCACAGTGTACGCTTATAAATTAAATCCAGAGGAGAATATTTGGGGAGTATAACAAAGTATTATATAACAGTATAACAATGGTAATAACAAAATTGTTAATTTAGTTTAAATTAGATTAAAATATAAATGAAGATTTTTGTTATAGTATAAAATACGACAAACGAAAACATTGATTCATGTTAGGTGTTTACTATAAACAACATTGCTAATCATTTTGCCGTCTCCGATGTTTTACATAATACAGTGCATATAATTGTATTGATGCTTTGTTAGTAACAATTTAATATTGATGTATGAGGCTCTTGGTGTTGTAAGATTATTAAAAAATTAACACAGAAAAAAGTGCTGTTGGTGCTACATTATATAATTATATAAACCAATCTATTCGTTTCTAGACAGCGACACTTGCATTGGGTTTATTTGGTGTAAAAAAATTGAAATATAACTTTTTTCTAGTATCAAGAGAATTTAATTGATTTGATTGCTAATAGTTTTACTGGTTAGTCTTGTACTTCTGAAACGTTCAACTACTGAAGCAAAATGACTGACTTATTACTTAGGCAGTGAATATGCCATTGTCATTGTATTTTTTTTAAACATTTTGTTAAATTACACATGAAATATATTTCCAGGATCTTTACTTGTTTTCCCAGGACGATTTTCATATATGCATCACACTATATATTTTTTTTGCTTAGATTTTTGTTGTCATGTCGCGATATCTCAATGTGAAACACGATTTTAAAAAATTTCAGGGATGTCCCATGCGAGTTTTGCGAGCAGTTAGTCAAACACTTGCGAGACGTTCTAGTTGCGAATACAACCGAAGTGGAATTCTATAAAGTGTTGAAAGGTATTGTGCCAATATTTAAAATATGCATACTTTCAATATGTGACCATATCAGAGCTTTCCTTTTGCGAAAGCTTCGAAACGATCTAGATAATATTACAATAGTTCGAAAATCGTGACTAATACGCAATCGGAACTGTAGCTTGAGTACAAATTGTTGAAGCAAACATAATACTTACACATAATTCAATATCCAGGTTGATCAAAATAAAAAAAAAAACCTTGAATTGATTACTTATATTATTATTTTAATTACATGAAGCAATCCACTCTAGAAATACTAAACTGAAGGCATTTTAAATCACAACGAGATTGTAAACAGTTAAGATACACAAAAAAACTTTATTTAGGTATAGCATTAGTTTAGTAACTATAAGATTCCACAAATGGGACAACAGATAATTTCATTGAAACTCAGATTTGTTCATGTTCAGAACACTTGTGCATACATTAGAGTAAATAATAACTACATAGAGGCGACAGTCACGTCACATGATCGAACTCGAATCATATTTTGTTTATGGTTACACCATTAAGGCTGTAGATTGAAAATCACATACAAAAAAGTTTAGGAGCAAGCTGTGCCTCAGACCACTTTTGAACCAATACTTTTGTGAATTATATTAGGTACTAAAGATTATCAAGTACCTTTTCCTCGTAAATAAAAGTGGTTAGCCACTTGATTCTATTAGTAAATATTTTAAAATAAAAACATATAGGGCACAATAATATAATAACTACCGGGCGCCCAGTGGTCGAAATTCGACCGTATTTCTTTTTTTTTTTTTTTTGTAGTTTTAACATTATTTGGGGTTCTTTTGTTAAAGAGTATACATACCTCTGTACCGTGTCGTGGTAGCCCAGAGCGCAACAAACCTGTCTTAAATTTATAAGGCCCCATAGGGCCATGGTTCGAATCCGGGCGTGTACCAATGAGTTTTTCTGACTTAAGTACACAATATCACTGACACCGTGCTTCGGAGGGCACGTTAAGCAGTCGGTACCGGACGCTGTCAATAGATGGCGGTCGTTACAGTTCCCAACCCGCAGTGGAGCAGCGTGGTGGACTTAAGCTCCAAGCCTCCCTCCTCATCCCTGGGGGAGGCCTAAGCCCCTGCAGTGGGGTAAAAATGGGCTGATGATGATGATGATGATGATGATGACCTCTGTAATCATTGCATGCACCTTATTATTTTGAATGTATTATGAAAATATGATAAGTAGAGACGTTTAAATAAGGCTTCGATTCTTTATTGAAGATGAGGAAAACAAAAATGATTTTTTTTATAACATTTAATGTTATAATGCTTAATGAATGGCATTAAAACTAGTACTAACCAAAAAAAAAAAAAACAAAAGCGGTTGACAAACAGAGGAGAAAAAAGTACTGAACTGTTTTGTCTTTGCCTATTCATCTTGACCATCTAGTCCCGAGCTATGTAGTCTGTATTATGGGTACTAGACAACTATATATTTATATATATAGATAATTTTTTTTCACCCAGATACAGAACGAATAGATATATTCATACACAGAAATATTTGGTCCGGACGGACATCGAACCCGCGACCTTTGGTTTTGCAATTACGATCTCTAGTCACTCGACCATTCGCGCTGTCATAGGTATGGGTTTCCTCTTCGTATATGTAAGAGAAACTTTAAAATCCGTTGCAATTTCAGTGGGGGAAACAGTTTTCCGACGCAAACTAATTCAGCGAGTATTTACATGTAGTTTTAGGAATTTGTTTCAGTGGTCTCTGTCGCTCACAAACGGGTCAATGATTGAAACGGAGATCATCATCATCATCAGCCCATTTTTACCCCACTGCAGGGGCTTAGGCCTCCCCTAGGGTGAGGAGAGGGGGCTTGGAGCTTAAGTCCACCACGCTGCTCCACTGCAGGTTGGGAACTGTAACGACCGCCATCTATTGACAGCGTCCGGGACCGACTGCTTAACGTGCCGTGAAACGGAGATAGCGACGCTTAATTGAGTTCGCACAGTTTCAACGAAACAATGACTAGCCCCTTATCACGCGGTTACGTACGTACCTACGCCATCATGTTTAATATACTTATAGCGCGCCAAGCAAAACCGACAACTTTGAGCACTTATGATTTAACGTTAAACAAATACACGGTCGGATGTTCGGTTATGTGGTTATTAGCTTCTCTTGTGGCATGAGAACGCTAAAGCAAATGCTACACCAAAATGTTATGTAGAACAGTCTGGTTTAAGCTATTAAGTGTGTGAATTGACGTCATGCACATGTAAGTTTATCTATGCATTGAATTACAAATTCTTTTCGTATAGGTCTTTGCAATGCGACAGGAAAATTCAAGGATGAATGCCTCGAGCTAGTTGGTAATTACTATCCAATGATTTATAACTATCTGGCGTCAGATCTTGATCCTAAAGAGTTATGCGCACTGGCCGGCATCTGCCCAAAGAATGATCAAGATTATGTGAGTATTAATAACATATAAAATATCATCACACATTATTATAGTGTTAAAGCTCCAATGCGGAATATCTGACGTTGTTCCAGTGTTAATAATAATAATAACGTATGCATCACAACAACGTCTAGGCCCATTAGCTTGTGTTTTGGGTACCAAGCGAGGACACCACATACGCATAACAACTAAGACCTGGTACCAGTATGAATATTCATCATATAAATACTGACCAGACCTGGGATTCGAACCCGGACCTCTAGCTTCGTAGGCAGGGTCGCTACCCACTAGGCTAAGTGGTAGTCGTAACTCAATTTCATTTAGATGCTTGTATTAATAGGTTCACTTATATCTGCTGTTGTTACTAAGAGATTATCCATGTGTGTTATATGAAAAGTTGAATTTAGATCTCTTCATGGTGTACCTATGTTGTCCATTGAAATACTTAAGTGACATCACATGATCTTACGTCTTTATACCGATTTACATGCAAGAAGACACGATTTGAAGTAAATATTTTTTTCCATATCAAAATCTTTAACAACAGCAGAGAACCTTCGATTTATAGCTTTGTCATTTAAAATCTGTGACTTTGAATTCGATTTTTGACAAGTATCAAAATAACTTCACATTCCCAATTCTTTCGTGAATGAAATCGCAATTTTTTTTTCTTTTTTTCGAGAGTTTTCTCACATTAGGTCTTCTCCCCCTAATTCTGAAACGATAAATTGACGTCCTCTAATATGCCAAACACTAACCTTTTCAATGCAGCTAACTACATTATAGTTAAAAAACAAAATCAATGTAAAAAATATGTATTTTAAGATTTTTAATTAACATGAAACAATTATTTTCCAGGTCCTGATAGCACCTTTAGTGCCAGATGAACTTGTCATTAAATCAATTCCTTTGAGCACGAAAATTGGTGACGGCGAGAACAAGGAAAAGGTATTTGCATTTTTATATATTTTTTTATTTTTATTTTCATTATCAAGGGACAAAGACAACATAGTTTTTTCATGCCATATCGATTATAGAATACAATTTAAATATTTACAATCATTACATTACAAATGGAAGCCTTCAAAACCTTTCAAAGAGGGATTTCATTAATTTTTTTATATACTCCTTGGAAATGAAACACGTAATTAAACGAACTGACCAATAATTAACTTGTCCTAGAGTATAGGCATTCTAGAATATAGGCACAGTAAAGTAGGATAACTTTGGCAGTTACTCAACAAATCAGTATTCATATAACCATGCAGCATAAAGCTTGATGTTGCAGTCCGGGACGATGTCGTGGGCTTAAAAATAGAGGGAGCTTAATAATAATAGCAAATAATAATTAGTTTTAAATCAATCACTTCAAAATATCACAAGATTAACAGAATAACTTTAGATTTGAAAGGAGAGTTTCCAGATTAGGACGCGTGCGCCTTCTTCAGCCAACCAACCACATTGACCGACTGCTCGCTGTCACTGTGATTACACCACCGTACTACTCTGTTCGGGGTTGTGCGCTATTAATTTTAGTTTTACTACATCATGTAGTTTCAATCAATTTAACCTTAATTTCAATCAAGTCTCCGCTTGCCGAAATGTATATTCTTGTTCCGACGAGAGAACGTGCTCCTGATCGTTCACACGTCCATAAAGTAGGTATCATAAATATTGAGTGACATGTCGGAATACATAAAAACAAAACTTTATGGTTGTGAAGAAGGTAGTAGTAGAACAGATTGTCGTGGTGATTTTGGCGTTAACATCGCTGGTTATCTCGAAGCGATGTGCGACAGTAAATAATTACATATTATTATTTTTTACCCTACCAATATTTCGATTTTTATGATCCTTCACTTCACGTCTTCACTTCCTCAGCCCATTTTCACCCCACTACAGGGGCTTAGGCCTCACCCGAGTGTGGGGGGCTTGGAGCTTAAATCCACCACGCTGTTCCACTGCGGGTTGGGGATTGTAACGACCGCCATCTATTGACAGCGTCCGGGACCGACTGCTTAACGTGCTCTCCGACGCTTATGTACTTAAGTCAGAAAAACTCATTGGTACACGCCCGGATTCGAATCATAGCCCTATGGCCTTATAAATTTGAGACAGATTCGTTGCGCTTTGGGCTATCACGACACTTTATGATCCTAACTTATCGGAATCATTACAATCCGAAAACAAAATTATAACAGAGTTACATAATATAAACTATAAGCGAAACGCGTCTCATCACTAGTAACTTATGCTAGCACCACAGACCAGTCAACCTATAGACCACGCTTTAATAAGTAGTACGAAAACGAAATCGCCAAAAAGTGGCGGGGTGCGGGGAGAGGTCGGCCAGTTTTCATTGGCTCGTTCAAAATTGACAATTTAATGGCTTCCGACGTGCTTCCAACTGACGGCTCACTAGGGACGTAGTTATGTAGTGTCACTACATAGCCTTGGCGAATGCTACTCCCTGTCAAAGCGTGGTCTATAAGGTTGACTTGTCTGTGGCTAGCACGCAATCTCTATTCGAAACTACTATAATGTTTATTGTATATCAATTGAATAGATATGTAGCTTTCGCGAATCAATCTACTATACGCGACCCGAATTAGGAGCACGCCTCCTATTTCTAAAGTCGTTTTCGTAGTAAAACGATAGTAAAAAACCTGTCAAAGTGCGAGTCGGATTCGCGTGGTGAGGGTTCCGTATTATAAATCATCGCTTTACCGTACTGGTTTTTTTTTCAACTTGTCCCAAATATTGCTTAGAATTTGGACTCGACCCCTATGTATAAGTAGGCTTTCATAGTAATCAGTTTATAGACCAATTAAATGACCTTAGGCCTCGATGAAATTGAACAACACATATTAAATGCATTTTCTCTTCTCGAACATTCTCTTTTGTAATTGACAGATTGATTGATTTTTGTGTAAACCATGAGTGAGGCTCTATATTCTATATTTTTTTTTAAATCTCGATTTTCGTATATTGCTATATCGCATGATGAACTTGGAAAGTTATCTTGTTTTTTTTTTTGTTTGAAATATTTAGTTTGTCCCCCAAAATATGAATTAGTTTATCATTTAGGTTTTCTGTAAACTGAATGAGGTCTCATATTCCGTATTTTTTTTTTTTATTTTTTCGAGCACATTTTATGATAGGACGGATTTTCAAATCTGCCTTATAATATAATTAGGCGTGATACGATTCATAAAAAAAAAACGGCCTTGGCCGACAGTCTAGACCAACGACAGCAGATTTGCTCTCGCTTAGGATCTTTGACGTATAAGTAATATCGCATGTTGTGTTTATGGCCGCTCCCCGAAACTTTAAATTATATTATTTTAATAACAGGTCAGCAGCGTTCCTATATCGACGAAACAATCGAACGTTCGAGTGATGGGTACAGAGGCGCCGCCACCACTCCCGATTGAGCGCATGTTTGTCCAATTACCTGAAGGCAAAAACTCGTGTGCTTTCTGCCAATACTTCCTTCATTACCTGCAAGTGGAACTTAGTGACACAAACAACGAGGTTAGAATCAAATATCAGTCAGTAATACCCATATATTTCAGTGTCAATGAGTTGATTATTATAACTTTTGACTGTGCAGTGACTTTGAAATATAGGGTATAATTTCAAAAGTATTGTAAATATGCAGGATCAGATCAAATCTGTGGTGGAGAAAGCTTGTGACCGTCTGCCAACTTCGGTGAGTGGCGAGTGTAAGCAATTCGTGACGCAGTACGGACCTGCAGTCATTGCCCTTCTCGTCCAAGAAATCGATCCGGCTAGTGTGAGTGAAACGTTTATCGAACTCTAAGAGATCTTTGAATTAATCGTGATATTTTAATTTCTCGTTATGTATATATTTTTATTTGTTTACAAAACAGCCCAATAGCCAAGTTCTCGCAGTTGGTTCTTTATCCTACGCACCTATTCCACTGATCCTTGTTCCCCACTTTCCCCCAGTAGTTCTTCTGTTTCCTTTTCTCTCTCTCTCACTCTACCTGCTCTATCAAGTGCTCTAAATCTGCTCCTCCCCCGCATTTTTTGCATTTCCTATCCTCATTTGCAATCCAATCCGAGTTCTTTGATTTTCTTTTTCAGTTTACGACATCTTTACCTTGCCATCATCTCCTGACTTCCTGATTTACCCCCTTTTGTTTCCGGTATGTTGGCCTTTTGTTATAATATAATAACGTGTATATGACAACAACGTCTAGGCCCCAAACTAAGCATTAGCTTGTGTTCTGGGTGCCAAGCGAAGACACCACATACAAATAACAACCTAGACCCGGTACCAGCATCAATATTCATTATCACCCGACCTGGGATTCGAACCCGGGACCCCCAGCTTCGTAGACAGGGTCGCGACACACTAGGCCCGGCGGTCGTTAACATAATATAATAATATATATACACTATAATAATCTTTAACCCTTCAGTCCTTATTTATTAAGGGGGCAATTACAAAAAAACGGCATGTTTAGGTACATTTTTAGGAAGTTTGGAAAGGTATATGGTCATAAACCTAATTCTAAAATAAAGATCAGTTCTTAATTTACAATTGTGTTAGAAAACATTTGCATATTTTACACTCTTTCACACTGAAAAAATATTATTTTGTAACCCACTTTTGCCGAAATCGCGAAAAATTAACATTTTTCGGTACATATTACACCATCATCACAAGGTTTTTTGAGATTAAAAAATCATTTAAGTATTGTTAATACTTCATCCTTTCTTTCTGTTAGAGGAAATTTTGATAATAAACGGAAAAGTGGCAGAAAAAAATCATCAATAATATGCAATTTCACCGAAATTTCGTCATACTATTTTGTATGAACTGACAGCACACTGACAGCATAAAACCAAGCGTACACGGTATCGTGCTTCAGACCGCTCCGAGGAGCGCTATTGAAAGGTCGGGTGTACGTCTTTGTTTTTCTCCGATCAAATGCTGTACGTATGGTAAAGTTGAACTCAATCAATCTTGAGACGTGGGTGAAAGTAAAAGTGAATGGGCATCTTTGTATGGGCTGCGTACCCAGGTTGTATCAAGTTGTGGTATATGTAATTTTAAAGGTCGTATCAATAGCTTTATTTTATAGTATGGCACCAACCATGAAATACGTGCAAGGAAATAACTATGAGTTATTTTATATCTCATATAATGAAATGTTATTTTTAGTGTAAATTTTACTTATTGTGCAATATTACTTTATTACTAAGCATACCTACTATACGGTTACCAATCGCTATTTCACCGCCGCTTGCACACCTACATACTCTTAAGACTGGCCAAAAAAATTGCAGGTTTTGCATAGGCTTCGTCTCCATGCTGTATCTAGTGTAGGCATGTTGTTCTTGGATTTCTTATTAAAAAAATATAATTAAAGGCTAGTATTGCGTAGGTCGAAATAATTTAAAAAAAATTATTGAACTAATAATCTAGATCAACAATTATATCATCTAAAAAAGTTGCTGGCAACAATATATAATTTTGATGCCTCGCCCACCCCAAATACCATATAATGCTTATTATATTTGAACATGTGCCGACTGTTCTTCGCCCTATTAGGCACGAACAGTAATTATCGACTCCCTTCCCGTCGTTATTGTAGTTACTACAATATAGGAGTAATATATCCGATTCGACACATGACAGGACTGAATCCAACCTCTAGTAGTATGTATGTGTGTGGGCAGGGCGGTGTAAGAGTTATACTGACAGGTAGCCGCAACGCACAGTATGCTATATAACATGGTAAATAAAATAATATAATTAAAAAATAAAAACCGACTTCAAAAACATAAACTAAAAAGTTAAAAATAAAATTTTCACTTTAAAGAAAGGAGCATTTACAGGCGGCATATAGTTAATGAAATCGGTGCCTACTCACTCAGACACTTTAAATTGTGTTCCATATTTGTTATAGTTATAAATATATAATTGTTGTAACTGTTATTACCTGGTAAGTACCCATTTAAAGTGTCTGAGTTGGCACCGACTTCATTAACTATATGCCGCCTGTTAATGCTCCTTTCTTTAAAGTGAAAATTTTATTTTTAACTTTTTAGTTTATGTTTTTGAAGTCGGTTTTTATTTATTTTTTAAATTATTTTATTTTTCAATTTTTAGTTGAACGCATCTGTAACTTATTTCTATTTAGTATAAATGGGGCTACTAAACGCGCTACTCTAATGAGACAGTACCGCGATTACGCAACGTAAATTCAGTGTCAAATTGACGAATCAGCATGCCTAGTAGGCAGTGGTATTCCTATGTAAAACTTCAATCTTAATTATTATTTTTGTGCGAACTGAACATTTTGGCATATTCAACCGTATGACGGAAGCTCAACAAAAGGTAACTGCTGTAAATCGTTGAGGAATTCCCCCGACTGTTTATGGTCTTCATCATCAGACCTGTAATGGCACTATAACTCATATGAGTGCAAAGTTCTCTTCAATAGAAATGAAATAAGTCCAAACACCAGGTAATTGCTGTAAATCGTTAAGGAGTTCCCTCGATTGTGTATGGTCTCCATCATCAGATCTGTAATGGTACTTATAACCCATATGGGTGCAAAGTTCTCATTAATAGAAATGAATGAAGTCCAAACACCAGGTAATTGCTGTAAATCGTTGAGAAGTTCCCTCGATTGTGTATGGTCTCCATCATCAGACCTGTAATGGCACTTATAATCCATATGGGTGCAAAGATCTCATCAATAGAAATGAATCAAGTCTAAACACCAGGTAATTGCTGCCAGTCGTTGAGGAGTTCCCTCGACTGTCTTTCAGCTCCATCATCAGATCGACTCCCGACCTTCATTAAATAGTACTAGTAGTAGTACTTTATCAAAATACTTAAAATACGATACTTTAAAATACGATTTTCGAAGGTTGCCCTCGATTTCTCTGGGATGCCATCATCAGATCCTGGTTTCCTTATCATGGTACCATTTCGAAGATATCTCCCTTTCACAAAAAAAAAATCATCCAATTCGGTTCATAAACAACGAAGTTATCCCTGAACACACATAAAAAAAAAAACATATATACGGTTGAATTGAGTAACCTCCTTCTTTTTTGAAGTCGCTTAAAAAGAACTTTATAAGCTAGAAATAATGATTATTTAAATAAAAATTAAATAATTTTAAATTTAAATTTCAAAGGCAGTAATTAAATAATAAGTTGGTGTCATACAATAAAATGAAGCTATTATTAAGACCTTTAAAATGACATATGTCACAACTTGATACACCACTGGGTACGAAACCGCCCATTGTCTTTTATAATATTTTATGAATTGAATTAGTTTGAATTATTTTTTTTACCAAGGCGGAAAGCTATTAAACTTAAAATAAAAATCTTACACTATATATACAATGTACATAATATATACATTACCGAGTTGACCAACTAATAATTTTTTTATGATAAAAAAATTAAATTAAAACATATGTAAAAAGTGGTGAGCTCTTGGAATGGTGTAATTATTTTAATTTTAATACGCTTTTATAAGTTCCACCTGTATGTTTTTTTGTATCTAATGGAATCTTTAAACGCGGTTGTCACCCACTTCCACTGAAGATATTGGGCTGAAATTCAGAATACATATGTAACTTCGATGACAATACACTAAAATGATAAACATAACTTGATGTTGCAGCCAGGATTGTTTCCTCAGAAGGATACTATTCACCGGTTAATAGCACGAACACGAAACTTTTTATGTAGGTTGGATTTCGATAGTTATCCATGATTTTCACTATAAACTGATGATGCACCACGATAATTTGTTTACAAGGGAACTCCTCAGTGGTTAGATTAGCACCGACATGAAGCTTTGTGTCGGTTTGTATCATTTCATCGTTTTATAGGTAATTGTGAGTTCCACCTTTATGTTTGTAAATTTTAATGGAATGTAGTTTAAAAAATATTAAGACTAAAAAAAGATAAAAAATAATATATTAAAAAAAATTTATAAATTACACTTTGATACGACTTTGATAGACAATCGAACTTTAAAAAAGAAAATAAGTAGAAAAAAAATGAAAATTAATGTTATTGTGAAAAATCGTGGAGTGCAATGAAATATTTAAAACAACTGATATCGGGCACCCCACGTTTTGTCACAATAACATTATTTTTCCTCATTAAACACTTTATTCTTATTCTAAAAGTTATTTTCTCCTTTTTAGATCGATTTGGTATCAAAGCGCAAGTTTCTTAGTTTTTTTAAACTATCTGGGGGCACGGCCGTGCCCCCACCAAGTCGAGCAAAAAAGCGTCACGGCCGTACCATCCTTTTCTCGAAGCAATTCAGACCATTTTCGACCCCCTGTAACTTCGTTGTGGATAAAACTAGAAGACTGAAATTTTCAGTAACCATGCAGGCATATTATATAAGCATATTACACGTTTTAATTCAATTTGAACCAGTATTTTTAAGAAATTATAACGGGTCAAATTTCTTAATTTTGTCACTCACTGATTCAACGATCATCAAAATTCTAAGGCACTTCTAGCAGACCTAGAAGCTTCAAATTTGGAATATAAGTAGTGTTTGGTGTATGAATCAAGGAAAAACTAAAAAATCTAGAAAAGACCGCAAAGAAAATTAAGCCCATACAGCCAAGTCTTCAGTTAAATTTTTCAATATTGGCTTTATTCGTAACGATGTTTTATTACGGCAGTTATTATTATATTAAACTGTAGCTGAAGCTCAAGAAGTAGTACCGGAAAAGAGAAAACGGAAGGCTACCAACAAAAATAAGAAAAGTTCATAAGTCCGGGAGAGGGCTTTAAGAAAATTCGTTGCTGGTAGATATACATATATACAATAAGTAGAAGGTACCGAAAAGGAAAAAAGTAGAACTGTCTACAAAATACAAAAAGAAATGAGATCCCATCAAAAACAATACTTGTCAAAAAAACCAAGTCTCGCAACTCAGTTGTTCTGCGGTAAAAAGTTGTGAGATCCATGTAATACCAAGTCGGTTATTAATTTATTCAGTCTCTACTTGTAAGTATGTAATGTTTTATATAAATATATTGAGACTTGGCCATCGCCTGAAAACACGTGTAAATTCAATCGCCTGAAAACACATGTAAATTCAATTATTTAGTGCAACTGAGTTGCGAGACTTGGTTTTTTTGACAAGTATTGTTTTTGATGGGATAATGTTTGTAGAAGGCGGTCTGAATGATCGTGAAATTTGAAGGGCAAGTTAGTCAAAACAGGGGTGTTCGCACGGTTCCTCAATTTATAGAAATAAATAATGGTAAAAGCTAAGGGCGCGAGCGGGTTGCTTTTCGCGGTTTACGCATGCGGTGCAAACAGAATGCTCGCTTGTGATTGGTGTAAAGTAAAAAGATTTAGTACTGTAAAATACAACATTGCGGTACAAGTTTCGATGTCATAAAGAACGTATTAATAGTAACTGTATTGACAAAAGTAGTAATCGTTGTTGTAATAACGCATACAGACTTGTTTTTTTTTTTGTAATATGGACCATATAATAATAAAATTTTAATCTATACGAAACAGACTTTATTTTAGTAGTGTTAGGCTCAGAAAGAAAGAAGTTCAAAATGGCAGACACTATTTTCAGTTTTGACCGCAGATTTGTGAAGGGAGACCACATGGACCCATAGATATCGATTTTGAAAGCAAGCAGTTCAAAAACTATAACAGATTCTAAGGCAGTAATTTTTTTTAGTTCTGAGCACAGATTCGTAATCAAAGACCATACAGACTCTTACACATTGATTTTGAAAACAATTTGACGAAATGGGAAATGAAAAGGTCACCTCATTCAATGGGACCTCGGTTTCGCCATCGCCACGTATCACAAACAAAATGCACTCGTATTACAAAACTCCTCATACGATAACTGTGGCACAGTATAGTATTGTCTAATAATTTTTTTTTATGGAACTTTAAAAGACATCGTAACCCACACTCATAACACAAGCTTTGCTTAGTTTGGGACTAGATAGCGCTGTGTGGGATGTCCCAGGTATTATTGTTATCACTACATATTATAAAATAAAGTCCCCCGCCGCGTCTGTCTGTCTGTCTGAACGCGACAAATTCAAAAAGTACCGAACGGATTGGCATATTATTGACATCAATGGACAGAGTGATTCAAGAGAAAATTTGTTGAAATATGACGATTATTGTTGAAGAAGTCGGAAAAAAATCAAGGTGGTTGGGAACTTTCATCGAAAATGCGGCCTAATCCTTTTGAGATATAACAAAATAATGTATGGAGGAATTGTGTCTCTTTTATAGGACTAAAGAAAAGTCCGCGATAGCATATGTCTATATTTTATGGATAGCTTACTATACTATTTTTATGATGTAATATGATGAGGTGATTGGAAAACAATTTATACGGCTAAGGTATTAATCCTTATCAAATTAAATACGATATTTACCTTCAGCATTTCATGAACATTATGATCGCCGTTTGTATTCTACAATTTAAATCAATATCTTAGGAGCCATACCGGACGACGCGACACACGTGGTTAGGCTGAAGTTATCAATGTTGTATACAAAGAAATATTTTAGTTTGTTTTTAGGTATTTATTCTTTACTTATTCATATATTTATAGAATTCGAAATAAAATACATTAAAAATAATCCAAGTTGGACGAACTTGCGTTACATTTAAATCTAATGAAATCCAGTCCACATGTTCGACACAACAAGCTGATACGACACTACGACCGTAAAAACATTATGGCTCTGCTACCCGTGCGAAACCGGGGCGGATCGCTAGTTATTATATAAAATAAAGCAACATTAAAAACCTGACATAAAAGAAAACAAATTTTTAAATAAATAAAAATAATAATGATCAAGACTAATTAGTTCTGGTATAGATCCAAGTATGTGTTGCCTCTGGTGCAGATGCGCGTGTAGTAGTAAGCAAGCTGTCAAGTAAAACCTATTTTCGAGCTGTCACTTTTTGTACATACGTCCTTAATACATGGCACACAAACAAGAAAAACAATTGAGAACTTAATTTATTTAGAGACTAACTTATAAATATAGAAATACAGTTTATTTTAGTATCATCTTGATTTATATCTTCTATTCTACCTGGTGCCTAGTATCCCATCATATTCCCATTGCCCTTGCTTTTCTACTTCTTGTCTATCAATTACTCAATCTTTCCGCTTTCTTGACGTCTCTTCACCTATTTTCCATTGTAGCCGTTTTCTCTGTAGAAACTTTTTCCATCACATAATTTTCCCACGGCTACCCTTCTTTCTTTTCCTCCAGATATTTCAATAGTAACCTTTTCCTCTATATTTAATTTATCCTCAAATCTTGCTACTTTCTTTCCTGCAGTTGTATTTTGTCCTATTCCGTTTCTGTATAAACTATATAGTCTGGCGTCCATCTATGCAATCCCTACGTCCACTTTATATAATTCAGTTGTACTCTTGCTGTTCCCTTCCATTCCTTAAACACCCGCAGCTCTACTCCGTACGTCATTCGCCAAGAAATCTATCTGGCTATTGTAAGTGTAAAGTTTATCAATGTTTATGAAATCGTTGCTTAAATCGTGATATTTTAATTTATTGTAATATAAAATAGGTTTTTATCTACATGAATAAGCTCACACCTGAATGGACAGAAACCAGGTCTCTACGTGGTACGGTGCTCACATATTTAGCTTCTTGTTGTTTTATGCGGGTTTATCGGTTTCGTGCTTACAATTTAGCCCTTCTTTAAGATAATGCCAACTTGGTCGAATTTTCTAGGATGCACCTTATCAACTCGCCCGTCACATACCCGTTCAATGGATTTTTTCCGTCGCTCTACTTTCCTTCCCCTTTTCAATATAAACAATTATACAGTGCTAATAAATAAAATTACACCAGGTATGCCCGGCCATAGGACTCTGCCCTCAGACGACTGAAGTGCGCCGCGTGGCTATCAATTCTGACCGCTCAAACTGCCCGCTGTGTCTGTTTGCTGTGGAACAACTTGAGACTGTGCTCCAGAATAACCGCACTGAGGTTAATATCTTGTTGACACAGTTTTATAGTAAGCTGGCGTATTTTCTTCGCTGTCGACTATTATAGATTTATGATATGTAATTGGTTATGTTTATTTATTAATACATACATATACCTATATAAATGATCGTCAGTTAAACATATGTAGTTCAAATATGGGAGAGAGGATTCAGATATCTTCACCAATGATCATTACGTGGGGAGGTGTATTATGACATATCGTATGTAATTATTTTCGTCAAATTTTACTTATTAATATTTGGCGAGTAACCCAATCTTGACTAAATATCCACGCGTACTCGCTTTGTAATCAATCCGATAGTAAAGTGCTTTAAAATTATTTTTAAATATGCAGAATATTACTAAAAAACTATATATATATATATATATATTTCATACTTTAATAATATAATAATATCTGGAACGTCTAACCCACAGCCATCTAATCCCAAACTAGGCAGAGCCTGTATTATGAGTACTACTAGATAACTGATATAAATACTTATATTTTTTGTTGTAAACCTATATAGAGATTTGTACACCCAGACATCAAACAAATAAACATGTTCATGCATACAAATAGTTGTTCCGGGCGGGAATCGAAACTGTGTCCTTTGGTTTTGTAATATAAAAAATACATGTCATATTTGGGGGTGAGGGCTCATGTAATTAATGGAGACCCCTAAGCTTGCGCCTGTTGTCTAGACTAAAGATCTCACTTCATATGCATGTTTGAATATTTGAAATATTTTCCAGGCCAACATTCGCCAAGCATTAGAAAACCTTTGCACCCATCTATCTCAAAAACTTCGTTCCGAGTGTACGGATTTCGTGGACGCTTATAGTAAACAATTAATAGAAATGCTGGTAGCCGATATGAATGCACAAGAGATTTGTGTTTATTTGAAATTATGTAAAGATGAAGTCGCCGATCCTCTGAAGATCTCTTCTACGACAGAGGGGTCGTTGATAGATAAATATCATAGTCAGCCGCAGTTGAGAACCGATAGGAATAATTTCAAGAAGCCGATGTTGCCCAAACATATGTTGGAGACTGGATTTGGTGATATAGGTTAGTATGTAAATTTATTCTGGACATAGCTTAAGAGGCTGAATTATTTCTAAGTCACTCAGATTTTTCACAATCACTCAATAACTTAAGTGATAGCAGAAAATGAAAAAAAAAATCTTAAAGAGGAGAACATTAAATTAAATTATAAATAATAGAGGTAGAGTTCCGGCAGGTAAGACTTTTTTATTGAAAATGTTCTCTTTAAGATTTTTTTTTTAAATTTCCTTTATCGCTTATACTGCCAAATATCTGAGCAGCTTTTTTTTCGTTTTTGCTGATTACAAATGCAATTATGAAAAAAACGTCTTTTCTGGAATATTTTCTCGAATAGAAAGAGCTATTGCTCATATTTTTTGAACACTTGGATTTATTTGTCCCAAAAAACTCATTTATTGACTAGACTACACGACAAAAAGAAAATATTTGTTAAGAAAAAAAGGTATAAAATGTAAATTGCTTCATTAAGGACGAATTAGTTTATTTGCCAAAATTTTAGTCAGATTTAAAAACAGTAGGTAATGTGATGATTTATAGTTGGAACTGAAGTTACCACAATAATATATGAGTAGTTTATTGAACTAAAATGATTATTTCTAGAAACAAACGAGATACCGGACGACACTGTCAACGGACGTCTCGTGAGACCAGTAGGCCAGAAGACTTCGTGCGTGATCTGCGAGTTCGTCATGAAGGAAATTGATGATGAGATAAAGGACAAGCACAACGAGGTTAGTGTGATGATTTTAAATTCTAGACCATGGACCTCCATAGAGATTTCGATTTGTGACAACAAAAGTGTGAGCAATAAAAATATACACAAAGACCAAATATACACCAGTTGATGTTTGGACATATTGTTCTGATATAGAATTTTGTGTGACTCACATGTAAAATTCGTACTGGAAAAAAATTACTCTGGAATTACAAAATGTTTGTTTGAAACAATGATAATAACGTATGGTCTGTCTAGTCACTGAGTCAGACATTTTGTTCACATTTTTTATTGTTTCAAAGTATGAGGCGGTCCATCTTGATTTTTATTCTATCTAAGTTCTAGACCTATTGAAACAGATATTTACCTGTTCACAATTAAATATCATTTACTTTTCATTTTATGCTATGTATTGACGATACGTCTCAGCATCTAATATATGTTTATAAACTTAAAAGTTAAAATAAATTTAATAATTTAATATAATAATAATTTAATAATAATAATTACGTGAGTTTTAATTATATTATGACGTAGCAGAAAAACAAACAAATAACTGCCTCAGTTCATGTCTTATTAAAAGCGTAGGTACACTGTATTATTTCACAGTGTATTGTATAGGGGATTTTTTAATTTTAGCATTTTATTATTTCAAGCATTTTAATTTACCTATAAACATTTGACTTTAAAAGGTTTTATTTAAAAAGAGATTGTGTGTTAAAAGATAACTCAAAAACCAACCTCATTCACATTGAAATCGGTTCATCCGTTTGAAAGCTACGATGTCACAGACAGACAGACAAACTTATAGATAATTATAGTTTCGAGTTTATATTTATATTATTTTTTAATTTAGGGAATATATTTTCAATATCACCTCACCTCCTACTGTTTTTTTTCAAATGTAAATTATTTTAAAATAGCCTTTTTGCCTACTTATACATCTCATAACCTTTAAATAACGTAGGTAGTTCAGGTTCCGTGACTATTAATCAAATATAGTTTGTTTGTTCGTGTAACGTAAAATGTGAAACTGTAGAAGTAGGTGAATATCAAATTTTGGCTGTTAATGACACATGATTTGTACCAATAATTCCGAAGTGCAATATAGATATTAAAATGAGAAAATAAATACTACAATATCATCTTCGAAAATTATAAGCGATCATGTATTTAAAATGCCTAAAAGATATAAAAATAACATCACTGTTTTCCACACAGGACGAAATCAAACATATAGTTCACAACGTGTGCAAACACATGCCCAAATCGGTGCGCGCTGAATGCGATCAGTTTGTGGACAAATACGCCGACCTGGTCATCAGCTTACTGGCTCAAGAGTTGGAACCGGCAGAAGTATGCGAAGAGTTGAAAATGTGTGACCCTACTGTGCTAAATGCTAGCGTACAGAAAGTTAAAGGTACTCAAGACATTGTTTTTTTTTGTTTTCAGAACCTGTTCAGACTTCTTTTTTTTCTAATTTTTCCCCGGTTGTAACTAAAACATTGCCACTGCTGGGCCTTCAATTGGTAACACATGACTATCACTGGAAAGGCCAATGTTAAGCCTGAGGAGGATATTTATTTGCGAATAATTAGTCAACAATAATAGTTAAAAAACTGACTAAGTGAATGGTTTAAGGGTTCCGTCCGTAGTTAAATGAACGTTCATGGTTTAAAGTCATATAATAAGTTTAAAAACAAATATCTTAAGAATTACTCTATTTTGTTCAAACCAATTTTGGTTGAAAGTACTTAATTTTTTTTAAATGTTCCTTCTCATCGTTGAGAAATTCAAGGGGGAGACATACTTTTTAAGAATTTAGGAGCGTATATCTAAACAACTATTGATTTAAATAAAAAAAAAATCATTTGACACCTCTATATCATTATTAAAGCCGTATCTATAGGTATCCCACACGTTAATGTGCATTGAGATTTTTTTTGTTCATTGGGTACACGTATGGTAACCTGCCCCAAAAAAATTGTTTTTTTTTTTGTTTTCTTAATAACGCTACACCATTGTATAGCGTTTCATAGATTACACCTACCTATGTGACCTACCTATTGTGACAGGGGTCCGGACAGATAGATGGACAGGACAAAATTAGGATTCTCTTTTTTGTTATTTGGCTCCGAGACCTAAAAACAGAATTTTATATTATCAGTGTCACTTTGTATAGAAAGCGAGTAATTATATTATTATAATTTTTTTAATTTTAGAGGAAATTCTCGATTGTGCTGTTTGCGAGACGGTTGTGATGGCGGTGCAGAAGGTGTTGAGCAACGACAAAGTCGACCGTAACATTGTGCACATCGTCGAGAAATCGTGCGGTTTGCTGCCTGCTAAATATTATAACAGGGTAATAAAATTATTCAAAATGTCAACTTTCATAACTTTATTTACTTATTTTAGGCCTACAGAACTCAAGGGAGTTACGCTGTGATTATCTAATTAGCATGATATTTAATCTCGCCTATTTAACTGATATATTTTTTTACAAACAGAACGCGAAAACGCCGCGTAATTAGCGGCGCCATAAAACTCTAGTCCATGAAATGTAGTCGCGTCTAGTTTAGTCTAGACGCGACTACATTTTTACGTACGACGACGCGACGTGACAGAGACGTATATGTATTTGTGGTATGAGGTTGTGTGTTTGAGTGTTTATGTCTGTTACCATTTTCCTCAAAAACTGAACCAAAGCGGTTTCTTTTTTATTATTTAGATGTCACTTCAGAGCAAGTTTTTAGACATGTTTTACGGATAAAGGCCACCATTGAGCGCTGCAATAAAAAAATAAAGAAGCGGTCTTTCTTTTATTACAAAAGTATTACTTGTTTCTTATGCTTTGTGCTACAGTTTTGTTTTTTTTTTATTATTACCTCAGAGCAAGTTTTTAGACATGTCTTACCGTCAAAGGCTTTATAGTTACAGTTTACAAGGCGCGCTGCAGTAGATGTGGTTAGACTGAAGCTTTTTTTTTGTTTTCCATAATTATCTATTATAATTTCAGACTAAGTTCTTAGATATACCTGGCCGGTTATAAACGACCAGAGGGCGCTGCGGCAGATGGGTTTCGCTAGAACGGCCGGGCTGAGTGATATCTTTGACCACTGCCTTCTATACTTACAAGCCATGCTATTAGATTTGGCAATGTCGCATTGTCTGTCACGTGTAGGCCGATTTACCTCGTCAGCTGACAAGATGTCATGATTTAATAATTGTAAATATGGGATTTAAATAACTAAATATGAAATTATAGATAGTATTTAGTAGAAAATATAAATAAAAGTACATATTATATGATACTAGCACCTGCCCACGACTTTGTTCGCGTGTTGTAAGTGGCTTTTATGAATAGAATAGAATAAAATAAATGTTTATTATATCTCATTTCGGTTAGTGTTATTATGGTTTTGTGCATTTATCACAGGTTGCCTATATCTTACAAACTAATTTTATTTTATAATGTTCTACGGGGATGTACATTTCCTTGCAGTTTCTTCCTCTTTCTGAGTTCTACATAATCAATATCGCCGGACCTGCTGGTGGCTAGCATGCGATTAAAAGGACCATGACAGCTATAAGTATAGTTCCTCCACTCCATATCCTCAAACCTACTCGAACATGATCAAAATTTACTGTAATTTCCACCCTAACGTGTCAAGATTGTGACGTGATACGAAAAACGATTATATGGTGAAAATATCAACTTACTTTACTAATTACGAATAAACACGATGCAACAAGTAGTTTTTAACACTGACTTATTATTTTCAATGAATATCCCTGTTTACATAACGTTTAAATGGAAGAAAACGCCAACTAATAGTCTGACTGATACCAAGGCTTGGACTACACGCAACTTTGCCAAATTTCAATAGCATGGCTTGTAACTATAGAAGGCAGTGCTTTGGCATATCTTTAAAAATATTAAGTTATGTCAGAGTTGAAATTTATCTTTGACTAGAATGTTGTCAGGATGTACTTAGAATACACATTCACATTACAATAATTTTTAAAATTTTTTAATTGAATTGTGTAAAAAATTAAATTTTAATTGACACTTTTCATTTATTTTATACTGATTTATTTCGGTTAAATTCAACATACCGTATATTCAAATATAATACCCTACTAATAACACCACTTCCGATAAATGCGCCCTTCGCATACACACTGCCACGTGTAATAGTTTATTTGTAAAATAAATATATAATTTTAATAATAATTACGTTCCAGTGCCACACAATGATGGAGATATACGGCGACAGCGTGATCCGTCTCATTGAGGAATTGGGTACCAAGGGGGTCTGCCAGAAGATCGGCCTCTGCGCCGGGCAGGGGGGCGCTTATGTTCGCATGTATAAAAATAGGCGTAACTGAACGTGAGTAATTTATACCATTACAACAGTTTTTAATATGGAATTTTGAACTTCAACACTATTTTTATACACAGTTTCCTATAGATCGTGTATCATGTACCGATTGTAAAAAAAATATGTACACTTCAAATTCAGATTTATTGAATTACATTCATCCGATAAACATATTTTAATCTTTATTTGTACGTATTTGTATTAATGTATTAAAAATAAATAATTAATAATCCAAAGCATAAAGTTTACCTGGTTACTGTATGTGATAATAATAATTAAGAAATATAAAGTTGGTTCTTAAAGTAACAAAACATATAACCACAAACGGTATAGTAGTGTTGTAGAGTACCAATTATCAGTTTCAAGAACATGAATAGATATCCGTACAGAAGCCAAGCTACATAGAAACGGCCCGCTGTAGGCACACTCACACATAGTGCGGCGATTAGCGCGTGACACAGGCAAGTCAACCTTATAGATCACGCTTTGACTGGGAGTAGCATTCGCCAAGGCTATGTAGTGACACTACATAACTACGTCTCTTCTGAGCGGTCAGTTGTAAGCACGTCGGAAGCCATTAAATTGTCAATTTTGAACGAGCCAATGAAAACTAGCCGACTTCTCCCTGCACCCCGCCACTTTTTGGCGATTTAGTTTTCATACTGACGTTTATTAAAGCGTGGTCTATAGGTTGACTGGTCTGTGGCGCGTGACCTCTCACCGACGGATTCACGTACGCTCCGGCCGGGGAGAAAACTGATTAGAACCAGTTCAGTTGGCGTATAAACGACAAGACTGCGGCTGCGGCGCACGCATTCAACGCGATTCATAAAGATTTTTCGAGTGATTTTGTTGACGAATTATGATATTTAGCACTTCAGTGTTTAAAATAAAATATGATAATATCGATTAAAGTAGTAAAACATTAAAAAATACAACAAAAGAACCTGTTTAGGGTTAATCATTTATAACTAATTTTATTTTAGGATGTTTCAAATTATGGTCAAATTACACTAATTATTACTTTTTTAAGTATACATTTTACTATGTACTTACCTTATTTTATTTTTCTCGCTAATTTTTGTTTACGTGTAACAGGCGTCAACTCTTTGAGAATAGGTATGGATTTTGTACGTTGTTAGGAAGCTTGGACTCTGTATGGATATCTGCTCATGTGGTTTGAACTATGTGTCGGATGTGCACACAAGTGGCTGGTGTGAAGCCGCTTGCGCGGGTTTCGGCGAACGGTCGTCAGCAGTTTCACGTACAAACTGGCAATGTATATATATATAGCTGTAAACTGGTGTTTAGAAATATGGTCGGAGCGACCGAAATACTATCTCTATTTTACCCTACCGTTAATTTCATTTATGGCCTGGCACAAAATTAAATTCGGACGCATATCACACTGGTGTTAGCCGGCTAATACTAAAATCAAGTCGTTTGAGACGTTCCGTCATTACTAAACCTTTAAAATTGGTATTTGACTTTCCAGTTACAAATTAGAACAGGCATGCGCATTACACTTCAGAGCCGCACAGATAGCGATCTAACTGTACGGAAGTACAAATGAGCGACGTGTGTTGATTTATAATATGAACCTATTAAGTGGTTGGATGGAACGACCGATATGAGTATTCCTGTCAATTTCTGTGTTTGTAGTAATAAATTAGATTTTAAATTTTAAGAGCCATTGTTTAAAGTTATTTTTTTCTTATTTACAGGTAATAAAATATAACGATTAGTTGATTCGTGCAGAATCTCCTTTCTCATTCTAAGCGTTTTTTTTACCAAACATGTAATTAATGTAATTTTAAGTTCATACATTTTGAATATATAGTAGTGGCTATTGGAAATCTGTTAGATAAAGAAAAAAATGTCTGTAATTTTGGATGCATAAATGGTTGTACTTTTTATAAACTGTTTCTTAATACAAATGTTTTCTGAAGTACTTATCTGTTGTAATATTCAATAGTCGCTACATTTTTGTTATTAATAACTTAAATATGTTAGAATATGCGATAATATTCATGTCTTAATCATAAATCGATTATAAAATCAAAATAAAATCACTATGAAGTGTAGTCAACTCTTGAATTGGTGAGATGCTGCTGTGATAAAGTTACTGGTTTGTATAAAATAAATAAAGAATTCAGTTTCGAATCAGATGTTTTATTTAACGCAATGATCATCAAAACGTTTAGATTTTAAAGTTTATAAACCTATTTCATTTTATAGAAGTATTTTATTAAAATTAAAACAATCAATGGATATCTAGTAATGTAGCATATTTCTTTTTTCAAATGGTTACTATGCGAGCTCTCATCGTTCAACGGCTCCCATACAGAAATGTTGGAACCCCTTTGTATAAAAATAATACATGAAACTTGGTATATAAGCTTTGGGTTAGAAACTGAATATGTAGTGTTTCAAAATTTTTGGGAATTCAACCCAAAAAGGATTATTTATTTAATAATTGGAGGGTGAGCGTTTCTAATGGTTTCTAAGGTAATTCTGTTATTCTTAAAGTTAAAACCATGAAATTCATTATTTGGCTTTATGGTCAGAAACTAAAAATATGTGTTTTAGGATTTATAGAAAATTAACCTGTAAGAGAATAAAGTAGGCATTGACAGTTTGTACGGGAGTTCCGTCATTTTCAAAGTTAGAACCATGGAAATTGGTATTTGACCTTTTGTGGAAATCGAGAAAACCTGTTATAGCAATTATAGAAATTTTACCCTTACGGAGGTAAAATAGTGAAAATTGGTAGTTAATGTTTTGGTTTGTAAATGTAATTGTTAAATGACCATTAATAAATGCTAAAACTCACGTGTAAAATATGCGAGCGAAACCGCGAGCGGTCGCTAGTATATTAAAAAGGAATGGAGATCGCATAAAACAAACACGCGGTACCAAAGTCATATATAAGAAATCCTTTGCATAAGGGAGTTTTAAGGGGGTAGTCTTTTCATATAAAAAGAGGGTCCGCCCCGTGTCTAATTCTAGCTCAATTACTGTATCCGTATTTACAGAAAAAATATATGTAATAAAAACTGTGACAGGGCGTTATGTTATTGTTTTTTTGATGTCTTGTTTAGTAGTTTTATAGTAAAGCCCTGAAAAAGATGATTTTCGTAGGTTTTTCGTTTTTGAAAATTATGAGCCGTAAATTCGATATTAATGCGAATTAAAAAAAAACGTACCGCCCTAGGGACATCCTTTCTTAATGACCCTGCAAATTGTGGTTCCATTTCATAGAAACTTCAGGGGTGGAAACAGTCACGGCCCGCTAGCAGTTTTGACGGGTATTTTATAAGTATTTTTGGGATTGCCCTTGCATCTTTATCACTCAGGAATAGGTCGGTGAAGAGTGATTGAAACAGAGATAGAGATATATATGGACAACGGCCTAGTAGTATTATTTGCCAACATCTTTAGTTGATATTTAAATTGATCTGTCACATTTTTTCCTTATTTTAGGAGGTGGGGTGACAAATGAGAGACGAATAGAATATATACATCTTCGTCTCAGATTATCGTTTAAATACAATAAGAACATTCCAAAATCGTGACGATTTCGATGAAAACTGCATGCGAAAATTAAGTTCCTCTTTCTATTCCGAAATTTTGTGTCAACACCGATAGCGAACTCTCTGGAGTAGGTAATTGAAACTGAGTGGAGTTGTGAAAGTTCAGAATCATGCAGAGAATATACTCGTATAATGAATATACAAGACTTTAGTCGAAATTGGAAGCTTGCGATGGATTCGGCGTAAAACATCTGGCGTCCTCCATCTGTTCAAAGGCTTGTGGTGCGAACTCCGGTTCGTTGGGGTTGTAACGTCGCAGACGCTCAGCTAGCCACAATATCGGTTCAGCCGGTTTCTCGTGGGTCAACTGCGTCAGAGCCGGTACTAGAGTTTCACGCAAATTCCTCTGGATGTAGTCCGTCACTTGCCACTGACGAGGTATCGGTCCCACTATCACTAAAACATACAATAAACATTACAAAATAATATAATATTGTTCTCCTTCATAGCGCTGTTAATTTACATTAATTCAGAGCTTCTAATTGCAATTTAAGCTTTGATTGCAGGTGTTAATCAAAACATGGTGGTACTTCCACTGAAGATATACCGCTTAACGTTGGCCTTGCCATAACGTTGACTGTGATAGCTGCGTGGTGTGGGGATAGTGATAGTGAGGAACTAGCCCTCCCGCTTCTCACGGCTGCCGCAGGAAGGCCATCGTCAAGCGGTATACCTTTATATTATAAAATTAGATCAATGTGATTTGGGAAAAATATAAACTTCTCTTCTTGTTCATAATATGAGATAGAACAAGTTATATCAATAGGACAACAACGCGCTCTACTCGGTAGCAGCGACGGACGTATGTAGGAACTGTACTTAGGCTATTTAAGTGGAGAACTATCAATAAATGTGTTATGTATATATTCATTTATTAACTATACTGAGGATGAGGACAACCGCTGTAGGGCTGTGTCCGTAACGATTGGCGCGCGGTGCGCGGCACCTGAGGCGCATGTACTGAGGGATGATCGGACACGTGACTAGATATGTTACTACATGTATGAAGATTGTTATTATACAAAGCGTGAAATAGATCGATCGCTCGGTCCGTATTTACTATCGTTGTTTAAATTATTTCTCCCGTCTGCCCGTTCCGTGTACGATAGACGCAAGCGAAAAACGCTTTAACGATGGTCCATCGTAAGTGACCGCACCAGTGGGTACTCTACAGTATATGTAGCATATTAAAATTTGAGATTCATCATCATCATCAGTCCATTTTCACCCCACTGCAGGGGATTAGGCCTCCCCCAGGGGGTGAAGGGGGGCTTGCAGCTTAAGTCCACCACGCTGCTCCACTGCGGGTCGGGAACTGTAACGACCGCCATCTATTGACAGCGTCCGGGACCGACTGCTTAACGTGCCCTCCTCCGAAGCACCGTGTCAGTGATATTGTGTACTTAAGTCAGAAAAACTCATTGGTACACGCCCGGATCCGAACCATGCATGCCGGATTGTTAATTTATGCATTATATCCTATAGGTAATAAATAAATCCTGTAAATATATATTATGTTACATTCTACAATATTTTTTTAAGTACCTACGCTTTTTGTCAGAAACGCGTGAACTTATCAAGTTGAAATTAATATAAAATACTCAGGTTTACGGTTTCTTGAAGTTATGAAAAAAAAATTAAGTTTCTAAGTCAACGCAATCAAAAAATACGATCAATTATGCCGCTATATTTTGACACTCGCAAGTTAATTAAAACCTATAGGGTACTCCCCGTTGATGTACAATAAAGAAATTTGAGATCATTATCACAATATTTACGCGTGCATTACATAAGCTTACGTAAATAATCAAATGAAGGATCTATATTAACTGTTAGGAAAAAAGAAGTGTATCTCTCGTAGTGCATCGGCGTTCGACTCGCTGCCGTGGAGGCCGTTGAAATAGTCTCCGAACTTAGTGCGACGTCCGTAGCGAGCTCGAAGACTGTCTGGCCAATAAGCCTGCGCCTCTGCCACTCTTACCGTGAAGGAAAAGAAAAAAATGCATAAGTATTAGGTCGGGGAAAAAGTCTTTTTGCATATAGTTTGCATACACTTTTAAGAAAATCTCTTTGGCTGTACTAGTTGTATCTGGCTGGTTTTGATACCATTAAAAAGGTTACATTACAAAGAATCAATTTAGTAAAATATTGTTTCCCGCCGATTTCCATTTGTTTTTCTTTCTGTCAAAATGAGTGAATCTAATGAAGAAGTTCGATACATTTTAAATTTTTATTATAAAAGAAAAAATGCTCGCAAGCTGCGAAAATATTTGTAACGTTTACGGCTCTAATGCGGTGTCAGTAAGAGTAGCAAAAAGTTGTTTTAAACGTTTTCAATCCGGGAATTTTCTGCCCTATTCCGCCGCGTACCAGCCGTGCCCTGCGAAGAAGCGCTTCACTTTGGGCGGCGCACCACTTTGCGATCCTCTCACCAGCGAATGCGAGGCATCTGTTGACCCGGTCGCTACTGAATTTGTATTAGAGTACCGGTGCCGGTGTCGAGCTGGTTTCTGGCTCATAGACGGCGCGAGCTGGCTAGGGTTCGGCCGAGGATCGATGGCATCTCGGCTCATGTGTTCGGCGTGTGGAGTTGGCAGCGATGCGGCCGTCTGCCTGGGAGACACGTACCGCGCCGCTCTTTTGGCGGCCAACCTCGCGAGGATGCTGCTCTGTGTCATCATAGTTCTTATTATATTTAAAAAGAGGAAGTGTAGAGCGGTGGCGATGGGCATGTGGACGGTGTTGGAGGTGGTGCTGCTCGGCGCACTCCTCATGTATGCTTCGGCGGCATCTCAATAGGTACACGGCGGAGGCCCATTGGCGCTGTTTAGCTGGCGCGTGGCTACGCGAGCTCGGCTTCGTAGCTTGCCACCGGTCAGTGGTGCTACGATTGTGGGTGGTACTGGCAGAGTTCAGAACGAGGAAGGCTCATAGGTGGACACCGAGGGATTCTGAAGTCTTGCGCGTAGTGGGGGCAATGGTGTCAGGAGCGGCATGTTACTTGGCTGCATTCACCGCATCTGCGGCGTGTGGGGACGGACCCGAAGGCTGCGCGCGTGCCGCTTGGCATCACGTTACTGCTGCCGCTGAAATACTTCTACTCGCCGCTGGAGCGAGGATAGCTTATGCAGCTAGAAATGCTAATGTGCCGTTCCAGGAACGTGGTTTGCTAGCGGCCGCCCTGTGTTGTGAGGGCTTTTGTGGCGTAGCGTGGCACGCGGCCGCGGTCGTAGGAGCTGCTCCTGAGCGGTCGCCTTTGGCAGCTACGGCACGCGCACACTTATCGTGTGGCGCTGCGCTTGCTTGCGTGCTGGCACCGAGACTTTGACATGGATATAGAGCGCGATCGCTGGCATAGGAGGTGTCTCGCCGCGGACCCACAGAAGGCTTTGGTACTGAAGGTGAAGAGGAGCCAACGTCAGAAAAAGTAAGAGCTGAACTTAAGCGGCTGTACGTCCAACTCGAGATATTGCGTAACAAGACGTTGCGACGTGACAACCCCCACATCAGCAAACGACGCGGAGGGCGCAAACCACCTCACAGACGATTTTCGCTACAGGCTTTGCAAGCTCGGCGTGGTGCAAAAGGCAAGGCGGGCGGCAGTGCTAGTGTAGTCGAGGCGAGCGAGGTGGGCGACGATCTCGTACTCCCGAAGACTCCGTCTGTTCCGTAGAAGGACCTTCGCATTATACTGATGGAGATATACAAGCTTGATGCAGCCACCATGACACTATGATTTCTAATCATTGTTTGTCGGTGGCGAATTCTCAGCACGAAAACGCTAGAATCAAAAGTTGTTGTATTTTATGAAATAAGCCACCAAACCGTATTAATAATGTAGATCGAAACAAAAAGGAGATCTTTTATTCCAAATTAGTTAGGGTGCATTCGCCGGTCAACCAATCCCAACAAGCAGGTCGCGATGTGTCAAAATCACAGAGTAGGTGTTACCATAAACTACGCGTCAAACACCGAACATACAATTTTATATCCAACAATCCCCCGTCCCGGACTGAATTTTACAGTCCGCTCAATAAATTGGGAGTCGAGCAAGAGAGGCGACTGCTTGCTTGAACATAGAATCTCCAACAAGAACCTCTGCTAGGTGAGGCGAGGATTTTATCCATCAAAGAAACACCGAGCGACTTTAAATTTGTGGATCAGTCCTGCCGTGAGAGTCCATGTTTCGGCACCGTACGTCATTGTAGGTAGGACGCATTGGTTCAAGACCTTGGTCTTCAGACATTGTGGTAGTGGCGACGAGAACAGATGACGAAGCTTCCCGAAAGCAGCCCAACCCAGCTGAATTCTTCGGTCGGCCTCTTTGTTGAAGTTGCGTTTGCCTAACTGGACCGTCTGTCCTAAATAGACATAGTCTTGCACAACTTCTAGTGTCGCGCCCTCTACGGTTACCGGTCTCGGGAGAATATGTTCGTTGAACATGACTTTCGTCTTGTCGAAGTTCATCCCGAGCCCCACCAGAACCCCGATACAAACGGATAATGCGACCACGTCGCCATGACAAGGGAGGTAAGTTCGATTCTTTCAACAAAACCAGGTCTCCGACCTGAGGGGGATTGCTTTTATCGGTCCATTTATCGCGCTGTTGCAATGTGTGTAGGTACTCTAAGGACCAGCGATGTGAAGCAGCACCACATCCAACACTCCACATGCCCATCGCCACCGCTCTACAATTCCTCTTTTTAAATATTATAAGAGCTATGATGACAGAGAGCAGCATCCCCGCGAGGTTGGCCGCCAAAAGAGCGGCGCGGTGCGTGTCTCCCAGGCAGGCGGCCGCATCGTTGCCAACTCATGTATGGATCGAAAAGTTATGTGCAAATGCGGAAACTTGTCTGAGTATACAAGTAGTGGACACGAGTTTTGACTGTTTCGAGCGAGACTACGACTACCTACTAGAATATTGTCGATTGCGCATTTTAAACCTCAATTGGTTCTACGAGTATTGGAGTAAAATATTCCGGAATCCAATACTTTAAATGACTTTTTCAAACCTTAAATTGTATTATTTTAAGAAGATTGTCTAGTGGCCATTTAGTGACAAATTTTCATACAAAGGGCGTTAACGGTTGCACCCCATTAAACGTTAACCGATTAGCGCAAAACAATCGGTATTAAAATCAGCAAAAACAAGGTGTATACGTATTTAACTTTAAATATTTTGATACATCATAAAAAAAAAACTTAAATGTGCAGGATTTTTCTTCTTCGAAATTGTTTTTTTTTTACACATTTTCAACGTGAAAGTAATTACATTTTCACATGTCAAACATTAAAAAATTTAAATAATAATTAATTTCGATGAGATGTTGTAAAAATACATTTTTAAAAATATAACAGGGTTTCACTTATATTTTACAGAAAAATCTAAAAAATAAACTAATTCTCATTTGGAGAGTTTAAATAAAGGACCAATTGTGAAATTGAAAAAAAAAACCCAAGCGGTAATTTCATTTAGTCTTGTTTTCGATAGTAGGCTTCCTTCCGTAGGTAATATTGCCAATAAAGCAGATAGAACCATGTCAAATTAAAACAATGTTACGTATATTTGTTTATACGATAATATTATGAGACAGTCGAAGAAGCTGCAAAAATAGCGCTCGCGTCACTTTGCATCGTCCAGAGACCACCAATTTAAATAAAAGCAGCATACAAGATGTCTGACATACGTAATCAAGCGTAAATGTTTAAAAAATCGTTAGTCGTTAGGAAATATTAAGAGCAAAGCCCGTAACGACTTGTAAATGTTTGATAATACTCATCTAATATTTTTCAAATATAGCATAAATACCTGGCTGGTCCCATAAGCGTCCGCCAGCGCTGCAGTGCTTCTTTCCCAGCTAGAACCATCGTGACAATGGGTCCACCGGATATATGAGCGACGAGATGTGGAAAATGCTGACGGCCATAATGCGATCTGTAGAGCTCCGCAGCCTGCTCAGGTGTCAGACGAACACGTCGTTCCTGGAAAAATAAAATATTAGGTTGTGTAGTAAATCAACTGCGAGTTACTTGTAAGGATAGACTTGGTCAGACTGTTGAAAAGAATGTATGAAAACGCTTTGAAAACGTTCATTTTTTTCACGTCAACAGCGGTCTTACTAGTACTGTATGCGGCTGGCAACTAAAGTTCTCTCTGAAACAAACCAGTTTATTTTAGGTTGTCTCCGAAACCAGCGGTCTAATACACTTTTGGATGCCTACAGGAGAAATTTTTTGTCATGAGACCACAGGATGGGACTGTTTCATTGTATTGTGTATCGATTTACGCTGCTTCGAGCGTGTGCGGTGTTACGCCAGAATAAAAAAGAACGAATAATTTTTTTAATTAAATAATACCAATATTAAAGTTCCTGTTTATTACAAAAATCCTGAAACACGTCATTATGGAAATCCGAAGACACTGAAACTCATCAATATTTATTTATGATGAGCAGCTATAATTCCAATTTTCCTACCAAAAAAACCGATATGTACTACTATACAAATTTTCACCCCCGGTTTCCACCCTTAAAATGAGAAAATCCAAAAACACTAAAAACGGAATTATTTATTTGTGCTCAGCAGCTGTAATTCAAGTTTCATGTTTCTCATTTCAAGAAACAAAGACTTTCATACAAAGTCCCCCCCCCACTCCAATTTCCCACCTTTGAAGTCATATATAAGGTTCATTAAGATCGGTCCAGCCGTTCTTGAGTCATAAAAGGACATAGGAACAAACTGACATACAGTTTCATAAAATATACAGATATTCATAAAATAAATATCACAAAAAGCAACAAAAACGTATGCACAGACAGAGCCAACATATTTATATAGTAATATAGGGACATAACAGTTATCGTCTATGTGTAACACTTCGAGATGTATTTTGCAGCTGATATGACTGAAATAATTATTTGAGTATTTTTTTAGTTACCTACTTACGGCAAATAATTTCAATGCTCAAATTTTAATATGCATATAGGTACGTATAATTTACATACATTGATATATATTGTACCCTTTCATAATGTCACTAGGAATTTATAATTATTTTTAGGGATGCACTAGATAGGGCCCAGCGGTG
Organism: Luffia ferchaultella; assembly: GCA_949709985.1. Taxonomy (NCBI): domain Eukaryota; kingdom Metazoa; phylum Arthropoda; class Insecta; order Lepidoptera; family Psychidae; genus Luffia; species Luffia ferchaultella. The sequence continues at coordinate 8,197,816 of OX453245.1, read as the reverse complement.
ACCGCCGCCTGCCGCGTGTGTCGTTCGCAGAGTTAACCACAGGGTTGGCACCATAAGAAAAAACTTTTTAAATTGTTAGTGTAGTACAGCTCGCCAAAATTTCGTTTCGTTCGCTTTGAAATCGAAGCGAGGTGCTCCTCACAGTAGGAAAATGGGTATTAGTGCGTTGAAGATCGGAGTCCACATCTGCATGAAACCGCACCCGCCTCAGCTTCGGAGGGAACAAGGTTATTGATTCCATTCGTACGTAATTGTTAATACGTGTGGCGCATTAAAATTTTCTGGAATGAACGAGAAAAATACTATGAATGGTCAAAAATAAATTTATTGCTTCTCAAAATTTTCTCCGTAAGTTATAAAGTTTAAATAAACTTTATATCTCCGCCAATTATCTCCTCCAATACCTTGGCGAAAAATGAAATGGCTGTGCTGTTCGAAATAAATTACATCTGCATTGACACAAATCGTATAAATTGGGAATGTAAGAAGATAAAATCAAATAATCATAATATAAGAAAATACTCGATTAGCATAGTTAAAACATTTTGGTATTTGTTTCAAGCAACAACCCTATCGGATGAGGGGCTGTTTGTGACGCGGAATAATTAATGCGCCCCTCGAGTGAAGGACTTTGTCGCCCCGTGCCCCCGCACCCCTTTCTAGCTCTATTTCGAGATATGAGTTTTGCATATCGCAACCCTTGCCAAAAATCGCCTCTGGTCATACGCACAATCGCAGTGGGAATTTTTCATCAGAGGTATCAGTCTGTCTTGTATTTGTGAATATACTAAATAAATAAAATAAATAATAAATAAATTGTTCTAGTGACTTCACTTCACTTCACTTCATCAGCCCATTTTTTACCCCACTGCAGGGGCTTAGGCCTCCCCCAGGATGAGGAGGAGGGCTTGGAACTTAAACCCACCACGCTGCTCCACTGCTGGTTGGGGATTGTAACGACCGCAATCTATTGACAGCGTCCGGGACCGACTGCTTAACGTGCTCTCCGAGGCACGGAGTCAGTGATAGTTATGTACTTAAGTCAGAAAAACTCATTGGTACATGCCCGGATTCGAACCATGGCCCTATAGGGCCTTATAAATTTGAGACGGGTTCGTTGCGCTTTGGGCTATCACGACACCGTTGGTTAGTATCCCCGCCTGTTCTAGTGACAGCAATTTAATATTACATTAAAATTTGTTTTTATGATATTAAAAATACATGATATTTACTAGAAAACATGAAGTATTTTAAATACATTTGATCTTTAATAATAAAATTTATAATATTTTCTATAGAGTCAGTACTGTCAAAATGCCCTCAAAATATCGTGTATCTCCAAAACATAATTTAAAGTAAAACATACATGCTCCATCGTTAAGATTATGACCAACCTGATACAAATAATTAATTATCTAGTAAAACAAATGTAGAACAACTAAAAAAAAAAAAAAAATAATCTACTAATCATCATCATCATTTCAGCCTTTATCTGTCCACTGCTGAACATAAGCCTCCTCCATAGCACGCCACGCGACGCGATCCCCCGCTTGCTGCATCCAACGGAAACGTCTTCAGGTCATCATCTGTCCATCTCGTCAGGGGGCGCCCAAAGCTACGCTTTCCCGTGCGTGATCTCCACTTGAGAACCTTTCTGCCCCATCAAGTACCGGATCTGCGACATATGTGGCCGGCCTACTGCCATTTCAGTTTGCTGACTCTTTGAGCTATGTCGATAACTTTGGTTCTTCTGCAGATGTTTTCGTTCCGGATCTTATCTCGCAGATGAACACCGAGCATAGCTCTTTCTATAGCTCAAATTAGTGTACGAGTCCTAGAGTAAAACACCACGTCTTTGCTCCATACATCATCACCGGCAAAACACACTGGTTGAAGGCCTTGGTCTTTAAGCATGCTGCCCGAATTGGATTCGTTGATTTACCTATTTCTCGAAGTTGGATCTACCCATCTGTATAGTTTGACCCAGACAGACGTAATCTTCAACAACCTCGAGAGTCGCGCTCCCAATAGTAATCGGCCAGGGTGAAACATGGTCATTGAGTTTTTTAAATCTAGGAAACTCTTTGTTTATTGTCCTTGTCAAAGTGTCAATAAATATGAATAACATTACCGCAAGTATATTAAATCCGTTCTTTTTTATAGCTTCCTGTATTGCTTCGCAGTCATCATATGCTTCTGGCTTGATGATGGCTAGAGTGCGCTCCGAATACGTCGCGCGTTCCGACTGGGAATCAGTCGATGTAAATGACATCTTTACGCCTACAAAGTAATAAATATTTTAATACGGAGAAATTCATATAAATGTAACCTTTTATGTACAACGAATATGTTAGGTATATATGTTTACATACCTATTCCCCTGGTACCAACCAAGTCAAATAAAAACTGAATAAACTCAAAAAATTGTTCATTTCATCAAAATAATTACCATTGTACACTAATAAGATAGCATAATGATCAGAATGGAGCGTTTCACACTTCAAAATAAGCGAATAGATACGTTACCGAAATCTCAAACTCAGTGATTAGACAGACCATACATCATTATCATTGTTTTAAAAAAACTGACGTCCGATGACCGAATGGCCGAGTGGTTAGAGGCCCTAACTGCGTAGCCAAAAGTCGCGGATTCGATTCCCACCCGGGACAAATATTTGTGTGGATGAACATGTTTATTTCGTCCCGTGTCTGGGTGTAAAATATCTATATATGTATATGTTATAAATAATATTTACGTATGTACATCAGTTGTCTAGTAACCCATAATACAAGCGTAATACTTGCTTACTTTGGAACTAGATGGCGCTGTGTGGGACGTCTCGTGTCTCATTTATCATATTGTTAAATTACACACGAAATGTAATTTCGGAATATTTATTTTCTTTTCCAATAACGAATCTCACACGTATAGTCACACAAAATTCTACTTCATATCGATGTATATTTGACTAGCTTTCCGCCCGCGGCTTCGCTCGCGTGGACTACACAGTTGTACCGCGACAGTTAAAGGAACGCGACGGTCCAGAACATTGTAACACTTTCTAGAACATTCTGAAACTTAACTACCTAAGAAATCTCTGTACGTAATTACATAAAAATCCATTTAGCCATTTTAGCATGAAGAATAGCTATCCCACAAGTCGGTCCCAAAATCAGTCAGCCGTTTTGGAGATTAACCAGAACAGACACACAGACTAACAGACACTACGAATTTTTGTATGTATATGAAAAAAATTGCTTTTCACTCCTGACAACGTCCTCTTTATGTTTGTAAAATTTCAGTAAAATTGGATCAGCCGTTTCGAAGATTAGTCCTAACAAACAGACAGACCAAAACCAACTTAGGTCATTCCTGATAACCTACTTTTTGTGTCTGTGAAAATTCATAGAAATAGTTTAGTCGTTTTGGAGATTAGCCGGAACAAAAAGACAGACAGACAACCAGACGGACAAAAAGTTATTTATATCACTCCTGAAAAACTATTTTTAATGTCTGCATAGTTTCATTAAAATCTTTAAAAGTTTAGCTCGAACATACATATAGACAGACAGATAAACAAACAAAAATTAGCGTATGTCATTCCTCACACCCGTCTTTTCACGTCTGCGAAGTTTCAATAAAATTCGTTCAAATGTTTTAAAGTTTAGCTCAAACAGACAGAGAGACGGTCAGACAGATAAACAAAAAAGTCACTCCTGACAATGTTCTAATCACATCTGTGAAGTTTCATTGAAATGAATTCTGCCCTTTCGAAGATCAGTTCGAACAAACAGACGGATGGACAGACAGACATATACAAAAAATATTGTATGTCACTTCTGATAATATGTTTTATCATATCTGTGAAGTTTCATTGAAATCGGTTCAGCTGTTTCGGAGATCAGTTCGAACATACAGACAGACGGACAGACAGACAAACAAAAAGTAGCCTATATCACTTATGATAATACCTTCTGTACGTCAGCCAAGTTTCATTGAAATCGGTTCAGCTGTTTCGGAGATCAGCTCAAACAGACAGACAGACAGACAAAAAATAGCTTATGTTACTTCCAATAATGCCTTGTGCACGTCTACAAAGTTTCATTGAAATAGGTTCAGCCGTTTCGGAGATTAGCCAAAACAGACAGACAGACGGACAGACAGACAGACAAAATGCAGCTTATGTCACTCCTGATAATGCCCTCTACACTTCTGCCAAGTTTCTTTGAAATTGGTTCAGCCGTTTCGGAGATCAGCTCGAATAGACAGACAGGCGGACAGACAGACAAAAAGTATCCTATGTTACTTCTAATACCTCCAATAATATATGTTCAAAGTTTCATGATGATCGGTTTAGTAGTTTTTGCGTGAAAGCGTAACAAACAAACTTACATTCGCATTTGTAATATTAGTAGGGAAGGAAGTAGGTATAGCGAATTTTGAACGAACGTAGCAGACTAAATAGACAGACTAGACTATATAGCGTAGACACGCTTGCTAAACTCAACGACTGAAAGCCGACAAATATTGTCAACTTTACTATAAATTCTTTTTATCGTTTAGACACAGCTAGTTACATAGAGTAAATTAATTAGACAGCAGCGTTTGGTTTTAATAGAGTGACAAATGTCAATTCACACCACCGAAGTGACATTACGCAATTTTGCGGGGTTGAAGACTGTCGCGCGGGAATTTCACGGAGATGCAAACCGGTGCGCGGAGACCTTGCGCACTGAAACTCGCACTAAAACTCGTCATCTTGCACCAGCTAGCTAGAGTATGAGTGGTTATACGGTAAACGCAGAAGAGGGCTTCTATAGTCAATTTGTACTTTTATGCTACCATAGCACGTAACTAGTTGTGACGAGGAATATACAAAGACTTAGACACAATACAACAAACTTTAGTTCTCGAACTAAACGACCAGCATTACTCCTCTATTGAACTAATTTAAAACTCGGTGATATTTGGTCTACGGCGTATATTTTTTGGTCACATTTCTGTTGTCACAACACGATATCTCTATAAACATTCATGATTAATAAATAAAATTAACCATTAAAATGTAAGACAAGGTTTAATTTGGACTACGTTAACTGCATGACATAGAGCAAACCAAATCAATGGTCCCAAGTAATCAACTACAAGCTTTTCTGAGTTCAACATATTGAACATTATTTTTAAAATTTAAACGTTTTAATTAAATGTTTGTAAAATCGTTTTCATACTAGTTATCAAAGCATCGGAAGAGGGTCACTTATACATTTTTACCTAAGTGAACATGTCATCTCCATTGATTTAATCTATAAATAGGCAAAGACAAAAAAAAGCAGTTGAATATATTTTTCTCCTCTGTTTATCCACAGATTTTTCTTTTTGTTTTATAATTATTGGTGAGCTTTGTGTAATCAATAAAAAATTTTTGGAAAGTTTTTTTCCCCACCTCCGACGTAGATTCGATGCTATTATTTAGAAATCACTACTCGTCATACTTTCATACTACCTACTTCTTAAGTTTTTCACTAATTAGGTTTCATTATATCTGTTACATATCATTCCCAATATATTAATACGTGAAGAGAAAACTTTTTACCCCTTTTTAAGCATATTGCGCGCACGGAGGAAAGTGAAATTTGGCAATGATAAAGTTTATATGGACTGCAGGGAGCTAAAATCTATATATAATCTGTTACAAACGCTATCCATGCCATACTTTGTCGTTTATTAAATTTGAATTGACTTACTGTGGCCAAATTATAATTGACGGTTTCATTGCAAAAAAATGAGTACGGTCATAGTGTAGTACGGACGAAATTCAACAACTGGCCGACCACTAGTTTTTAGAATTGTATGTCTTTGGTCATTATGTATATGAAAAACGATTGATCTTCAAAGGCATAGAAATGCATGGAAGCTTATTTTTCCTATCTATCAATTTGAGGTAGTACTTACGCAGACAATGTAGCAGTTGTTGATATTGCTAAGTGTATTCCTTGAGCGAATGATATCTAAGTTTTACTTTAACTCTAGAAGCTAACTTCTAGTAATAATTAGTTATTAGTTCTATTTATATGTTGTAGCAATAAATCTGTCAATGTGACGGTTTTTAATTTTTAGCAATTTAATTTTGTTTTTAATTAATTTTGATTGTCTGACATACGGAAATCGCATAACAGAACTACGAAGGGAAACTCCACGGAAACTCATTTAAGTTTGACAATTTATTATATACTTAGATAAAACACATTTGATCCGTTCAATATTATAATATTTATAATTTTTATGGAAAGCTCGTTAAAACTTGTATTGACCATCTCCGTAGCGTAGAGTCTTTGACTCGAGAGGTGCTACATTCGATTCCTGAAGTCGGTATAATTTGTTACAGAATAATATCCCAAAATCGGCTGGGATATAGATACGAGATATATGAGACAATTTCAAAATATGCCTCAGTTACACAATGGAAACACAAAAGAATATTAGCAATTTTCGATAGACAACTGAATTTGTGTTACACAACTAAATTGACTGGGGTGCATCTACAGTGGTGCTGTTTATTAAAATCAAGTTTAATATATACTTTACTTGTTGATTATTTCAAAAGACAATAAAAGCTGAATGGATATTTAATTTGTGAATAAAATAAAAATAAAAAAATTGGTAAAAACACTACATAATTTATTTTAAAGGATTACTTACAGATTATATTCTTATAACTACAACGAGAAAGTTACAAAAACAAACAAACAATTTCTGTTTGGTTCCTTTTTGCCTTTTTGTCTTCTCGGAATTTCGCATAAACCCCTATAAAGTTTTTATATTTTTTTTTATTTCTTATAGCAGTGTGTATATACTTCTTTTATGACTCCATTTCCTCCGAAATTGCGATCTACCATGAGAGTTAGATGAATATGGCAATTAAACAGATTACTCTCGTATTTGTCACTAGCCGTTAAAGGATCATTGTGGAACAGCCCTGTACTTGACTCTTTTGTGTAACGTAACATATTGTTACACAATGGAACAGAAAATCAATGCGTCACTTAAGTTAATTTGAATGTGACCTAAAATGAGATACAATCCACTTTAAATAATAATAGTGAATAGAACCATCATAAACAGAAACAAGACTATGTGAAAGCAATACAACTATTAAGAAATAATGAAAACTTACTTGATTTATAAGTGTTACACAAGGGAATATAATTAACGACAAAATATGCCACTGGACGCGATTCGACACCTAATTGAAAAACTGATTGATAAAGATACTGTGCGTTAAAAATGGCAGCCAAAGAAATGTGATTGCTTAGGAATGTGTCATAATTTCATTATAAAACACCGTTGCATAAAAGACGTTACACAAAGGAACAAAATGTTGGACACTTTTTTTATAATGACACCTTTTATGAAAAAACGCTAGATTAATGCATTTTGCGATTGTATACACTATAAATATAATACTGTACACATTTTAAGACTGATAAATGGCCAAAATTAACAACTTTATTATTTTTATCGCTGATCACGTGCTATGTGGATATTCCTTTATTATATGAGAAAATCACGAGAAAGTATAAATCATATTTTTTGATTTGCTTTTATTTCATGTTTTAGAGAAACAAATGAATATTGTCCACAATCACATGAAGGACATATGCTCTTTTGTATGAAATGGATAATGCTATCGACATACAAGTATTGTCTGACTGAGTTAAAAGTGTGTAAAAACAAAGGATATTAAAAATTATAATCATGGCCATTTTTTTGAAATTGTCTCATATACACTGTGTTGCACTGAACGTATCATACTTAAAGAATTCGTACAGCTTAACAAATTAAAACACTAAACAAAGTTTCAAGTGAATATATGGCGCAAACTAACGGTCACCGAGAAAAACTTATTCACAACATGGTCAACCCAAATGCTTGGTCACCCTACTGTTTAGATATCCAATAATATTTTGGGACTAGTCCCCGCCAATCGTCAATTTAAAAATGATTACTTAATAAAAATTACAGTAACATTTAAGTTCAAAGAATAATCGATCATTAACCTTAATAGCTATTTCCCAAGTAGGGTTTCTCTTATTTAACGATTCGCGAAACAGTCTCTTGAGGTTTTATTGAGTTAGCAAGTAACATTGATTAAATAAAATCGGTTATTCCCAGTCGTCACCCTTGACTTTGTTCCCACTGGCGACAAAAGGGAAAAAAATCCCATATGTTCCCAGTGGTGACGAATGGTATAAAACCAATTCCAAATTATTAAAACAAACTGTTAGCAAGTTTATCTTTGTTTTTTGTATTAAGATTATGCCGATCACTATTTTTTTTTTAATATTACAATATTTTTTTACGTACCTTACGTTTTCAAATATATATGGAGACGGCAATATTACGCGATTAAAAATATTAATTTCCTTAAACTTGTATCCGAGTGATACTTTGGGTCCTAGTTTATAAATTGCTTGAACAGCTCGCTTCTGCAACACGAAGATTGTATTCACATTGCCAGCTTGTCCCCAAGCAGAATACTGTAAGTCATCAAACTATGGAACCAACTGAAATATACCAATCTCGCGGTTTCTGTGTCCGAAAGGAAGCGAACTGCAGCTGCAGAGCTAAGCTGCAGAACCGAGCCTTCTCGCCAAGTTAGTAATATGAAAATCCCAGTGCAATTTCACAACCAATGTTATTCCCAAGAACACAGTAGAATTCACAAGGTCCAATTTCCTGCTTTACTACAACTCTACATAGACTCTAACTTTGCCGAATATAACACTCCTCCTTGCGCGTAGTGTTCTTAGCTTAAAAAGGGTCAAAGTGTTGTCTTGTACATTCACGTCCTAATTTTATAGATTTTATGCTAGGTCAGTTAGTCAATATTTTGAAATATTGTATTAAATAATTGTAAAGAATATGATTAATAATTTGATTTTGTATTATTGGATGTACCAGACATATCTGATGTTTAATTCTCATTTTTTAAATAAAACCCTTATTTTAATCTTTAAACTCTATTTTATTTAAGAACACATACACTGGCAACAGATTTTTCTATCCCCACATCTTTTTATGTAAACTAATGAAGGTAAACCGATAGAATAAGACGCAGTTGCTTTTTGGTCCGACATTGCTAGGCATACACTGTTACAATTGGGATTGGTTTTGTCCCATTCTTCACCACTGGCAACATATGGAATTTTTTTCCCATTTGTCACCAATAGGAACAAAGCCAGTGGTGACGACTGGGAATAACCGAATAAAATGTATTACTTTCATATTGCAATTATGTATTAGTGTTTTTATTGGTTGGTATTAAAAAATAATATAAGTTTGTGGCGACATGGCCACACTCTCTACTCACACTGGCAACACCAGAAGCTGTACTGGCAGTCAACACGACTCAACACAAACACTGTCAGAGGCTGGCTAACAACAAACTGTGGACCAGAGGAAGCTATCTTCGAACCTAGTCTCAAATTCAAACGATTCCTTCGAAGAAGCCCTGCCTCGAGGAGACGAAAACAAGAGATCGATACGAAGACTTCAAGCTCTCGGTGCGCTCATACAAACGCGATTCCCTGTAGCCATTTTGTTTCGTATTTTCACGTTGTAATTATAATAAATTAGTGATCGTGTTCCCCAGTCTTATTATTCTTGGCCACGAATCCTAAAAGTTATTAAAAAATGAGACTTGAAACATTTTTTCTCATTAACCGTTAGTTTGCGCCATTGCTCACTGAAAACTTTTTTAGTTTGGTAAGCTCTACACATACTCTATAGGTTTGGACTACATTCAGCCGAATACAAAAGATTGATTTTTCTTTTCAAATACAAGTTTTCATCGTGACTCACTTTATTTAAACTTCTCGATACAGTGAAAACCAAATTTCTAACATTACTTAAGATCGAATATTTCAGTTTATAATGTTCTACCGTCTGCGCGCGACTTCGTTTGCGTGGTCATAGGGGATAATAGTGTAGTTTTTTAAGCGTACCTATAATTTTCACGTTCTAATTATGGTTGTAACTATATTTTCTTACTCGTGCAGTATCATGTCATGTAAATTTTAGTATCCATTTTCGCCATTAATTGGTTCGGTTTCTAGTGAATTTGCAATTTCTGTACACCTATGGCTCGGGCCTTTGTCAACCTGTAGGTACTCTAAAATATTTTTTCCATATCTACCCCTCTGCCCATCTCTGAAATAATTCGTAAACGAAAAACCCTTCCAGCTCTGATACACGTAGATATGTTATATGTTTCTATATAGGTTACTAGTACTCCTATATTAAAACTAGTAATCTTGATTTACCGACATGATAATAAAATCTTAAAAATGCTGAATATGGGATCAGTGAAACATAAAACAGATATTTACTACAACATTTAGCTAAAAAACTATAGATGTACATATAAAAAAATTATATGATTAGGTACCACAAAAACTACGATATTTTAACCAAAGTATCAAATACGTTTACAAGTGAGATCGTGGGTGAGACCTGTGCGTTTTGACTTGACAAATATCTGACCGTTACTCAGGGTTGCTAATTCAAATCAAGTAAGGCCTGGTTCTTCAGCCTAGTTCAGATAGTCGCGCGATGGCTCTGTTCACATCATATATATATATATACCGGCGACAGAACACGAACTGTCCTCGCTCGATCATTTCAACGGACATTGCATGTATCTTGTATACGCGCGTAGGACAATTTGCGCGACGTCGCGCGACCACCTGAACTAAGCTTTAGTCCGTCCTTAGTCAATGCTATGTCAGTGTCCATAAACAAAATCTTTCCCTTCCCAGATATAGTTGTCTTATAACAAATATGTAAAATATTACAAAATAAAAAAAAATCATATAAAATTACAATAACAGCGTCAATACACCGATTTGATTGTCCGTAACAATCCAATTGGGAAAGCCTGTACGCGTTTTCCGTGGGGTGGGCGATCATCGAAGAGTGTATTGAGAGGGGGAGGGCCGCGCCGCCGCACTGCCTCCTCCGCCAGTGGCACCGGGACGCGGCGGTGGCGTGACGTACAATCCTGACATGCCCTCTAGGGTCGCGAACTAATTCCTTCTCATGTGAGTTGTCCACCGTATTCATGGACAACTCGTGCCTTCTCGACCTCCTCATCCGGTGCTTCGCGATGACCGAGCCGGAGGACTTGAATTTCACCGCGTTCACGGACCTATGCCGGTTGTGTTCCTTGAAAAGCGGGCCCAGGCTGCATATATTCGACAAAGAGTCGGAACAGCGGCAGATACTCTTCAAGCTACGCACCTGCCTACCGACCATGGTAACATATCTTTATATAACTGCATTTAATAACCGCCACAATATATACCAATTATTAGCAATCTAATATACATTACGATATATTTAAAAACCAACTGTGGTAACTATTACGACGTATAAATAAATTCAAGTATAGAATTTCAAGAGCTACAATTACTAACAATGTCACTACGCGTGACTACGCAGTCCGTAGGCGCGTGCGCGTAGACCAAATCCGCGTCGTCTATATCACTGTCACTAATTTGCAATAATTTTGATATTAATAATGTCATATTTATTTATTAATTGCATTCATTTCTTCAATGATTCATTGAGTGTCGTTCTTTATTAAAAAGTTGTAAATTAAGATGTCATTCGGATTCAGTCGTATTGAAAATAAACTTTACAAAAAAATAAAATAAAAATCGACTTCAAAAACATAAATTAAAAAGTTAAAAATAAAATTTTCCCTTTAAAGAAAAGAGCATTAATAGGCGGCATATAGTTAATGAAGTCGGTGCCTACTCACTCAGACACTTTAAATTGGGTTCTATATTTGATATAGTTATAAATATATCATTGCTGTAATTGTTAATACTGCAAGTACTCCATTTAAAGTGTCTGAGTTGGCACCGACTTCATTAACTATATGTCGCGTATAAGTATACATTAGAGTAGGTTCGTACACGTAGACCCGTTAGTTAATTAAAAAAATTATAGTATAGATTTTATAAAATTTTGGAAATATTCTTATTTATTACAAATCAAAGTTTGTACATTTATGATATGACCCGCACGTGACGTCCCTCGGTAAGGGCATGGTGCGACCAACTTGAAAAAAGTATTCACCATTTTTGAAAATGCAAATTTAAGTTTGGGGCCGTCCATTAATCACGTGATCTTTTTTTTTAAGCATTTTTAACCCCCCCCCCCCCCCCCCCGGTGATACATGGTTTGGTTTAAGACTACCCCCCACCCCCCACCCAGCATCATGTGTATTTTTAGTATCTACAAAAAATCTTAAATTTTTAAGAATATTTTAGAATATTATCTTAAATACAGGTATAAAGTATAATCTTATTTTGTTATGAAATTAAGGACCATGATAAAAATGTCTAGACAGAAAGGTTGCAGGTTGTTTTTGATTGGCAAAAAAATAATAATAAACGAATGGTCTACACTACACGCCGCGTTTTAATTTGAAAACCGCGCGTTTGAAAAAATAATGAAAAAATAAATACACGTGATATCTTACTACACCTCCTTCCCCCCTTGTGATATTACGTGATTTTTGTCAAACCCCATTCCCCCCTTTCAAGCCTCACGTGATTAATGGACGGCCCCTTTGTACATTAAGTAGATTTTCTTAATAATTATAAATAATTAGTTTTATGAATGCAAAAGTGTCTCAGTGTGTCTGTATACGTGTTCCCGGTAAAACCACTGAACCGAACTTGATGTTTGGCATGGATAGCTTGTATCCTAAATATGCGCTAATATGATTTATATTGAAGTCAAAACAATTCAAACGTGTAGTCCATTTGGGCGAAGTGGCGAGCAGCCGCTAGTGTTTCTATGAATACAACAACCAGAAGACAAGCTCATTGTAACTAAACTTTTATGAGTCGCGTCAAGAACTTAAGTAGGTACCTAACCTAGTCGTTTCATGAAGTAAAACCATTAGCATACACCATAAAAGTACCTACGAATACGTTCGGCTCGGCGCTGCTGTCAAATTCATTTACTCTATGGCATACACTAATATAACCTACACTGACATGTAAAAGTACACTACACACACACATTTCTCGCTGCAATCTCCTGATAACGACGCTCTAATGAGCCGCAAACGTTTGTGAACGTCGTGCTCGCGTGGCGGTCGCGTGTCTCCCGACGTAATCCTCCGACCACTTACAAATCACAATCTGAACCCCACTGACAATTTTCACAACTTAAGTTGCCATGAAGACATCTTTTTAACGTACTGCATTTAAGCTATACCGAAATTCTGTACTTTGTTAAGTTACATCAAAGTTATGATGTAGGTATTCTTTGATTATTTAATGTCTGGAGAGAGAGCCGGCGTCAAAAAACGTAAAAAAAAATATCACGTAACTATTCGGTTATAATTCACGCACGCAGAAACGGTTTGTACATGGATGGTTAGTATGGCTTAGTGACTAGCGAGAGTATGTGGTCTGTTGAGTCACACACACAAGTATGTAAAGGTTGGCCTGTCATTTTTATTGACATTGTATCGCGACGGTCCATCCAGACATTATATAATCAAAGAATGTATTAAAAGCTTGTCAAATATCGTTCGTTTCAGTAACTGAAAACGTAAAAGGCCACCAGATCGTAGTTAATTTATTTTGTGTAACCCCACTTTATGTAAAATTACTATGGGGCTAGCACCTGAAAATAAATGATTATTATTATTATTATTATATTCCTTTCATACTTACTGATCTGCTTCTAAAGATAGTAGCGTGATGATACATTTCCGATATATTTAACTAAGTTCTATCATAATAGATACATATTTACTGTTACGAAGACCTTATTGAATTACCTCTGACATTTTTCACTCCAATCGCTACACTATCCTTTTGCTACCGAGGATTATTTGGATGTTAATTTTGATGTTAAATTAATATTTTTTATAATACATTTAATTTTAATCTCTGCCGTTAATTGGGGCACAAAATCGTTTAGACGTTAGAAAGTGCTTAGGTATACAGACAAATACACAGGCTGTAAATAAACAATTATATACCCACAATAGTGTTTATAGATTGTTCTTTTTAGTCTAGATTTGGATTCAATTATTTATTTAAAAAAAATAGAGCATGTGCTCTATATTGCTTAATAGTATAGTCCAATTGCTAAAAAGATTGGAAGTAATTCGTGTAGTTGTAATTTTTTGTGGAATCATTAGAAGACATGAATATAAGTGTCATCTGAGTTTGCACCATTCCTGTTACGTACGGAACATCATTAAATGTTAGGTATTAACATTAATGGTCCATTATTTTGGAATTTTATTAATAACTAATTGTGATAAGTTTAGATATATTTAGATACCTCTTTGGTCTATAATTACTTTTCATTAAAAATGTGTGAGATGTATGAAACATTAATAAAATATTATTTTTAATTTGCGGCTCAAGGGAAATTCAGCCTGTTGGTGCAAACTCAAAATAAGCTTTTTAAAGCATCATAAACACCCAGCCATTTTTGCACCTCTTTGCACCTCTATGAAACCAGTATTTTACAATTTTTGTAAATTGTACTTCGGGGGAAATTATTATACTCATAAATTTTGTTATTTACAATGTATTCTAAATATACTACATTTGCCCCAAACAAAAATAAGAAATAAATAACTGGAAGTTTATACAGACTTAGCATGAATATGATATACTACGCCTCGTGGCGTCAGGGCGCGGGGCAGCTAGAGCAAAAGATCATGAAGTGCGTGCACTGCACAAAGGTATGAAATGTACTATGTACCAAAACAATACTAAATTATACACATAAACCTTCGTCCATTGGTGTCAATAATTTGCCATTCCGTTCGGTAGTTTTTGAGTTTATCGCGTTCAGATAGACAGACAGACGTACCGGGGGACTTTATTTTATAATATGTAGTGATATTGCATTGTTTGTCGTGAAGGTTTACTGAGTGGAGATGATACTGTCAAGTCCGTGAAAAGGTAAAACCGTTTGTTACTTTTATGAAGTATATTACATTGTTTGTCGTGAAGGTTTACTGAGTGTACTGTTGATCAGGTCCGTGCAAGAGCGTTTGTTACTTTTATGAAATATATTGCATTGTTTATCGTGAAGGTTTACTGAGTGGCGATGATACTATTGATTAAGTCCATAGAAAAGTAAGACCGTTTGTTAATAAGCTGGCTTTTTCTACATTTACTGAAAACGGCCCGATTCAAAAATTAAATTCTATTAAATTGGAGAGCACTTTAGGTATTGGTAGGAGTGGTAGAAAGGATTTACAAAAAAAACTAAATTTAATTTTGTAATAGTGTCCACCAGACGTACCTAAACATGACACACAGATGACTGAAAAACTGATATAACGTCAAAGATATAAATAGTGTTCAGGTAAATAAGCGTAAAAGTTTTAAGTAAAGTCACAGGCAACAATTAAATTCATAATAAAAAAGTGGTATGATTCAGTTATGAACAATAATTTTAAATGACCAATTTATGAGTCGGTGCATGCGGGATAACACCATAGTATAAATAATAGTAGGTCCACGCTTTTGATGTTTCAGGAAACGCCGCCACAGCGTCAAGACATTATAGCGTATCAGGGTTGCCACAAGAATAAAAAAATACTTTAAAATTATTTATTGATGTGTGAAAAACCAAATTACCTTTCGGCATGCTGCAATGCAGCATGCACCCAACGGGGTGCATGGGGTGAGAGTACGGTCATCTTATTCTTCAAAAAAGGAGACAACACGCTTCTAAAGAATTATAGTCCGATCTCACTCCTTAGCCACGTGTACAAGCTGTTCTCGAGAGTCATCACAAATCGCCTCGCCCAAAGATTTGATGAATTTCAGCCCCCTGAGCAGGCCGGGTTTCGAAAAGGTTGCATCACCGTAGACCACATACATGTGCTGAGGCAGATTATTCAAAAAACGGAGGAATATAATCAACCTTTGTGCCTAGCCTTTGTGGACTACGAGAAGGCCTATGACTCCGTCGAGACCTGGGCTGTTCTGGAATCCTTGCAGCGATGCCGAACCGACTGTCCCTACATTGAGGTGTTGAGATGTCTGTACAAAACCGCGACAATGACTGTCCAGGTTCAGGACCAGCGGACAAAACCTATCCAATTGCAAAGAGGAGTGCGACAGGGAGATGTGATATC
This sequence comes from Luffia ferchaultella, assembly GCA_949709985.1. Lineage (NCBI taxonomy): Eukaryota > Metazoa > Arthropoda > Insecta > Lepidoptera > Psychidae > Luffia > Luffia ferchaultella. The sequence continues at coordinate 8,181,620 of OX453245.1, read as the reverse complement.
CTTGAAACTGTTCACCAACGCATTAGAAAATGTTTTCAAGACGCTGGACTGGAAATATCATGGCATCAATGTCAACGGTGAATACATCTCTCATCTCCGCTTTGCCAACGACATAGTCATGATGGCAGAGTCGCTGGAGGAGCTCAGTGGAATGGTAAACGGCCTCAATGGCGCCTCTCTCCGGGTGGGACTCGGGATGAATTTGGACAAGACGAAAGTCATGTTCAACGAACATATTCTACCGAGACCGGCAACCGTAGAGAGTGCGACTCTTGAAGTTGTGCAAGACTAGGTCTATCTAGGACAGCCTGTCCAGTTAGGCAAACACAACTTCAACAAAGAGGCCGACCGAAGAATTCAGCTGGGCTGGGCTGCTTTCAAGAAACTCCGTCGTCTGTTCTCGTCGCCACTACCACAATGTCTGAAGACCAAGGTCTTCAACCAATGCGTCATGCCTACAATGACATACGGTGCCGAAACATGGACTCTCACGGCAAGACTGGTCCACAAATTTAAAGTCGCTCAGCGCGCTATGGAGCGGGCTATGCTCGGTATTTCCTTGATGGACAAAATCGAGAATACTGAAATCCGTCAAAGAACTAAAGTTGTGGCAATGGGCCGGTCACATTTGCCATAGAACCGAACACCGATGGGGTAGACGGGTTCTCGAGTGGAGGCCACGTATTAGTAAGCGAAGCGTTGGACGCTCCCCGGCCAGGTGGACTGCTGACCTGAAGCACCATACCGGGGGTAATTGGATGCGGAAGGCGGAGGACCGTGTGTGGTGGCGAGCCTTGGGAGAGGCCTATATCCTGCAGTGGAGAGACACGGGCTGATGATGATGATGATGATGCATTTAGTGGGACCAATTTCGTACATGCGAAAGGAAGTAAAGGTCCGCCATTTTGAAAATGATCATCGCATTTATATTTTGCACCTAGATACACATGGTGTCATTATCACACGATTTTATATAAGAAATTAGAATCTGATGTCAAAATTGAAATGGCGGTCACTTAGAAAACTTTCAATTGACATTTGACATTTATACCGGCAAAATTCAGTTCAACTCGGTTCTTCTCGGCCCTTTTCGGTCTGATTGGGAAATTTTCGTTTTTCTCGTTCTTTTCGGTCTTTTTTGGACCTTTTGGTTTCTCTTCGGTTCTTTTCGATCCGTTCCGATCTATGTCGATCGAACTTTGGCAAACACGATTCAACTCGACAAAGTTGGTTTGACTCAAGCCATGTTTATAGTTTTCGGTCCTTTCTAGTCTTTTGCGGTTCACTTTCGACCCAACTTGGTCTTTTTCGACCTTTTTCAATGTTTTTTGTAAAACCTGTTTTTCTTGGTCTTTGTGGTTTCCTTTCGATACTCTTTGTTTCCTTTCAGTCCAACTTGATGTTTTTCGGTCCAAAGCCAACTCAGTCCAATTTAATCCAATTCGGGCTAACTGAATAGTTTTTGGTCTCATTAGAACCTTTTCGGTCCAACACGATAATTTATAGTTTATTTAGTTCTGTTCAGTTCTTTTCGGTCTTTTTCACTTTTTCCGCATTAACCCAGTTTTGGTGAACTGAGTTTTCTTGGTACAAATGTCAATTGAATATTTTCTAAGTGACCGCCATTTCAATTTGGACATCAGATTCCAGTTTCTTATATGAAATTGTCTTTTTGTATTTTTTTTTTCTTTTTGTTTCTTTTTCGTTTTTCGATATTTTTCGGTTTAACTTTATCTTTAGCAGTCGCTACGGTTCTTTTAGGCTTTTTTGGTCTTTTTCTGTTTAACTTTATTTTCTCTAATGCTATGCTGTTCGGTCCAATTCCGTTCTTTTTAGTATTTTTCGTTCAAATTTGCTTTTCTTAAATTTTTTTACAAATTTTCCGTTTTTTTTAGCTTTTTTTGGTCTTACTGGAGCTAATTCGAGTGCGCAACGGTAGACCAAATTTTTGTTGGTCTAGAGAGTGACTTTTTGCACTGTAAATTAGTATTTTTCGTGTACTTGATGACGTAGGATAATCAGCGCTGTCGCACGGTATATAACTCTAGATAATTAACACAAATTCATTTATTTGAAATAAATAAAAGACGTACTTGAAAGTCACTACTACTTCGTTTTTTGTTTAAACACAAGCTGCTTTTGCATGAAAAAAATTGTAAAGTTTACTATTTGTATACTATACATCCCAACAGAGCATTTATAATCAAAAAGTATTCTTGTAATCAGATATTAATTTCAAACTGAATTTTTATAACATTAAACGAATGAACCCAATTTAATAAAAATTTACTACATTCATATTATATTTCTGTATTAGGATTTGTATTGGTTGCTATAAAAAAAGATAAGTGATAAAAAAGTGAAACTTTAAACATGGTTTTCTCGGTAACCGTTAGTTTACGCCATCTGCTTACTTAAAACTTTTTGTTTAGTTTGGTAAGCTCAAGACGCTCTATAAGTTTGGACTGTTTTCAGCCGAACACCCAGTATTTTCAAGTCATTACAGCGAATTTAAAAGTCGCTTATATTAAAAGGTCATATGAAAAATGTAGTTGTTTGTATCTATTTTAGTTGTCTTGGTAGTTAACATTTGGTTTACATTATAAAACTTAAATAAGACTTTGTAAACTTTTCATTGCATTACTGTTTATTTTATTATTTTTAAGCTTTTACTTTGCATAAGATACAAATGACATCATCACCCTCATTTGTGAATATTGTTCTTTTTTTCATAAAGTATTGAACGTTTAATATGACGCATATATATATATTTTGACCAGCTTCAAAAATGTTACAAACGTTTTTTTTCCCTATGACGCCAACTTTTTGCAGTTCTTTACAGGTAGGTATTACACTTATGTGTTTTTGGGCACAGGGTCATCAGCCTTTATTTTGTTGCATTAAAAGTGCTGTGTGTTACAATTTTCAGAAGCTTTTCCCTCATTTAAATATTTTAAGAACAAACATTTCAGGGGCAGTAAAAAATTATTATACAATATGTTAAAGATAAAATTTACAATTACATATCAATAAACTTATGATATGTTTGGTATTATTATCTGTTTGCTAACAATTCTATCGTTCAACCGCACCGGTGACTCAGCGTTGATTCATCAAAATCGAAAAATGTCGCTTAGCAATAAACAACTCTCATGCGCGGTAATTAAGTGCAATTTAGCTAGCGCCCATGTTTATTCTAGGTAAAAATAATTATGTAGTCTATTATAAAGGCAGCTTTTGTCAAGATCGAAGCAGTGCAACCGGACGGAACCACTGAGTTGAATTAAATAGATCAGCTTCTACAGATGTAATAACGTCGTTGACATTTAAAATGTGTATAATTGTGTATCACTACAATGTTATTTGGCAAATTAATAATCATTTTTTTTCCATAAATTGTCTAGTCCTAAAATAAGTTTCATTTTATTATTACATCTAAGATATTAGAATATTTCATTGAAAAAGAAGTTTTACGTTTCTGAACTGAACTGAACATTAATTTAATCAGCTAGGTAATCACAAACATTTGATTCGGGTCACCTAAATAAATATACAAATATCCATTGAAAACACGCCACAAAAATCTTAATCAATAGATTATGCATAAACGGCAAAAATGGTGAATGGGGGAAGAAAACATTCAAACGAGAAAACTGTATTATTTTTATTTTAATAATGCATTCTGTATCTAACGATTTCATGTCTTAATATTTTGTGTACCAGTCATATCTTTGACAAATAGGTATTCTTTAGCAACTTTTGGGTGCTTGAACTGAGTGATACAGGTCTCTTCGCTGAGCGCCTCTTCACGCACGGATTTCATTCGGCACTACTTTAAATACTAGAAAAATATAATGTTCCATATAAAAATGCCAATTTTTTTTAACGGGCAAATATAATGGAAGCTAAACTAGTGTGATTGTGATACTTTTTAAAAACATCAAAATTTCCCCCGAATTACAACAGCAGAAAATCTTGAAAAACTCATTTCCGTATGTCGCACTCAGGGTGCGAAATCAATAATGAATTTTTGTCAAATATCTAATCCTGACCTCAATTTACAAAAGTACACAATTTTTCCCAATGCGGAAATTACCAAAAAAACACTAAAATACATATAATTTTTTTTTTCTAGCGCTGCGTTGGTCAGATTAAAATAAATAAAATGTAATAATGTAGATTAAGGTGTAATAAAACGTATAAAAAATTACGCTGAGTACATCTGTATTCCCTGGTTAGTTATGACTAATAAATAGTTTTTACCCATTTTCACCCCCTTCCGTAGGGGTGCTAAATGCATGTTGTTTTATAAACTCTATTTTTTACTCATACAAAGCCATCACAAACGTTTTTACCTCTCCGGAGAATTTATTCCAATCTTTATGAAAAAATGACTTAATTTGACTGTACTATAACGTTGTCCACGTTGCTCGCGCGATACGCCCGCCGCGCATGCTGCCACACGCATTGGTCGTCACGAGCCAGTAGTACTTAACTCAAAAGACGACCGCTTAGCCTAGTGGGTAGCGACCCTGCCTACGAAGCTGGAGGTCCCGGGTTCGAATCCCAGGTCGGGTCAGTATTTATATGATGAATATTGATACTGGTACCGGGTCTTGGTTGTTATATGTACCTATGTGGTGTCTTCGTTTGGTACCCAAAACACAAGCTATATGCTTAGTTTGGGGTCCTAGAGTTGTTGTGATGTATGCGTTATTATTATTATTATTAAATGTAGACAGACACATGTCGACCAATATGAGTGTTCATGAGCGCAGTATTGTGAACGAGTGCGAGTACTAGCATGTGCGGTGGGCGCACAGACAAGTCAACCTTTAGACCACGCTTTAACAGGGAGTAGCATTCGCCAAGGCTATGTAGTGACACTACATAACTACGTCACTAGTGAGCCGTCAGTTGGAAGCACGTCGGAAGCCATTAAATTGTCAATTTTGAACAAGCCAATGAAAACTAGCCGACCTCTCCCCGCAACCCGCCACTTTTTGGCGATTTCGTTTTCGTACTGTCTTTTATTAAAGCGTGGTCTAAAGGTTGACTTGTCTGTGCGTGGGCATTAACGTCTTAACTTAAACATTGGTGGTGTATTGATGCAAACTTGACTTTCGAATTGAAAAAAATCATGTTAATAACTAAAATATTTTATGTTTCATCCATAATTAAATGCGAAAGTGTGTCTATCTGCTTGTGACGTTTTCACGGTTAAACTATTGAACTGTTCTTGATGTAATTTGATATAGCAATAGCGTAAACCCTGAGAAAGGACATACACTTACTTACCACGGAAATGTGTCTGTGCGTTTGTTAGCCTTTCACGACTAAACGAGTGAATCAATTTTGATAAAACTTGGTATCAAGATGGCTTGCATCCTAAAGACTCACAAAGGCTACTACCGCAGAAATATCTCTATACATATGTTTGGTTCTTTTTCACGCCTAAATTGGAGAACTGACCTGGATAAAACTTGGTATGGAGATAGCTTGCCTCCTAAGGATGGACATAAGCGACACTACAGAAAAGTGTCTGTATGTTTGTTACTTTTTCACCACTAAACCGAAATGTACTTATCTATAGCGGTCCCGTCACAAATCCAGTCCAAACGGGCGAAGCCGCTGGTGAAAGATTACTAGCCTTTAATTATTTTATTTCAATCCTTTGGAATATAAACTTTATTTCATAAATAACGACCGATTTGGCTCCACCCGCATAGACTACATGTTTGTATACGTATATCTTAATTAAACGTAGTCACTTCTTATTACAGTAAGAGAAAGACTTATTTCTTTTCGTCCTCTCTTATCATTATCACTTTCAACTCTGCTCTTCGTTTCTCATTTCGTTTTTCAAAAATAACGTCATATTAACAAAAATCCTATATTTTGAAATCACAGACAGACACTTCTAGTTTATTTATGTGTATATAAAAAGTAACCTATATTACTTACTGGAAAGTTCTCTATCTGCCAAAATATATAGGTACATGATAAGTGTGAAAGAGTCTATCAAAACTGATTTGGTCTTTTAGTTGTAAGGGTATAAACAATCAGAGAAATAGTAGGCATCTTAAGTTCGAAAACGACAAATCTAAAAAAAAATTCGACATTAGCTATACAGAAGCTATATCAGTACCGGGTAACTAATCAATTCATCTTGACTTTCAATAAGTGTGAATAATGAGTAATTATATTTTTTACTTTAATTTTGTTTGATTTGAGTATGCAAACACCACCATGTTTTTCGTAAGCTTGGTTTATTGATTTTTAAGCTACGTTCAGTACTAATGATATATGGACCGTTCAGCAGATATCGAAAGACGACTTCCTGCCGAAGAAGATATGCGAGAGGTGCGTGACGCGGTTGGAGCAGCTGTACGAATGGCGGCAAAGCTGTCTGAGTACTGACTCCGTGCTTAGGAACTACGCCGAGTCCATGAGAATAGTCACTTCCACCATTAACTTCCAGGTGAGGGCATAATAGTGTTTCCGTCTCGATGAGCACTCATGCTGTAGAAATAACTCCGAGCTGTACAATGGCTGGATAACTGTTGTGCAACGCCAAAAAAAGGTCCAAGTTGTGCAGTGTTTGCCACATAAATATTACTTTCACTGCCCTATGCGTCATTATAGTCAGGCGCAGCGAAATGACACTTTAAGAAGACCATGGTGACAGATGTTTAACGAAAACCTAGGCCATTGGGAATTCTTGATTACTCATATCTTCGGAAGCCATTATCCTTTCATCAACAATCGGATTTTCCGAAAGATCCTATTACGTATTTTATTGTGAAATGACGTTTATTTGATTATAATTGTAACTTTTGGTTGGCGATTATCTATTCTAAAAATTATGTTTGCCGAAGATACCCAAAATTCTATTACATACATTTGTATTTTATTTTTGGAACCATTCAAGATCTCGAGATAAAACAATAAGAAGATCGTTCAGAAACACATACTATGAACCCCTGTGTCATCAAAATTTAACAAAATTTTAGTGTTTAACAATTTTGTACGCACCCATGGTCCAATTTGTTACTGTTCCAAAGATACTCCATATTTACTTTTCCGCTTCGATATCACTGAGATGATTCGTGCTAAAAAAAAATCTCTATGGGTTTCAGTATACACAATGAAAACATCTTAAAGTTATTATGAAAATTCTTTCAGCCGTTTTGGAGCCTATTCTGGAGAAGCATACAAACATACATACAGACGTAGACAGACAGACAAAAGTTCTTAAAACAGTTTAGGTATCGCATAAATATCATAATTATATTTTTACTTAAATATAAATAATAAAATTAAATATAAATTAAACTTAAATATAAATCAATTATAATTTATACGTGTAGATCATAGTAGAAAAGATATTATAATAATTAATAATAATAATTGACAGTAGGATCCGTTACAGAAGTAGCATTCGATTGTTCCGTCCAACTAAACACTAGTGTTCTAGTGTATAATTAGCCGCTTTGTAGGCGAAACAGTTAACAACACGGCCCACGGATCCCCGTGCAGCCTCCACACCTTTTAATTTGGCTCACGTTCGGTTCATAGTTCAAATTGACATTGTGTAATATAAGGCGCGATTCATTACGAATCCTGTGTTGTATATAAATAAATTGAAACTCTAATAAGGAAGAATGGCAGGCTCTCAAACATAATTTTTTTTTGAGACTAAATTGTTGCGCTTTTCTTCTTCTTCTTTCTTAAAAGCTACGCTTTTGTCGGTGGAGCCTTCTCCATTCTTCACTGTTCCCCTCCAGCTGTGTAACCCTCTGATAGGAGTGGTCACCAATCCGTACTTTAATTTGGTCAAAATAATTTTGTCTCGGTCGTTCCCTCTGTCTTTAAGTGAAATATATTTTTTTTATTCAGCCTAATTTATTGAGCTCGTAAAGCCGTGAATAATAAATAGTTATTTTTGTCATTTCTACTCATAATTTCTACTCATAATTTGACGACCGCTTAGCCTAGTGGGTAGCGACCCTGCCTACGGGGCTAGAGGTCCCGGGTTCGAATCCCAGGTCGGGTCAGTATTAATATGATGAATATTGATACTGGTACCGGGTCTTGGTTGTTATATATAAAAAAAAAAATATTTATATAAGTATATATTATAAAGAATATTTAAGTATGTATATCAGTTGTCTAGTAACCCATAACACAAGCATAATACTTGCTTACTTTGGGACTAGATGGCGCTGTGTGGGAAGTCCCATGTATTATGTATTATTGTATTATAATGTCTTTTTTTCATTCCGGCGATGGATCTGATTGAGTTAACATTTTAACCAGACAGTGGAATTAGAAAACAAAGAAAAAGGTATGTATTTATTTATTCAGAAGACAAACAGTGATAAACAGAACATAAATTAAACCATATAGGTATATATGGAACATACACAAAACTGTTTCAGTGGTTTCCACGATTAAATTATACGTAACTACAACAGATGTCGTAAAAAACAGAATTAGCAATAAAATGAAAATTAATTACTATAATAATAAATCTAAATCTGAATACATCGGTACATAATTACGGATAGTAAACAAAATCAGATATATGCACTAAATTGAGCAAATACAATAATTAACTCCAAAAATAAACAACAAAAAAAAATTACTATTCTTTATTTATGACATGAAAACGAAGAATCATATTGAGTAGGTACCTATACCTACTTAAATATTACTATCACGCCGAATCCGAATCCAACACTGGGATAGGCAGTGTACGTCAATTGCTATAGTATCATAACCAAACATACCACTTTGAACCATGTGAAAAATTAAAGGGCAATATATATTACTACCGAAGTTACTAAACTGAGTTTTATGAATAATGTTTTTTATTCGTTAAGCAGAATAATAAAAGCACGTGTATTATTAAATTCTTATATTGTGTGACATTACTTTTATATAATTACTACGGTAGCCAAATTAGACTTTTCATTATTCAAATACCGAGGCATTGTAAATAACGTCCTTATTAATTATTTTATCCATGACATATTGATTTTAGTAAAATATTTGATTTTATCAGCATATAGGTTACAGTATTCATATTTTATTTTTATTTATTTAAAATACGTTAAAAATAAATATTTATTTATAAAAAACGAGGACTATACAATTATATGTAGCAATATTTTAGGGTCATAAGCTGTGGTATGCACTAAAAGAAAGTTCCAGGTTTATATTTTAAAGAATATTAAAATTAAATCTGAGACAATTTATGTATTTTAAATGTGTACAATGATTTTCTGTATACTCCCAATGAAGAATTTTGTTAGTAGGTACACTTTAGTGCTAAACCAAATACTTTACCCACAGAAGACGTACCTAATAAAAACTCTAAACTCCCTGTCACTGAACGATCAATGAAGCACTGCAATGGCGGCCGTGTAGTATGTGTGAATGGAACTTAATTGCATACTGGCTGTCAGTAGACTTACAATGGTATGAGTGTTCAAGTTGACGCATGCGTACATAACAAGCTGACTTACTAGGGGTGCATCGCTAGTTCGCGATGCTACGTCCGGGTATTCCTAGGTTCATAACTTTACCTTATTCAAATAATATTTGGCCGTTGTTTGTTTGACGCATTTCAGTTTAATTTCATACTCTCAAAGCTGTTGTTGCCTTCATTCATAAATAACTACTCTTTTAGGTATAACATATAGTTAGAAATATCCATAGCATTTACTTTTTGAATCACATGTAATTTCAAGAAAGAAAACAAGTCAATCGAACTTACTCATGAAGGGGTACAGCTTCAGCGTGATCGTTGGCTAGTTCATCTATTAAAAAAAACTTTTGACAGTGCGATCTAACGATCAGTGTCGACCAGTACGAATAGCTTTACAAGCAAAAACCTTTCATTTTAGAAGGATCATTTTTTAGGGTTCCGTACCGAAAGGGTAAAAAAACTGGACCTTATTACTAAGACTCCGCTATCCATCTGTCTGTCTGTCTGCCTGTCTGTCCATCTGTCACCAGGCTGTATCACATGAACCGTGTTAATTAGACATTTAAAATTTTCACCGATGATGTATTTCTGTTGCCGCTATAACAACAAATACTAAAAAAACAGAAAATAAAATAAATATTTAAGGGGGCTCCCATACAACAAACGTGATTATTTTTTGCTCGATTTTGCTCCATATTGATAACGGCAACAGGTAGACGCTTGAAATATTCTCAGAATATTTAGTTATATATTCACTTTAATAATAAATAATTAAATTAAAATTAAAGAAATATTTAAATATTCGCATACAACAAACGTGATTTTTTTGCTCGTTTTTTTTTATTTTATAGTGGTATGGAACCCTTCGTGTGCGAATCCTACTTGCACTTGGACGGTTTTTTCACATTATTTTCACATGATATTTATAAGAAAACTGTTTAATTTTGTGAGTTTCATTACTTCTAAAAATTTTGTAGACATAACGCATGTATTATTTTTTGTTCATTTATTGGAACAGTTACAAGTTTGATTTCAAACATGCTAAACTCTGAAGTACAATATGAAAAGTAAAAATGTTTCAACTATGTACCCTAACAACAATAAAGCTTCTTCCTTCCAAGATTTTGATCTGGGATGATATGAACGCCCCCCGAACAAATGCTTAGGGTATTCTCCATGTCCGTGTTCTTGAGTCATCTCTATTAACCTTTTAAATTTTCATTTATTTTCTGCAGTTAGTACTGCTGTTTGTAAGGCTCCGCTTCTGTGCTCATCTTTAAGGTTAATTCTACTCATTATTTAGCAAACAACCAAAAATTATTGAGCGAGTTTTCTAATGCTGGCTGTGATCGTAATAGATTATAGCGCAAATGTTCCCGATGTTGAGCGCTATCGTTTTAAATTAAAAGTGCAATAAGCGTTGCAGCAAAATAATTAGATTTTTTTTTTATATATTCAGCGTGTCACGCAAAACTTTTGCAGATGGTGCTATCGGCAATACCTTAAATTTGTAAAACAATTGCGACATTAATATTTCATAAATGTATTTTGTTTTTGCGGTAATAAATAATGTATTCAACGCTATCAATGACTAAATCCAAAGATGAGTTACGTAAGCGGAAAGCATTACTGTAAGGAAAAAGGCTGATTTGATCGAGAGGTGAGCAAAATAGATTGCAATAAATAATGTCTCGTCGAATTTAAATTTTTCAATAATCTGACGTATTATATCGTGATTTCCATTCTTTCGTATTTGTTTGGTGTATATTGGAGTAATAAGACCGCAATTGACTATTCATAAATTTTTGAACTAAAGTCCGTTATATTTTATTTGGAAAGAATAGGCAATTTAAAAAAAATAATTTGTATATATTTTTTTAGATCGGTATTTACGTAGATATATTATATTGAAAATTGTTGCGTGACGTCACCGGATGGAATTACAAGTTCAGCCATTGCCGTTGCATATTTATAAAAACAATGACACTATTACTATTACTAGTTCTGAGACTGACATGTTTTTATAAATATGCAACGGCAATGACTGAACTTATAATTTCACATGGTAACGTCACGTTATAGGTAAGAATTTTCAATACAATATATGTACGTAAATAACGATCTAAATAAATTTTAATCAAATAAGGTTTTTAAAATTCCCTATTTTTTCGAAATAAAATATAATGGACTTTAGGTCAAAAATTTGGGAATAGTCAAAACGATGAACTCCTCAACTCAATTTAAGCTGCACACTGCGGTATCATTACATTATTCTAATATAAATTTATAAAAATTACGTTTGTATGACACCCATTGGCCAAATGGCTTATTGAGTTCTATTTTCAAATAAATTTGCCTTTTAAAAGCCTTCCATTTTTAAATTTCGAGCGTCTCAAAACTTATTGAGTGACCCATGTAAATGTATATCTGCGTATGTTGACCTGTTTATCGGTACTCGTCAGACTGTCAAGTAAATGCTTTTAACGCATATTTCAATTTAAAAATTTTACAAAAAATGTTTTACATGTGACATAGCTATAAAATATCGATTTTCAGATTTATTCCTTTACTTGTGCTGTAAGATCTTGCTTCTTGCCGAATTTCATGACTCTAGGTCAAGCATCTAGGGAAGCACCTTGTATTTAGCTTTTTAATTTACCTGCGAGTGTCAATTTGTTCCATACACATCCAATAACAGCCACGAACGCCACCACCGCGAACGCTACAGAAGTTTGTTTCTTATGCTCTTATCTCTTACGATCGATTAATTCACTAACAAAGCCACTAACACATAAATTGTGTCTGGAACGGTTTTAAATATCGAATGTCAAAACTACCTTAAGAATAGGCAGGACGGGTGTATGTCCATACAAACGCTCTTAAACGATTACGTCGATAATACGGATTTTAATCTTGGCTTTATTTTACATTACAGTCTCACTTGAGTTAGAATTAGGTTTGTGTAGAGCCAAAACTTCGAAATTTCTATAAATTTCTTAGTTATAGAAATTTCGTAATAGATATATCTATTCTATAATAAGAGGGTTTATAGAAATTTCGTAGTTTTGGCTCTATACAAACCTAGTTTTAACTCAAAAGAGACGTAATTAAAAAAAAAAAAACAAAATTAAAACGCGTTTTAACGACGTAATCGTTTAAGAGCGTTTGTATGGACGTTCACGCGTTCTGTCCCTTCTTAAGATATGTCAAAAATCAAAATGAAGATGATCGACCCACCCGTGAACGCCACAAACGCCCAAAACAAAGCGTTGTCCGAAACGCATGACCCTGACAGCTAAACCGCCACTTGTGAACGATTTTGCTGATATTTTTCTATCTGGAACGCACGAAACTGGAAAAAGTGTCTTTTGTGGCTGTTAATTGATGCAAATGGAACGCACCCAAAATATGAGGCCTCAATCATCGTATTTTCTGATTGATGGGTGGATTTAGAAAGTCGAAACAGCTCCAAGAGATTGTAGATCTATTAATATTAACTTGATATCTTCACGTGTTCCTGAGAAAAGAGGCAGACAGACAGACACACAAACGGACAGACAGAATGACGGACAACGAAGTGATCCTACAACGGCTCCTTTTTTCCTTTGAGGTACCTACAGAACCCTAAAAAAGGGCAAAGCACTCTTTTGACCTGGAACTTATTGATGAGCTTTAATTTTATACAAATACCTACTCACTTCATATTCCAAAGTAATGTAGGCTGATTTGAATTAGCATATCGTATAATCGTAAGCGCCGTAAACAATTTTATATTCGCTCCACGAAGTTTATAGGTGACGCCCCGATGGAATTTCGAAGTCAGTTCCCTCAAGTACATTTTGAAGGCTCTTGCATTAGATATTAAGTATATGATACATCGAAAAACATAGTAAAAATACTGCTTAAAGTACCCAAATATTGAACCCTTTATTTAAAAATAGCTTTGATTAAATTATTAATAGAGATCTCTAGTAGATTTTCAGTTAAAATGATGTCATAGAAAATGTTAATAAAATAACGAAATTATATTATTTTGAAAAGTCTTTAGTTAAAAAAGTTATTATAAAATTTATGAAATCTTCTTTATGGACCTGGATAAACTTGTATACCCTAATTTTGAACATATTGGGTTTTATATACATAACGTGTTCGACATTAAGAATCCGATGTATGCGAAATTAGAGTTTATCCATCTATATAGGCACATCTCTCAAACAAATTTTTTGGTCTTCGTTCCCTCTACTCCAACGCAAGCCTTATTACTTTTACCGTAATTTTGTAGTTATTTTAGTGACTATTCCCCCATTCCTTTCTTTGTCACAGCGTCTACTGCAGCTGCCATTTTTGTAGGACTCCACTTTTCCTCGTCTTTGGAGATGTGAACGTCTCTTTAATTGACATCTGTAAAGAATGTAAACAATAGACTATCACTGAGAAAAAATTCAGTATGAAAAAAGGATATTGTACACTTAAACCATGGTATTACTTGATTTAGTGTAGCACAGTATATTACACCATGTAGCTGCAGGACAATCCGTATTGTTGTTATATTGTACGTCATCATCATCATAATCAGCCCATTTTTACCCCACTGCAGGGGCTTAGGCCTCCCCCAAGGTGCGGAACGGGGGCTTGGAGCTTAAGTCCACCACGCTGCTCCACTGCGGGTTGGGAACTGTAACGACCGCCATCTATATTGACAGCGTCCGGGACCGACTGCTTAACGTGCCCTCCGAAGCACGGTGTCAGTGATATTGTGTACTTAAGTCAGAAAAACTCATTGGTACACGCCCGGATTCGAACCATGGCCTTATGGGGCCTTATAAATTTGAGACAGGTTCGTTGCGCTCTGGGCTATCACGACACGTACATATTGTACGTATTTAAGTCTAAAGAATACGTTGACTGTATATTTCTGAAATATACGTTCGTCTGTACGAAGGATTTCTCTCAGTGATAGTACCCTACATCGAACACCTATCGCCTATTATCAAACAGTATTCGATATTAGGATTTTAAAGATTCATAAATGTTTTTTTTTTACTGTGATAAAATCCAGTAAACAAATAACTACAAAAGGTGTGTAAACATTAAAACAAATATATTTTTAGTATTCAGACATTAAATAGTAGTAAAAAATTTGCACTTTCCGTTTAAAAAAGGACGTCAATGTTAGGTCGATAAAATTTTGGGGCAGCGAAATTTACATATTCCAAATTATCTCACACGCGGCATGACTATATTTGCAATGCACTTGTTCGAGATAGGTCCAGCGGGGGCAGTACTCCGCCACGCAAATTATTTTCCTCTGGAACTTCATTGCTAATAATTACTTGAGAGTTCGATATTAGGATAGTGTTCGATATTTGGTGCACTTACTCTACTTCTTATCTACGTAAAATCGAACATCGGTTGAATATCGGGAAAACGGTAGAATAGAGTTAGCGGCAGAGCGTATACTTTATTCACTCTACCGATTTCGATACCAAATTCTGGCCATGGAAACGTGTCACAAAAAAAGAGCGCGCCTAATTTAAATAAATAAATAAGTCTTTGCCCTTTCTATACAATGATTGATAGAACTTTAGTGTTTTTTAATTGTTTAATAAAATGCAACATCTGACTAGATCTGTCTTTGATAATTACTTATATGTATTAAATATTAGCGTTTGCTTACGGCTCTGCCCGTGTAGACAATCCATTCATGGCTTCCGAATGTTGCCAACGTCTACTTTGTTTTGATGCAAAGCTGCTGCTGACAGGTTAATTAGTCAGGGTCTTTTCAGCAAACTATGAACTATAAGCTAGTTTATATGAGTATAGAGGTGGTAGAGTCACGAGAAACGACTTATCAAAGCGGTATTTGATAAAATCGCGCCAAACTTCATGACCGATAGGAACATAAGAGTCGTATTGGTTCGCAGTAACAGATTTTAGATATCACCGACTGTCTGTACCGCCGCTTTGGATTTGCTTCGTACCTATTCATGTCTAACATAAAGACTGGCTCAACTTAAACAAATAACTATATAGGTACAGTCGCTTGCTTATATATGCAAGCCACCCAGCTAATAGTACTCTACCAATAACGTAGGTACACATCGGTATATAGTTAGAAAGATAATTAGACACAAAAACGTAGCGCCTGTGCGGCCTGTGTGTGCTCACTGTGATAGGTATACCGCCTGACAGAAAATAATTAGTACAGCGGAATGTCTCGCTTTCGTGTAGCTAAGTAATATATTTTATTATTTAGCTATGTGTAAGATAGAGCCATGCGATACAACAACAACAAAAAAGGAGCCAACTTCGATATGCTTCTGTGTATGACTATAAAGACCACATACTTCCGTTACGACATACTAACCATTTATTATAACCGTCTTTGAGTGCGTGAATTATAACCGAACTGTTAGGTTATATTTTTATCTACGTCCTTTGACATCGTATCTCTTTATCGAGATGTATATACTTAATCAAAATATGTAATTCAATGCGATTTGAATGTTCATGTACCTACAGCTATATTTCAAAATAAAGTGATTGAAGCGCGCCATGTAAAATGACGGAAATGCGAAATATGACACGTTAAGTAAAAACGTCAAGAGAATGCGCGTAAAATGATAACGTCATTTAAATGCGCAAAACAAAATGTAAATATGAATGTAAATGAAATACACTTCCAGTCTTTCAATATCTAAGTGTCGGAACTGTTGTGGCTTATTATTTGGCTTTTAAACTATACCGCGACGTCTACTGATGAAGATCAGGGCTCATTTTCCTTATAAATTTTACTAAAAGCTAGATTTGCAGTGTCCTAGACACAATAAATCAAAAGATGCGTGCGGACTGCAGCCGCCAATTTCAGTACGGGAGGCATGAAGTAGCCGGGGGGATGCAGCGAGGCGGCGGGGCGGGTGGGCGCGTCTCCACTATTGATCGCGCCCAGCCGTATCGACCACCACCCACCTCCGACCTTCCACATTTCCACAAACGAAACAAAACCTTATTTGATACAACATAATGCTCATTTTATCTCGCAATAAATACATCCGATTGGATAATAAACGAAGCGATTTAGAACTCAACGGTTTTAATAATAGCAGCGATAATCCAACGACAGCCTTAAGCGTCGAGGTGTGTTGAGGAAGTAATGAATTATCCACTTTAGGAAGGTGGGAACAGAGTCGTGTGCTGTAGCTGCGGAACTAGAGCCCGGGGGTTAGGCTACGCATGTCCAGACTCTTTGTCTTTCGTCCCGCGCCCTGTCATTTGAATATCTTGTGATGATTTCTCTATTTGAAATGACATGTAAACTAATAGAACCAGACAACTTAATGATCGTTTATGTTATTTTGTTGTATCCATATTGTAATCCGCACACTCAATTGTTATTAAGCAACATGTTTCTACGTTCTAGTCAAATGACTGGATAATTAATTAATTAATAAATAATAATTTCATTATTTACAACCCAATAAAATTCGATAGATAATAACATGATACGAATAGCAGTAGATTCGTCTATACAACCCAGAAAATGAGTAAAATGATAGGAGTTAACTGACTCGCCTTCAGTTAGGGTCGCTATAGGATCGGCCAATGAACTAGTTGTACCCATGCAGTTATCCATTCAGAGCGATAACTTTAAAAAAAACCTTCTTTTCTGATGCGAAAGTCTAATTAAATTAATGTACTATAATATAATGCAATTTCATACGTAAACATAATTGGTGAAATATCACTGTATCATTTAACAATAATTTGTCATTTAAAAAAAATTTGTTTTAGTATAACCATCAGTTTATAAACGTATCTATATATATATATTAATAAAAACGAGTAGGTACCTAACTAATAATGGGTTTTCAATGCTAGAAACACAGTAATTATATTAGATCAAGAAGCATAAGCTCCTTTTAATTAGAAAGTAGCTTTTACATACTTAGTATTATCTAATATTATGTTTTACGTTGCACTATATCACTAGGTACTGACAAAACTGAAAACAAACCAAAAACAAAAAAAAATATAAAAAATAATAAATCAACAAAACAGACACTAAAGGAAGTTAGTGGACAGTTCCAAACTTAAGCACACTGGCTCAAAAAACTCAACAAATCTTATAAACCTAACGCAGAATATTTAACGCTGCAATTTTTACTTGCTCTATTAAAGAAGCTGTTTTGCCTGTAATTAGTGGACGCTATAGTGAATAGTGCTAGACGGAACCGACAGCGGCCAGGAACTACCAAATTCAGTCAATATCACATGACTACTATAATACACAATTTAATACATATTTTTATATTCCAAATATTTCTGTTATAATATTACTCGTAAGTGTATTGGAAAACGGTTAATAAGTTCATGTCAAAATACTCACATCTGTATATATAACGGAGTTGTACGAAATACGTATATTTTATGGGTCGTAAAAGGCAAGCTTCGATGTCTTTGTATCGTGTAGTGATAAATGAACGTTGTAAAACAAAGATGCAATTATTTCTGCTATTAGGTACTTTATTAACGAATATCTCAATAAGTATATATAGTCATTAAGTATGTTTTAATCAAATCGATGATAGTAGTAAGTTTTCCTGCAGTCCAACTCCAACTCAGACTGGTAGTTGCTAGAGCGGTCGGTCGATCCGACTGCGATACTAAAAGTAGCGCGTTCGATCCCCATCTGGACCAAACATTTGTGTCGTGAATACAAAATAGTCGTAAGTACAAAATTGCTATACAATATGTATGTATTAAAAAAAACGGGACCATCTCTGGATCGAATCCAAATCGGGTAAGCCGCCGTTAACCAAAATCGGTGAACATACAGAAAAACGTACCGTCAATTTATGTAGAAACTCCTCTTTTTTTGAATCTGTTAAAATATATATATAATCTCTAATACAGCCTCTGGCCATAAGAGTAGGTACATACTTTGGGACTAGACAACTGTGTGTAAGATTTTCAGATATTGCTTTAACTAAAAATTTTTGCGTATGTCTAAACGTAAAATCGCTTTCACACTATATAATAATGGTAGGGACACACTAACGTGTAACGTGCAATTTCATACTATTATTAATAGAACACTTAAAATAATATTTATAACATTAATACATACAATGACTAATTAAAAATTAAAGCTTTAATTAATTAACTTATTATTTACCTTTACATGATATTGTGACTCCGCTATTAAGTGAAATGCGTCTACTGTCATTAACTTTTGAAAAAATAATAAACGTAAAAATGGAATGTTAACGAATTGTTGACAATTTTTATTTATTTATTTATTTATTTATATTAAGAAGAACCAACAGTTACACACAAATGAAAATAATTAGCAGTGAGTGGTTAACAGTCAACCATTTACAGGTTCCCACTGGTAGAAAATGTTTTAGGTATGTTTTATTATACTTTCATTTCTCTTTACCAAAATAAACATCATCTTTTAGAGATACTATATTTATTGTTTTGTTGCTTAAAATGCTGTTACCTGTACAATCATAAATTTATTTCATTTTCTATTTAATATGTTTGTATACAAATTTTTGGTTTTCTTATAGTAGGTATAGTTGTATTTAATGTTTTTTCCTCATTAAAAAAAAACTCACGATTCCCATTGACATCTATATCTGGTGGAGGCGCACCCCCAAGGAAGGTTCAGAGTCACCCGAGCTCGGGGGTACAGTTAACCCTGACCTAGCAGCGAGGTGAAGGATTTTCCTACTACGACCCCCCCACAAACCCCTAGCCACCCCAACAGGTCTCGACGGTCTCGCTCGCTGAACATGCATGCCTCCAGTTTACCACCTCCACGAAATCACTGTAAATTGAGTGACACCATGTATGACAAGTAGTTTTGTTTTTGAAGTCATTATATGAGCAATAAGGTGTACACTGCCAAATGAAAAAAATTAAGGCCCGGTTCTTGGTAAAATTAGAGACAGAAAAGCTACGCAGCATGGCTGTACCCAAAAAAGAAAGAGACGAATAGTATAGTGGAATATCTGTGGCTTGTTTTTATGCGTTTAAAATAGGTACTCATATATTTTTTTCATGAAGTAAAAACCTTTAGGGTTGAAGTGTCAACTGAGACTAAATTGAGGACGGAGCCTTAAGAAAATAAACTTTATTTATCCACTATAAGCAGTTTGGTCGCAGTTTCGTACGCGTATTTGTTCTTCACAATAAGCAATACACGTACACGTATATATATATATATATATATATATATATGCTACATGCGGGTATTACAGAATTGGAGAATTGTCATATAATTATTTAGAAGCTCTTAAACATTGATTTTATGAAAAATAAGTTAAAACATTGACAAACGTTTCGATACGTAGACATAGCTATTACATAAAATATAAATATTCCAATCTTATTCAATGGTTTTAACCGCAAACGCATTGAAACTTCAAGTGGAGCTAGCTACTACATTATAATATTTTACAACAAAATATTTGAACTTACTAACAAAGTTTTTATATATCTTCAATATTTGACTTGAATATTATACTTATACAGTATAATATTCAAGTACTCGTATAGGTGCGATGCAGGAGACCATATTTCAATGGCTTATGAATAAAAAGACGAGATTCGTATTCACACGACCAGTGCTAGCATTTTTAGTTACTATCGGTGGGGACCGATCGTTGTATATGGTACCTATGCGAAAGACTTTTCAAATTCTAGAACCACGAGTTATTTACGAGTGGCAGGGATACCACTCGCAAATAACTTGTAGTTTTAATTTTGCATTTTAAAATTATAATTGACATTTAGCGATGGTCGTTAATTTGGAAACAGAATGTAAATTGCCCCTGTACCGTGTTATTTGCACACTTCCGTTCACTGCTCACAGATGAACAAACTTACTAGCAACTCTGTTTTTCTTTAAACTTTTCACACCATGTTTCATGGGCAACATAGTCTGTAACACAGTTCAGTGTTACAAAAAAAGTGTTATAAAAAAAAAGACAAAAAGCTATCAAAAAAACAATCGTAAATTCTAAAATGACAGTAATATAATAAAGTAATATAATTGACAGCAGCGCAGTCAAATACAATAGAGGGTGCGACGTCGGTTTTAACTATATTATGAAAGTGTCGCGAGATAGTTCCGACTGCCATCGTTGTAACTGACAGCTACCGTTAACTCGTCCGCGTACGGCAAGTTACACATAGTCGTACCTACATCCGAAAAACAGTGAAAGCTCGAAGGGGTCTGTCGCACGCTTCACCCGCAAAGAGATCGGCAAACGTATTTTCATACAAAATGTATTTCATGGTTTGCCAAAGGTCTCGGCACGCAAATTGTCGTTCACCACTCTATGTAAAAACAAATATTAGTAGACGGCAGGACCTATGAAAGTGCACGGCCCATATAGACATATATACCTACATTATGAACTCTATCAAACGCCATTATTTTTTTTAAAGAACAAAGTTCAATATTGACCCACAGTATTGATTTATTTGTTTAAAAATAAAAAGACTGCCCCTTAAGAAAATCAATACCAAACATAAAGTTAAGCGAAAGTACCTTTGATTACAATTTTTGATTTTCTATGCCGCGGAGTCTGAAAAACAAGTAGTGAAATCGAATTTGTTGCTACACTTTGCCACAGATGGCGCTATCACTAGCGTCTTAAATAAACTTTAGTTTTATTATTCAACTTTCAACAAAATGTATTAGTTTTCAAACACGTAACTTGTATTATTTCGGAAGAATACGTGTTTCTTGAAATAAAAACATTAAAGTGCAACAACTCTGTAACATATAAAGATGGCGCCACATGCATAAGTTTTAATATATATCTCAAAAACGCCGCTTTCTCGAAAATATCTTGTTAATGGCATATTTCAATTTGAGACAACTTATAGTCACGCATTAATAACTTGGATCAATTTGCATGTGACGCAATGGGCAATGTCGTTTATAAATGTTTTTAGTGGGTTTAACTTTTATCAAAAGGCAAACAAACATGTAAACTAAAAAAGGCTAAACCTGACTATTTACTTTTTTTGCTTCAAGTTTTTTTTTAGTTTCATATTTTTACTGCAAAAATGCATATAGTTTTTACAAATCACCTTAGAACATAACTACATTTTATCGATTTGATTAACATCTCAGTGTAGAATGGTCCGTTAAAAGTTATACTTAGTAAAAGATTTAAATTATTTAGTAACCTTTTTATTTAAAGTTTTCACTAGTTTCGAAATCACACAAAAAATGGCGGAAAAAAAATCCCATTGCGTCAGTTAGGGCTTTTGTTTTTTTTTTGTGTTAAAGTATTATATAGTATATATATAATATATATACAATATAATATATATAATATATAGTATAGTATATTTTGTGTAAATAAAAGTTGTATTTAAATAATGAGTGAATCTAGTGACGAAGATAGTAATTTCTGTCTAGTTTTTATAATTTTTCTTACTTCGTGTATGAGTGAGGTGAAAAGTTGTATGTTTCACAAAGTATTTTGTTTCTCGTGTTTTCGAATCCCTTACCACACTCAGGCTTCTAACCAATGAATTCTAACTTAAATTATACGCTACGCTCGTGATTCAATTATGGGATTCTCCGGTTGCTTTAGATTCAAACTCAGCACTCGCAACAAAAACGAAGTTTGTTTTCTTGTTACACAAATAACTATTTCTAATTTGTAATGTTAATTAGCATATTAATGTACAATAGAATAGACCGTTAAACAGTAACTGCATTAATTTATTTATTATTCGTGGAGTGTTACTATAGTAACGGAGCGAGACGACCGTGACGGAGTCGAGTTTTGTGGCATCTGTCTTTGTCGTATCGAACAGTAAAAGGAAGGAAAAGGTTCTCATCTCGAGACTGGCTAGAAAAATATGGAAAATGTGCACTTGCGCGGTGAAATAATATGCTCACCAAAGTGTTTTAGTTGTAACACTCCTGTAATCTGTAATCTCCTGTTTTCTTTCTCAAGCGATTGATAAATCCATTTATTGTGTTTTTCAGAAAAACAAAGATTATTAATATAATGTATATTAGTTTTTTATTCATGTCATGCATTGCTTAGTTGTACAAGGATTGAGGTCATCGCGTGCGGATTATAGTCTATGCTGGTTTACAAGGTGCATTTACGACTAGGTATGTATCGTCAATATACCTATGTATAGTCGTGATAGCCCAAAGCGCAACGAACCTATCTCAAATTTATAATGCCATAGGGCCACGGTTCGAAACCGGGCGTGTACCAATGAGTTTTTCTGACTTAAGTAGGTACATAACTATCACTGATTCCGTGCCTCGGAGAGCACGTTAAGCATTCGGTCCCGGACGCTGTGAATAGATGGCGGTCGTTACAATCCCCAACATGTAGTGGAGCAGCGTGGTGGATTTAAGCTCCAAGCCCCCCTCATCCGGGGAGGCCTAAGCCCTTGCAATGGGTTAAAAATGGGCTAAAAAGCTAAAAATAAAAAAAAAATAGAAGTGAAGATGAAGTGAAGTGAAGATGTATCGTCAATGTGTAGAACAAACTCGTCTAAGTGGCGTAATTTTCGCAATGCATATGTCTCTGAACACGCCTGTGTACAGCCATTTCTCAATAATTATTAAGGAATTTGAATAATAAGCCCTTTACGCTCGTGGTGCGGATCGGTGGCTGTGAAGCGACTCATCGGTCAACAAACTTATATATGGCAGGAATCTAACATATGACCTTGTATAAAAGATGGGTGCATAGGCGTTTGGGAACCACAGCTTTGGTTATATTGTTTTATCATCGCTCAATAAACTCTGTAAAGTTTATCTGAATCATGACCACAGTCGGCCAGTGAGTTAGGGAACTTTACTTCAGTAGAGAAAACATACACACGGTTTTTCATGAAAATTTGCATTTTTTTTAAAATTTGCGATTATTGATCGTCCACATGTCGCAAGACTATAAAGTTTATCACAACAGTAACTTTTAAGCAAAGAATGAAAATTTTCTATTATACTCACTACAATATGCAATAACATATATACTAAATTCTTTTACAAAATGAGCCTAATATAAGGTCATCCTTTGTGCATATTTTTTGGGCATACATAGTGTATTGAAATATTTTTCTTAGCTCAGTGCAGTCAAGTTATTGTAAAAAAATACTGTCATACGCGTTACATTCATAAACGTATTTAATATTTGTAAGATATATAAAATGTGAATTTATTAGTTTGTTTCCTTCGGCCTATTAGTGGGTAATCAAGGAACCTTCTCCGTATCGTATTGGCGTGCGTCAGGTGTGCGTCGAAAGGGAAAGTCGTATCGATCGATGCAAGTCGGCCCGCGACTGCACTTAATGCAGCAACGACCGCCCGCCCGCCCGTAGGCGGCCGCCCAATACCGACAATAATAAATAAAAACTTGTAAATAATTCAACAAAATATATATTTTGTTAATAAATTAAATTAATAATTGTACAAAAAATAGTGTTGTGAAAATATGCAGTGCCACACGTCTTGGGGTTATGTTGTAAGTATACGTCTTTTCACGTTATGGAGTCTCTATAAACAAAGAAATCGCTTTGTTTCCTCGAATACAATTAAATTAATTGTTTTTCTGTATTTTGTTTTTTTTTCTATTTGTATTTTTTCGTGAGGAACCTCTGTTTTACTTGTTTCCGGACGAAATTAATGCAGGATATAAAAAAGTAGCGCCAAATATTTTTTTATTAATACGACGCGAGTGAAATGTTTTTGATACATTATTAATGTTGGTTTTTTATGTGTGTCATCATGCAAGCCGTACCGACAAAACGTTACTGTGTTGATCAAAAGATATTTTTAGGGATATCGTGAAACGGGTAATTCTGCCACTTAGGACACGCATAGACATAATAAAAAAAAATTGCTGAACATTATTAATCTATTTAAATAGCGATTTTAAAGAAATTTTTCACAGTAGATAAGAGCGATTTTGTCTTAATTACATAAAGTAGTATTCACTTATTATAATAGGGATTAGATGTGTATCGCGTCGCGCACTAGATAGGCTTCCTACCAATGACAACAACGAAAACTCAAATTTTAAAATTTAGCCTATTTTTAAGATTTTATCACGCAACAGCGTTACACGTAGAGGTTGCAATACAAAACAAAGGCAATTTCTGCTTGGTGGGACTAATATTCTAAGAGTGAAATGGTTGTGACATACGGTCAAATGGACAGACGGACGAACATGAAGCGTTTCTTGTTGAACTATGCAACCCTAATCAGGTAGGTTTTAGGTACAGAACATGTTAGTTTGGCTAGTGGCGGCATTGAACAGTTACACTTAAAGATAGAGATTTTTATTGTAAAGGAAGTGATGTACCTACCTACAGCCCATAAAACAGGCCATTCAATATGAGTCAATTGACTCGTCTTCAGTTAGCGTCACTAGGATAGGCGATTGAACGAGTTGTACCTAGTTGCCCTTTCAATGAGAGTCGTGTATAATAAGAAATAGTAATTGATGTAATGGTAATTAGTATGTGCGTTTGGACCTTACGTAAATATTGGTTCTTAGAGACCCAAAAAAAATCTATCGTACGTAGGTATGTTCATCATCATCATCATCAGCCCATTTTTACCCCACTGCAGGGGCTTAGGCCTCTCCCAGGGTGAGGAGGGCGGCTTGGAGCTTAAGTCCACCACGCTGCTCCACTGCGGGTTGGGAACTGTAACGACCGCCATCTATTGACAGCGTCCGGGACCGACTGCTTAACGTGCCCTCTGAAGCACGGTGTCAGTGATATTGTGTACTTAAGTCAGAAAAACTCATTGGTACGCCCGGATTCGAACCATGGCCTTATAAATTTGAGACAGGTTCGTTGCGCTCTGGGCTATCACGACACGTAGGTATGTTGTTACATCGCTACTAAATGTATTGCAACAGCAAAACATTATTATATTTATCATAATGAATGTTTGTTTACAATATTCCGTTTCGTCGGCGTAGTCCCCAAGCATCGCTAGGTGAGTTTGTTTTTAATCAGTGCATTGCGATAACAGGGTGGGGTACGGGACCCTCCATCGTTAGCAAGGAGTCCCGCGAGGGACGGCAGCCGCAAACAAAGCACACGCAACTAGAGTGAATCACTTTAAATAGCTATGACGCATGCTATATAACATTTGAAGTATTGCAGATAAGAAATTAATATCTTAATAAAATACGTCGTTTGCCATAATATCTACTTTTCCATTTTTGGTAAGCGGGGACGAGTTGGCGCTCCATCTACTGCGAACTATAGAGCGTATCGCAACCGTAACTTGTAATCAAATAATTGAAATTATCTAATAGGTACTCGATATTTTTACTGTTTAGTATAAACAACTTTAATCTCTAATTAATGAAATGTGTACTGATTATAATATTAATATGCAGGACATCTCGTAGGCGGTTATCTAGTCGTAAACTAGACAGAGCCTGTATTATGGGTACTAAACGACTGATATAGATACTTACATATTATTTATAGTACATACACATATGTAGGTAAATATTTTACACCCAGATACGGAACAAATAGACATGTTCACACACCCAAATATTTGTCTCGGACGGGAATCGAACCGCGACCCTTGGTTCTACAGTTACAGTTTGGTTCTACAGCTTTCTCACGATTCGACCAATCGATGAGTCAATATTGTGTTTAATTGATTTATAAAAAAAAACACCATTAAAAATATTAAAAATTTTATTTCACGGTTACATTTTATGAATATTAATAAGTCTACTATGTCTTTCAGTTTTCCACGGAACAAAAAAAATTAAGGCACAACAATGTTTGTGATTGATCCTTTAGACGCAGATTAGTATGTTAAGAATACACTGAAACACTTGTTTTAACTTTACTTTTATAACACATAATCCAAGATATAGGTGGAAAGGTTTTATATATCATTTAGACATAAACAATTTTTTTATACCAATATCTGCTATCGAAATTAAGAAGGGTGTCCCGAAGAAATGCTTCAAAGATTTTTCCCCTGCGGCGTAGGTCAGTGAACTCGATAGCGTGCCGAATTTGGGTAATTATGCAGGGTGTTCCGCGTGTATTGGAATGAATCTAGAGGAGTAAGGGGCGAGGTATAGGGGTGAATGCACTCGAGGGAGGCAACCCTCCGAACCTCCGACCCTCCCTACGGGCCGAAGACTTCGAAGGTGGCGGAAAAACGCAACTTCCTTTTTTACAAACGGCCTGTTTAGGGTTACAAATGAAAGTGAGTGAATGAACTTTTTAAAATAATTTGTGGGCGGACTTGTCACTTTAATACAAATGTAACTAATAAATTTTGTCGAAATAGTCTGCAATCAATAGCACATTAACAATAGCTTTTTGCGGTCATGTTCAACGACTAGAGCATTAGTAAGTCATTGACAAGTCACCATCACTAGTTAATAAATATAATTGTTCATTAATTTTAACTTTTTTTTTTCAACAGGATGGAACAGTGAATATGGACAAAATGACGGAAGCCCAAAAAACTGCCTATTTAGAAGCGCATGTTGCTGTTCAACAACATATGGCGCAAGCGGCTGCAGCGGCAAGGCGTGAACAGCAGCAGCAACAACAGCAACAACAGCAGCAGCAGCAACAACAACAGCAGCAGCAACAGCAACAGCAGCAACAACAGCAGCAACAGCAGGTGCAGCAGCAGCAACAACAACAACAGCAACAACAGCAGCAGCAGCAGCAGCAACAACAACAACAACAACAACAGCAGCAGCAACAGCAACAGCAACAAAACAGTAATGCCAACAACGCTGCGAGACATCACCAAGAAATGCAGGTACAACAAAGCTATCAATATTCGCAAAGATACGCTTAGTAAAAATTTTCACTATCAGTACAACAATAAATGGATGACCGACAACATAAAACACAGGGAAGAGGAAAAAATACGCGTCAGCTTAATTTATGGTCGACGCATATTTTTTGCTCCTCATTTTCTTCGTATTTAACAATAGTCTCTGTCACTATAGCTTTACTTATTGTAAATCATCATAATTTAATGAACTAAGTTAATGTACCCATTGTCAAATAATAATTTGTGATTATTTATAACCAAATAAGTTTATTTCAGTTCGCTAAAAACTACCTGTGAAATAATTATTTAACTCGCAGACTGCGGATACGAAATGCCATTCGCACTTAGCATATATCCACTGGCTCGTGATATGTTTATTTATTTATAGCAACAGTAATATGTGTATAATCATAAAAGTTTGAATTGAATTTGAATTGACTGAATTGACCCTACTGCGTTTATCGTGTAACCACTCATACTCTAGCTAACTCGTATAAGATGGCGAGTTTTAGTCCGAGTTTCAGTGCGCAAGGTCCCCGCGCGCCGGTCTTCACTCCCGTGAAATCCCCGCGCCCCGGTTTTCGACCCAAATTGTGTTATGTCACGACCCAAATTGTGTTATGTCACTTTTACACAATTTACATAATTTTTGCCTAGTAATGATAGTAATGCATACATGGGACATCCCACACAGCGCCATCTAGTCCCAAAGTAAGCAAGTAGTATGCTTGTATCATGGAAATTAGGCAATTGATATACCTATATACATAAATACTCTTTATAATTATACATTTATAGATATTTTACACCCAGATATGGAACGAATAGTCATGCACATGAATATTTGTCGCGAACGGGAATCGAACCCGTGACCTTTATTGATTCTGCAGTTAGAGTCTCTAACCACTCAGCCAATCGATCAGTAAACATAAATGTCGACAACAAGATGTCAAGTACTCATAGTGACATTTGCATTTTTTTTTAATGCAAACTGAATCGTGAAATAAACCTAGATCCGAGTATCGTATATGCGTATGTCTAGGACGTTGCATAACGTCCTTGGTGTTTGGTTACTTAGGCCACATGATTAATGGTGTTATATTCAGTGATTAACTGATATTACTTATAGAACATTTATTTATTACATAGATACAGCAACAGTTAACAAACTTAGAAATAGGTAAATATATAAAATATACAAAATACAATGTAGGCGAGTCTGTTGACCTTAATAGCTATATACGGCATATAGACATTAACTATTTTATTTTATTTCCACGCATTAAAAAAATTGATACTTTTAAGATAAATCCATCTGTAATGTAACATAAGATGCAGTAGGGAAATGACGTTGAAGTCGCGGATGACGACGAAAATTTGACTGAAAACAATTAATTACTTCACCTTACTGAAAAATCCAGTGAAACATCGAAAAAACTCGATACCGATCATTTGAGATGTCGATAGGTTTAAAGAGCTATGTGGCTATGTGGCTAAGTAGCTATGTGGGCGAGGGTAGCAACTCGGGCTGTCTCTGAATATGTTTACCATACAACCAGGGATATCATGCCCAAAAATGGTAATAACTTTCTAAAAGCGCGATTTTATAAAAGTACTGTGCTCATTCACAGTTTGGAGTCCGATAGTTGCGGTTGCGCTAGGGCATTTCGATGATTTGTGTTGAAACGATTTTTTCAAATTCGATAAAATAAAATAAATATTTTTTATTTTTAATATTTAATGTCAATAAATATACTACTAGGTAAATACCTATATAGTTTCTGTTTGATTCATAGCAAGCCCAAAGCAGCGGCGGTGGCGCTCATCCAGCACACCCTTCCCCACCAACGGTCAGTTCCACACAACACCACTACGGGGCGATAAGTTCTCCTATTAAAGTCCCCCAAGTGAGCTCAAGTACTGGAGGTCCAGACAGCACGTTCACTGTTCCCGATGACGTGGGAATGGGTTTCGAAGGTGGCGTTAGAGTACTACAAAGCCTTGGAAACTGGTAAATAAATTAATTAATACAATAATATTATGTCACATTTAGAAAAGTGTTCATCATCAATAGAACAAAAGATGATCTTCATCATAAAATAATAAGAATGCGAAAGTAATTTAATTAATTAAATTTAATATAATTTTAATTATTTAATTTTATTTAAGTAATTAAATTCTTTAACTTGACATGAAATAGGGATGAAAATTAGTATAGGTAGCTGTTAATTTTGTCTGTCTTTTATAGAAACTTATGTTTGTTAGGGGTGCCAAACTTAATTATTTACTTTCTGTAAATCGAGCCCTACAATATATAAAATTGAAGTACTAATTTAAAAATATATATCATAATTTGTAAAAAAAATCCAACAAGACCGGTTTGCCTAACATTCAACTATTTAAAAAAAATAAAAAAATAAACTATTTCTGGTCTTAAACCCGATACTTCACATTTTGGAAACGGTCCTAATATGTCATTCATCTCTTGAAAATTGTAGAAACTTTAAGCCAGTGACAAACTGACGAACGAACTTACGTGACAAACTTTTGATGGTTAAAACCGGCTATGGAATCCGACAAATTTATGAAATATCGGATTCGCTATTGCGAACAAGAAAATTACCGCGCCTGGGGAATAAAAGAGACGATAGACCAGATAATATTCGAAGAAAAAAATAACAAAAAAAACATTGTTTTAATTAAAACGAAAGCGTGATAAATAACTTTATGCCTTGCGTTTTTAATAGAACCCTACAACATAGAAAGTACCTTGATAATTGAGAGAAACTATTTTTTTACCTACTAAATAATAATGTACCGATTGTAGGTTACAATGAGTGGTTAAGTTTCGACATGTGTCGCGTATCTCGTAGTAAATTAATAAGCGAGTTAATACGACAAAATTTGACATTTTCACAAAACGGTTGTACTGTACAATACTACGAACTTCATTGTGACAATTAAGGATCTAATTTCGATACATTTAATAATAATAATAATAATAATAATAATAGCTGGGACATCCCACACAGATTATAGAATATATTTAGTCTATGAATCCCACGCGAACATGCCGTCAATTTGTATCTAAAAAAATTATGTTTTAAGAATACAGCACGACCTAAATTATTTAAGAGCTTTCAAAGTGCTTTGAGTACGGGCCTTGGCCGATATTTTTTTCTGATAGGAAAGTTCACTATTGATTAGGATGATAAGCGAAATCAATAATTACTGATATGAGTCGTTATATCATTTTACGTGTTGAGAAAAACGGCCAATATTTAAAAAAAATCATGTGGGGAAAAATATGTGTCAAAGATAACTTACTACTTCAAACGAAATTAATTCGACTTCATATTCTGGTCATTTAATAATTTCACAAAAAGCAGGAGTCGGATCAGTGGACGCAATAAAATAAACGAGATGTCTATTGATTATATCAAATACCGGACAAGTGCATACCAGACCACGTACTGTGAGGGGTTCCGTAGTTGAGAAAGTTCATTGTTAAAATTTCAATTATTAGTTTAAAAACAAATATCTCAAAAACTACTCGACATATCTTATTCAAACTTTTATTTAAGGTGTTTTTTAAGTTGTACTAACGTAATGTTTTTTTTCAGAATTTTCCACTTAATAGTTGAAAAGTTACAGGGGGACGACACATTTTTTACTTTTAAAAACTATGTAATATAAATTACATCTACACTCCAAATTTCATCTATGTAGTGCAAATAGTCTCCTAGTGAAATGGCTGTGACAGACGGACGGACAGACAAACAGACTAGAGAAAATTACAAGTGTTCCGTTTTTTTCCTTTTGAGTAGGAACCCTAAAAAGAAACTAGTAAAAATGACCTACATCTATAGTATTTTCTAGACAGATAAAATTAAACTCGCTTTCATAAAACGCATATCTATATCACGCACGCTGCAGCGAATACACGGAATCGGACACTAGGCAAACTATCCAGCTTGATGAAAACAAAAAAGAAACACAAGAAGTGTTGTTATTCTTAATGAACAGGTCGCCAGAAGTAACGAACAACATCCCGAGGCCGAATTTAATACCTTTTACGGAACCATACGCCGAAGGGGGATCCATGCACCCCGGCACGAGACTCAAAGCGCTACAAACCACTGGAACCAGGAAACATCCGACAATAAAACCCACTAGTTCAACTAATGATGGCAACGCACACGGTAAGCGCATGAAATGTATTGAATTTATTTTTCATTTTCTCTATCTTATCATTTTTATCCTCAGTGAGGCAAAAATCTAACTCCTTTCCTTTGATACCTTAAAAGAAAACGTTATTTATCTACAGGTAAATAATGAATAGTTATCATTACAGGTAATAAAGCATTCGAATGTACGGTATGCGGCAAAGGACTGGCACGTAAAGACAAACTCACAATCCATATGCGAATACACACTGGTATGTATAACTATTTTTGTTAAAATTTAAATTAGCAACAAAAAAATATTTTTGTTATATTTTCATGGTTGCAGGTGAAAAGCCCTACGTTTGTGAAGTTTGCAACAAAGCGTTCGCACGAAGAGACAAACTTGTTCTTCATATGAACAAATTGAAGCATGTTACACCATCGAACATCGCGCCACTTGGCAAGAGAACCATAACGATACCACGTTAGTAAGACATTGTTATTATTTGTATAAAGCCAGTTATAAAATTTACTGCTAATTCAAATTAAAACGTATCACTAGTATTTACTGCTGCAAGATAAGGCTTTTAATAAAGTAGTTAAGTGCACTTATATATGTATGCGTGTTAGAACCGGTTAAAGCAATAGTTAGAACTCATGTGTAACTAAATATATTCACTAGACTGGGCATTGCAAACAAGCAATCTGTCACTTGTCGCATATTCCAAGTGTTCGAATTCGAATAAATTAATATTGCGCCCTATGAACACATATGGCGTATTAATGAACATTACAAACATCAACATTCCAGCGTTCCGAAGATTGTTACGGTGGTGTTTGATTTGAAAAGAAATTCTAATTACACTTACAACACAATGTTCATGTCTATTTTGCATCCATGGTAAATTTTTTCATCTTGACACTACGAGCATTGTGGAAGTATACCAAACCATCATGGATCATGGATAGGTACAGTATCGTGATAGCCCAAAGCGCAACGAACCTGTCTCAAATTTAGAAGGCCATAGGTTCGAATCCGGGCGTGTACCAATGAGTTTTTCTCACTTAAGTACATAACTATCACTGACTCCGTGCCTCGGAGAGCGCGTTAAGCATGCAGTCGGTCCCCGGCGCTGTCAACAGATGGCGGTCGTTTCAATCCCCAACGTGGTGGATTTAAGCTCCAAGCCCCTCACACTCTGGGAGAGGCCTAAGCCCCTGCAGTGGAGTAAAAATGGGCTGATGAAGATCATGGTCGTCTGACATTTTACAATACACCATTGTATTAAAAAAAAAACTGTGCTTTTACTCATCTTATCTAGCTCAAATAAGTACATAAAATACCATAAAACGAATATGTCACATAATGACAAAATTTCATACATTTTACTTACTTCGCGTCAAACCCATTAAATTGTTTTATTTGTATATATTTTGTTTAGTACTTCACTCGTGAGGCTCTCGAAGCTTGTAGAATGAATGTAGAAGCACAGATTAGCCCAAACAACGTATTTACCTGTTGCTATTGTGACACAGTTGTGGCTGGACTGTGCGTACTTATGTCACATCTACTTTACTTTGAGATCATTGCACTTAATGAATCTTTTATTGATTAAATATTTAAATCAAATCAAATCTGAATAAAGATTGGATAGTATTAAGATTCTGACAGATTCGATATCGATTTATCCTAATTTTGATTTTGTGTTTTAATGCAACTATTTTCTTATTGTATTAAATAAACCATGTTTGGAAAGTAATAGGATTAAACTTTTGAAATCACAGTTATAAGATTAACCTCAAAGACTAAGCGACGTAACGAAACCGACCAAAATATTAATTAAAATTTAAACCTCTTATGAGTGAAAATAGCGGGAATAAAAATAAAATACTATTCTCGACAGCTGATTTTATACTATTTTATTATTCGTTGCGCACTATACTCTCAGTACCCCTTCATAACGCCCCTTTAAAACTTCAATTAAAAAGAAACATTGATTTTATAGCGCTGAAACTTGACGATGTAAAGCCGGCATTGCCGAAGCAGGAGGATACGAAGCCAAGCCAAGCGGAGATCGCTGCTGCCGCCCATCACCATCAACATCAGCAGCCTATGCAGCTTTGTCAGGTGACTATAATAACTTATTTGTAACTAAAAACAAACAAGTATACCTATTCAAAGACATAAAAATAGACCCGCTTTTGTCAACAAGAAAATTGTGCGGTCAACATAAGTGTCCTTGCAGAACAGAATTTTTTTTGATAATTTTCGTAGGCGTAATAACAGATCTCTGTTTCACACACTAATGTTTTATATTTTCTTTTTATATCTATAAAAAGAAAACGTGAAACATTAATGTGACGTCACTCCTACATACAGCGGTCAACAAGTTCATTATGTAGAACATTGTAGCTATAATTATCAATAGTGACGTCATCAGCTATCAATTTTTAACAATCGATTATTTTACTATAGTTCAGAAAAATTTACTAAAATTCTTCAGATGGTCTATATTTTCATAAAAAAGTTTTCGAATGCAATGTCAAATTTTCGTTCAGTGACCATTTGCAATTATCATTGAACTGTAATTAATGATAAAAATATTATAAATTGTAGTTTACTTTTATAATATTTTTTTATATAAAATTGTATAAATTGTAAATTTTTTTCACTATTCATTAATAGGGAATTTCTAGAACTTTTTAACTTTATCAAGACCCTAAAGAATTTCTATACACAGACCACTTATTCAGCACTGAGGAGTGAAGGAATAAATTTTTTCACTTACCATAGTAAAATTCAAAACCATTATAATTTCATTTTGATGGTTCGTCTGTCCAACTGACGACGCCTTACAGCTTCGGCATTCGTTTACTTGTCGAGAGAAAATTATGACTGTAGAATCTTCAGATTCATATCACAATTAATATATTAAGAAATGACTAATAATATTCTGTCGTCCTGATTAATTCTTTTCGATTTTTGTTTGATTTATAAAAAAATAATAATCGTTACTAAATTACTTCGCAGAACACTAGCTTGGTTCACGGTAACGCGACAACGACAGCGGGCGGCATGGTGGTGTCGTGGTCTTGCGAACTTTGCGGGCGACTGTTCGCAACGCGTGACGAGTGGTCCGCTCATGCCAAAAGTCACTTACCCGACAATAAACTACTTCAGGATAAAATGCAGCAAACCACTTCCACCGCGGCACAACACCAACAGCAGGTATTAATCCATTAAATTAACACTTTGAAATGTCACATGTAGGTACCAGTTTATGGAATAACAAAAATAATAATAATACATGGGACTGCCCACACAGCGCCATTTAGTCCCAAAGTAAGCAAGTATTATGCTTGTGTTATGGGTTAATAGACAACTGATATACATACTTAAATATTCTTTATAATATATACATATATAAATATTTTTGCGAAGACACCACATACATATAACAACCAAGACCCGGTACCAGTATCAATATTCATCATACAAATACTGATCCGACCTGGGATTCGAACTCGGGACCTACAGCTTCGTAGGCAGGGTCGCTACCCACTAGGCTAAGCGTTCGTCATAAGTCAAAAAAGTCATAAAAGTACGTATTGACTTAAAGCCCTCTTCTGCATTTACCGTCTAACCACTCATACTCTAGTTAGCTCGTGTAAGATGGCCAGTTGTAGTCAGCGTTTCAGTGCGCAAGATCCCTGCGCGCCGCTCTTCAACCCCAAGAAATCCCCTCCATTCCCGCAAAATGGTGAATGTCACTTCGATACTGTGAATTGACATTTATGACTCTACCCGACTCTACTAAATGCTGCTGTCAAATGAATTTACTTTATGCAAAAAGTATAGGCATGCATAAGTCACGCTCATACCTAGACGCTAGATAAAAACTATAGACTTTAACTTCGTACCGTCTTTCCATGATTTAGATCTTTTTTACTTCATTTCGCACTAAAAAATGCAATGCTCCATTATGAGCCTAACAAAGCGTAAGTCAGATCAACTAAGATATTGGTTTAGTTTAGTCAACTAAGACCTCAGTTACATCAGCTATGTTATTTATTGTGATGATCGTTGAATTACCTATGACCATATTTGTTTCATTCGTTTCATCATCATCATCAGCCTGTGTCTCTCCACTACAACATGTAGGCCTCTCCCAAGGCTCGCCACCTCACACGGTCCTCCGCCTTTCGCATCCAACTACCGCCGGTATGGTGCTTCAGGTCATCTGTCCACCTGGCCGGGGGTGTTCATTCGTTTAACACCAACTAAATGAAATTCCTACTCAGTGACTCGCATTTTTTAAGAGTGCATGTCGATCGAATTGACTGCATCTTAAAGAACAGCCAAACTTGGTGCCCCCGAAACCGATGTGGCGACGAGGTGGATGCCGTCGATGAAT
This sequence comes from Luffia ferchaultella, assembly GCA_949709985.1. Classification (NCBI taxonomy): domain Eukaryota; kingdom Metazoa; phylum Arthropoda; class Insecta; order Lepidoptera; family Psychidae; genus Luffia; species Luffia ferchaultella. The sequence continues at coordinate 8,145,707 of OX453245.1, read as the reverse complement.
CAAAAAGATAAATGACTACTAAAAATAGATTTAAATTAAATCCTAACTATTTAATAAGCAATGATCCAACTATGTTGACTATAACTAATGTGGTATGTCACTATGTCACGTAATTACATTGGATCTTCCTCCCTAAATGGGATAGACTATACCTATATCTTTTTTCATTTTTTTTTTTAACTATCAATTCTTTTTTTACAGCAACAAGAAAAAGTCCATTTGACTAATCAGGAGAAATTACAACTGCTACATCACCACAACCAAAATCAGCAGCTGTTGAATGGCCACGGTATCGCAACAGCGACTGTCTCCAGCGCGACTGTCGTGAATGATACCAGCGCTAATGCGGCCAGCGGAACGTACTTCACTCACGGGCACACGCACTACACGCAAGAAAGGCAACAACACAGTCACGCTCACCATTTATGCCTCATGTGTCGACAAGAGTTCGCCGGCAAAGCGGAATTCATGTTCCATGTGAGAGGTCATTTCGAAGGTAAAGTAAGTGACATAGCGGCGGCTGACGTATTGGCGAGATCTCTAGTTGACAATTCGGGCCTGTGCACCTGAACCGCGCCAGCGCCCGCGCCCCCCTCTTTCTCCGACGCGTGCGCCAAAACCATCCTTCACGACGAAACCATCATGCTTAAATTTTAAATCCTTACTAGCGTTATAATAAATACCACAATGTAGAGAGGAACTGTGGACTACTCCGAATGCAGCTTTATGCTGTAGCCGTGAATGAACGGTTGCAATACATCTGAGGGTAGGTACTACCACACCCACACGATCGACACCGATTGTCAGTTCTTACCGCGTCTAATCGACCAGCTCCATTGCTCCATTACTCAATCGATTAGTCGTCGATAACGAAATTGATATCGATCGATAATCGACCGACAGTCGATCCGTATTCGTGGATCAGTCAAACTACCACACAAATCGTTCACCGTCGACTATTTGATTGATTGCCCCAGCGGCGCAGCAATGTCGGTCGTCGCGTCGTCGCGTCGCTCGTTGGGCGGTCGTGTTGGTGTGTTTCGCCATAATCCTCAGCGTTGCTGTTGCTGCAGAATGTATGAGAAAACGTTGCAGCATTATTTTCACTGCCATAAAGACATATAGCCAATATTAATTCAATATAAAGTCGTCGTTTCATACTATGGCGTCAAACCGTTCCTCTTTATGTTATGGTAAACAGCATGAGCACATGATGCCGTCGAAAGTTGAATTGTATTTTTATACGGAATTCTGTACAATTAGAACTAAGTCGAACCCTAAAACCACAAAAGCACGCAGCCACTTGGATGGTGTTTACGAATCGTAATTCGTTTGATGCTTGTAAAACTTTAGTATATATGAATACAGAGGAGGTGACCAACATAATATAAATTCTAATTATATGTATTACGCAACATAACCTCATAAAAATAAATGAATATTCAAAAAGCTTTACCCCTCGACGCAATAACATAAAAAATTGAAAACCTACAATAATAATTTAATATAAAACAACTGTAACTTCACATATAATTTGCATACTGCGCAAGCTAATTCAGCAGACTTTGATGACGTTAAAATTAACGTATATACCTACACTGTAATATTTATATTAGATTATACCACTTAGTATTTAATAAAAACTTTGTTCAAATATTTTTTAATACAAATTTAAAATATTCGGTTGATTTTCATATTGGATACAGAAAACTATTAAAAATGGAGACTAAAAAATAGTTACCTATTACAAATTAATCATATATTAATTTTTTTCTTATTAAAACATTAACTTTGTACGTTATTGTACTTACCATGATTTTAAAAGAAAATTCCTAAAACTAACTACTTCCCTAAACGATTCTAGAATCTAAATTGTGAATTTTTCCTTTAACTTGTAGATGAAATGCTGAAGAATTTTATAGTGATGTGACAAAGTAAAATTAGCTAAGTTGTACATAGACATGTTTTGTATAAATATGCTAAAAACTATTTAGCTATTTAACTTGAAAGGAAATGAACTTGTGATTTTGTGTAAGTGTGTTGTGGATTGTGCAACTGCTTTTCAAGAAATATGTTGTAGGCATATATATATATATCTGTTAACTTCACCGCATAACAGATTATTTTCTTGTGAAAGCTACGTAAAATCTGCATCTACATGTTTTGATGTAGTTAAACGTATACCTACATTATACAAGTTAAATTATTGTCATTTTTGGTTTAAGAATTGATGAATCTAAAGAAAATAAGAAAACTATGACATCTAAGCGTAAATAATGACATTTATGGAAATAAATATAGTACACGTTAATCCACACTACCTTGAAAAGGATAAAAATAAACTTTTTTAGCTCTCACATAGAGTCTTAATTTATTAGACAAAAGCGTGAGGCGCAGTCATGGTTTGGGTGTCCTTATTAATTCAAGGTATGAACTAAGTGTAATCACCAAAAATGCTACCCATGCACCAAGGACTGAGTGCATCACCCGGGTATTGAAGACATTCTGGGAGAACTAAAAGGGATATTTTAATTAATAGCGTAGGTATCTATTGTTTTCACCTTTTTAGCATTGTAATGAAAAAAATACTTGACTTCGTTAACATTTTGAACAAAAATTTGTAATCGAGATCTCCGAAAAACTACAAAACAATTTTTGAGTCAAATTAAAGTATAAATGTCAAAATCCGTTTTATATACTTGCTACACTCGTATACGTCATATTGCTGCCACCATTATGAATATTTTTTTTGAACTCTAAAGTATAACGTTCATCGTATATGTTCAAGTGTTCAAGTTAAGATATAGGGCATGACATTTAGTGAAGCTCCCCGCCACCTCCCCACAAGACACACTGTAAGACATTTAACTACGAAACGAAGCGTTCCATTCAGCGGGGGGTGAGACGCGTTTGCGGGGTGCAGCATCCACACAATTTCATACTTACAAATGAAAAGTTACACAATTCAAAGTTATTTTTTTGTTTTTGGGTGTATTTTTACAAAATTTTACTGCATGATTCGGCGTTTTCGCGATGAAACACTTGCTGACGGGTATTTGCCGACTAAAGACCGGTAGTGGTGGCAAGCAATACTAGCGAGGTGTATGAGCTATCGTGGCTATCGCCCTGTCGATCGCCGCATATACGGTGGTTCTAGTAGGGAGCGAGACGGGCGCGTTTCGCTATTTCTATGGTTGGCGAAACGAGTTATTCCGCGCTATTTATTGGTCATTAAAAAATAAACCTCATACGTGTTAGCAGAGTGACGTTGTAATTTTAAATTCATTCATACGTTTTCTTATAGGAAAAGCTTGAATTTGAATGAAGTTGTAAGAGATTAGGTACAAAATATTCATTAATTTATGTATGAAATTTCTGCCAAAACAGATCTATACCTCTTTGAAGGGAGCAATGAGTGATCTAGTCATTACCATAAGTAGTATTGTAGAAGACTTAATATAAATTACTTTAAAATAGTACTCATATATCTTTCTCTTATATCTCTCCGTATAAATAATTTAAATAATTTTTTACTTAAACGTCGATATCAAGAAAGCGTTCATTTATAAATATTAATTAATATTATTTAAAAACTTAACAGTAATAATTTTTAATTATATTAAAGCCCAACCGCAACCAGTGTTCATTTATACGAGGTAAAACAAATTTTCTAATAGGTGGTCAAACACGACTGTATTTATAATACTTTGAGATTTTTTTTCAAAAGTGATAGGAAGTGATCAAAGTGATAGTCGGGTTTTGGTTTGTCAATGTAATATTCCTCTATGATGTGATATTATATTTCATCACACATTCTTTTATTTATTAGTCTGCGCGTTATGTTAGAGCCAAGAAAATCAATTATTATTATTATTTTTTTTTCATATATTCAGGTTCGCCTCAGAGTTAGTCTATTTACGTTGTAAGCAATTTGTGTGCACTTTCGGATTTATCTGCATTACTCACGAATTGTCTTTCTTTCTGAATTATAAGTTTTTGTAATTTTTTTTGTAATGCATTTGGTTTTGAAAATGTTATTTTGTATTCATATGTTATTTTTAAATTAGGTTAGATAAGTTTTTCTATTAATATACCTGGTGATTTTTCATCACCTTCCTAATTTTATTATTAAGATCTTTAGTGAAAATGAAGAAATACGTGTTTTTTTCTCACTTAGTACTAAAATATTAAGATATAGCACCACAAACTTGTCGTATTACCGTGGGGATGCGCGGGCAACTAACAATTGCCTCGGCCGGATACCCTTCTACGATACACCCGCGGCCGTCGTCCGTTTCTCGAGCGTAGTATTTATGTTTGATGTAGCAACCACGCTGTCTCGATAATTCTTACGGGGAAAAATATTTTAAGGTAAAAATTTCAACTGCCCATTTTATTTAAAAAATATTAAGGCCTGAATAAAATTTGGAGAGCGATGAAATAATCTCCCTGTTTAAAACGTAGATTTAGTACTGTTTGGTGTATACTACCAAGATTGTGAAGGTAGTTGTAATGAACGTAGGTACGAGGCAGTAGGGTTTGGTGAAATCTTGATATAGGTAGGCGATTATTGAAAATTGACTCTGAACGAGTTTTTCGCGTAACGGATTTGGTGTGTGTGATAAGTCAAAGTATAAGAAGGGGATATCTAGAAAAGCGCTTTACAAGTATCTATGTGTACCTGTTACCCAGTGTTGCCAGATTTTTTTTTCGCGTAAATCGGGATTTGTAAAGACTGTAAAAATGCGGGATTTCGTTGAAAAATTTGGGACAAAAAAATTACGAACCATTTATGAGTTACTTATTAATTTTATAAACACTCTTAATTATAAATATGACAATAAATTTTTTCGTAATAAAAAACACAAACATACATACAGTGTATCACCCAAATTGAAAAAAAAACATAATATTTTTATTTTGTTTTCATATTGGTGATATTACTTGTTGTAATATGTATATCTTTCGTGTTTTTCAAAAATCTATGAAAGTCTGACTATGAAAATGACTCGAAATCAAAATTGAATTCCACAAAATTTGCAATTCTAATGGAATTGCTGGATTATTTAATACCTAGATTAGCAATTTTAAGATAATGTTTCGATTCAATTTACGTTGTATTCAGTGAATAGACCCGCTGTAAACAACTATATTTCTATTAGATTTCGATCGAACTTCCACGTAATTAATAATCGGTATAACTGGCGTCCCGTGCGGGACATTTAATTTGAGCCCCGAAATCGGGACGTACCGCAAAAATCGAGACGTCTGGCAACACTGCTGCTACCCGAAGAAGACTTACACGTGAGTAGCGAATTTTAACCGTTTCGTATGAACCACCACGCTATATATTCCCTTCCTTATATTTTGGTCGAGTACAGGCATAGATGTAAGTTCGACGTCATAACACAAAATATTTAATGCTAAGATAATAAATAGTAATTATGACTGAAAATATAAACCCTAGTTACATTCCATAAATGTTTCTCACAAAGTAAATATAATTAAGTGTTTAATTGAGAATGTCCAGTTTCACTGCCAATTCGCCGTATGGCGTCGGATCTTCATTACGCCTAATTACTAGATTTTAAGGTTGCGACTGTGCAGTGCATACATACTCTAATCTGTAAAATAGGTATTTCATGTCTCGTTCCTATTATCCCTGCGCTGTATTGGTGAAGATATTCCCAATATATTTATCGTAAGGGTATGGACCCTTTATACGATTATTATTACATGGATGCATCATTGTAGTTGTATATGGTCTGCAAATTTTTAATCTTCACTTAACTCTATATATAGTCGAGTGGCAGCGAAACCGATTCTTGTCTAGAAGGTCGTGGTTCGCTAATCCCAAAAATCAGAATGGACCAATGAGTTTTTCTAACTTATGCACATAACTGTCACTGACTCTGTGCTTCGGAGAGCACGTTAAGCCTTTGGTGACGGTCGCTATTAATAAATGGCAGTCGTTAAAATCTACCAACCCGCACTGGAGCAGCGTGGAGAATAAGCTACAAGCCCCTTCATCCCGAGGGGAGGCCCAAGCCCCTGCAGTGAGGCATTTATGGGCTTATAGTATGGTGTCTCCATAATCCTAAGAACCTAGTATACACATACAGAGTGACAACCGATCTATACGTAGTCATGTCTATCTATGGTTCTTCTCGACTTGCTGTTTTTATACATTTGTAGATCTATTTTTCTATATTTGATCTAGTCACAATAGAGTAAACGAAAAAACAAGGAGATGCGCTGCCTGTGTAGTAAGCCTATTTAATAATAGATGGAACTACCTACCAAACAAAGGAATTGTTTTCGTCTGACCACATTTCTAGGTTTCAGTTAATAAAACATAACACGTAACTGTATAAAATAATCTTCTTTAATGTTTCTAACTGATATTATTGATTATTTCAATACTATCGACCAAAGCATTAGTTGAAAACCCTTATTTTCCCCAAATTTTGGTTTTTGTGCAAATGCTTTGATACTGTTGGAACAATCAATGGTGACAGTTGAAGATATTAAAGTCCATTATTATTTATGCCGCGTATTATATTTTATAAACGGAAACAATGTGATCTAAAAATATAAATCGATATTTGTATTGTAGCTTCATCTATTATCAAATAGCCGCACTAAACAAACAGCAAAGACGAACGCAGCTTTGATACAACTTTTTACCGATAGATAGAGCTATTACACAAAAAAAAAATTTAAATATTTTATGAACACACATAATATAACTACGTTACCATTAATAAGAACAGTTATTTACTAAAAAATGTTCTAATTATCAAAAAAAATATACGTTGAAAATAATAAATGTTTTGTAAACGAAAACATGAAGTGTCTGCATAAAAAACTTAAGTGGAATCATCAAGATGGAGCGTTTAATACTTCGAAACCATGGAAACGTTATTTCTATGTATTTCCTGTGGTACGTACTTACATACATAAAAATGAAATTATTTTTTCTGTAGCGGCTCTATCTATCGTCAAAAGTTTTCGGCGACAGGACGACATAGTCGTCGCGCCTCAAACGATTGACTTCTTGAACTTTAATGACTACACTTCTTTTAATACAGACGAACAATTATATTATTATAACTCATTTGTGACGCGATGGACCTCACAAACTTATTTGACTGTATTCAGACTATTAAATAGAGTTGAAAATTAAAAATATCTTGACCGTACCCTGTTAATCATCATCATCATCATCATCATCATCATCATCATCATCATCATCATCATCATCATCATCATCATCATCATCATCATCATCATCATCATCATCATCATCATCAGCCCATTTTTACCCCACTACAGGGGCTTAGGCCTCCCCCAGGGTGAGGAGGGGGGCTTGGAGCTTAAGTCCACCATGCTGCTCCACTGCGGGTTGGGAACTGTAACGACCGCCATCTATTGACAGCGTCCGGGACCGACTGCTTAACGTGCCCTCCGAAGCACGGTGTCAGTGATATTGTGTACTTAAGTCAGAAAAACTCATTGGTACACGCCCGGATTCGAACCATGGCCTTATAAATTTGAGACAGGTTCGTTGCGCTCTGGGCTATCACGACCCTTTTAATCCCTCAACACTAATTATTACAGTTTATTAATTGTAGTGTGCACTGCACAGTGAGGTAGGTGTAAAACGTAGGCTATCGCAAATCAGAGCACGATGAAAGTTACAAAATTGAGTAAGTATAAATAGGAATGATTATGTTAGGTAGGACCGCGCCACGCGCTATAAACGTACGTTTAGGTGGGACGAGTATGCAATACGAATAGATAGGTGAGTGTACCTACGTATAACTGTAAGCTTTGTAAATGCGTTTAAAGTAAAAATTTAATAATTAGTTACTATAATAGGTAAAAGTAAGTTGCCTTGCTATATCTTGTATAAGTGCATGCAAGGATGCCACTGAGAGTATTGTAAAAAAAGTATTTTTTTACATTCCAATAGTACTTTAATTTATTACTTAAATGTATTTATTATTAAAAAATATATGTTTTGTTTGTAATTGAACGATTCGTTTAAAATTTAATGTACATAATGTTATTATTAAGTACCGCTGGTAGGTACTTTAAAATTTTGGTATGGTAGTTTGTCCTTCCGTCCCTTCGCACTCTAACGTCGTTATTTTTCTAGGGATTTTTTTAACATAGGTAGGTTCGTTTAGCAAATATCATTTTAGACTAGATTGGTTGATCAATGCATAAAAAAACCAGCGGTACTTACAAAATTCTTACTTTTGACTTGTTTTTTTTTTTTTTTGTTTAAAATATAAATATGTAAAATATGTTACATGAAGATGTCCCAAGCTTTCGAATGATCTCAAAAATCTAGTCCTATCGAATAAATACATTGTCTTGCCACATGCGGCATGTTAGAAACATAATATTAGTATTATGAATAAAATATGTACCTAGTGACATTTTTATGAAACTGTTTATATCCAAATGTCAAAAATGTCATTTCACGCAAAAAACTATTTAGGGGAGTGGTTCGTTGAATTTTTTAGTCAAAATTGTTTGATTTTCTTCCAATCGTATTGTGGCGGTTAAAGAAATTAAATGACATGTTTTTACCAAACGTAGTAAACACTGGTTAGAAGAGCACAAAATTCGTCCCCTTAGAACCGTACCAAGACAACATGAAAATAATTATATTTATAACTTATAACATTTTTGTTCGATGTTATTTTAGTGTTTTCTTGTAACGTACCTATCTATATTTAAAAAGGTATGCATCTAAATTTATATGTTGGTACTACAGAAATATACAATATGCGATAACTAATGATAGAGTTTTGTTAAAAGTAAATGATTCATAGGTAAAAAGCATGAAATTTGAAATGTATAAAGTCTAGGCTCTAAGGCGACGAATTATAAAGACCTAGATTAGTGTGCTAGTGTCTAAGTTTGTGAGTTCTAGTAAGGCAATAATTGCCGTTCAATATTGCTTACACAGCAAAGTACATCATCGCATATCGATTTAATTACTAAAGTATTTGATTTTGTAAAAAATAAAATGTGAAATATACTATGTAAGATGAACGCGGAAGTATAAAAATTGTAATTAATGTATTTAGTGACAGCTTTGGATTAAAAAACGATAACTATTTTATTGTTTCTATGAACTTCTAAATCCCTCTGAAGAGTGGTAAGTAGCGTCGCAGTAGCTAAAAGTGCATGGGTATCAGTAGTGGAGTGCTAGCGGGGACTTCGCACCTGCGCAAACTTCAGAGCGATATAGATTTTTGACATGACCTACCAATACAAGGTCTAGGAGTTAGAAAGAAATGGGTTTGCACTTCCTAGGAAAATTGACATCTGTCTGACTCTAGTACTTGTAGAAAGAAGGGAAGGTTGTCGTGTCCTCAGCCGCGCCTCGCCGACCAGTAGATGTTGTAATAAAACAAAAATGAATTTACTAATAAAATAAATTTAATAATACTTTATACAAAAACTATTTAGAATACTATAGAACACATGTCTGGACAAGGACTTGCGTATCTGAGTGCGGTGCGATGGTGTTTCTACTGGTAAGGATTCCTGTAATTACAAGGTACTTTGTATGATTTAACATGCTTCGTTTCGCCCCTGATTGGCTTGACGTGATTCGACAATTTGGTCTTTTGGCCAATCAGAAAACAATTTCGAAGTCGAAAGTATTCAGGCCGTTCAGTGAACGGTGTGTTTAGTCAGCAAGAAATATTGTTTTTAAATTATTTGATGACTAGCGACCCGCCCCGGCTTCGCACGGGTAGCTGAGCATATAAGCCGTCACCGTAAGCCGCAGTGTGTTTTTCTGTCATAGTGCTATCAGCTTGTTGCGTCAAATATATGGTTTAGATTGAATTAGATTTAAATGCATAAGTTAATCCTACTTGCGAGTATTTTTAATGTATTTTATTTCAAATTCTATAAATATTTGAAAAAGTAAAGAATATGTACATAAAAACTAACTAAAATATTTCTTTATATATACAACATTGATAACTTCTGCTTAACCACTGCCACAGTACGTGTCGCATTGGTATGGGGACTAAGCCATCCATTATTTTGTTATATCTCAAAAGGATTAGGCAGCGTTTTCGATGAAAGCTACCAGGCAGCTTGATTTTTTTCCAACTTCAACAGTAATCGTCATATTTCAACAAATTTGCACAAAACATTAATAAATTATACACGTAAACCTTCCTCTTGAATCACTCCGTCCATTGGTCCACCCATATGCCAATCCGTTCGCTAGTTTTTGAGTTTATCGCGTCCAGATAGACAGACAAACAGACAGACGCGGCGAGGGACTTTATTTTACAATATGTGGTGATAACGAAAATGAGCGGAAAGTGTTGCGAAATAGAGGTCGCCAATTAGGACTTTAGTATATAAGCGGTCCGACCGGTAGGAATTAAGATATACCCTTTATTATGTCACGCCACAATGACAGTATCAGATTTGCTAACGTTCTGGTTTTGAATGATAATATTATATCTTGTAATATAGCTCGGGGAAAAAGTCTTTTCGCATATAGTTTGTATATATTTTTAAGAAAATCTCTTTGGCTGTACTAGTTGTATCTGGGTGGTTTTGATACCATTAAAAAGGTTACATTTAAAAAATAAACGATTCAGTAAAATATTGTTTCCCGCCGGTTTTAATTTGTTTTTCTTTCTGTCAAAATGAGTGAATCTAATGAAGAAATTCCATAAATCGGCATATCAATAGTTACGACACAGCTGAAGATCTGGGAATTGACCACAAAACAGTTTTGCCCCATTTGAATAAAGCTCGGTATACAAAAAAAAGCTCGATATTGGGGTGCCACATGAGCTCACTGAAAGAAACCGTGTACGCATTTGCGATCTTTTATTAAGACGTAATGAAACCGAACCGTTTTTGAAGAGATTGATAACTGGTGATGAAAAATGGATCAAGTTCAAGTAGGTACGATAAGAACGTGCGAAAAGGTGGTGGTCAAAGGTCGGTCAGGCTTCACAGACTGTGATAAAACCCGGGCTAATTAGCAATAAGGTGATGCTGTGTGTATGGTGAAATTGGAAGGGTATTGTTCATTATGAGCTTTTACCGCCGGGGAGAACCATCGATTCGAATCTCTAGTGCGAGCAACTGATGAGATTAAAGCATAAAATTGAGATAAAGTCGCCGGAATTAATCAATGGAAAGGAAAGGGTGTGTCTTTCAACACGATAACGCTAGACCTCACACATCTTTAGTCACTCAGAAAAAATTAAGATAGTTTGGCTGGGAGGTGTTAATGCATCCGCCATATAGCCCTGACTTTGCACCTTCAACTTCCACCTGTTTCGGTTTCTTCAAAATTTTTTAGATAGTATCAGTTTAACATCAAGAGAAGACTGCCAAAACTACTTGTCGCGTTTTTATTGATCAGAAATTCCAAAATTTCTACAGCGACGGGATCGTGTCACTATCTATAAAATGGCAGACAGTCATCGAACAAAATGGCACATATATATTGTAATTAAATGTAAATAAACTTTGTAAAAAAAATGTTTTGAATTTTCATATAAAAAGCTAAGAAACTTTTTCCCTGACCCATTATAATTACTAGGTACGTCATATACCTAATAAAATGAACATCATATACAGTGACCATGTTTTTTTTTTAATTATTTAGTATCCAGTCATGTAAAGTTGCTCGAGTATCTTTTGTTTGATGACGCACGGGATCCTAATTAAAAACTTTATCGTTTGCCCAGATAAAATATAGGTACTAATAATGTTATTAACGACCACGTGTAAATTGATAGAAGTGTAGCGTAGCAAATATGTTTATTTCTAGTAAACGACCCATTCGTCAACTAGTTTAATAAAATTCATAGAGGAGCGAAATTCACAACAGTTGACTGTAGTAGCCACTTACACGCTTGCCAATTTCTATAATAATCTGGTGATTCTCACGGATTTCCGAGAATTTACTAGTGACACAAAAATCAAATAGGTATACTATAAAGAAACAGTGACTAGCGAGTTGTAAAAGTGAAATCTTTTTGGTGAATTCAAATTTTTAGTGCAACTATTCAAATATGAAATTTAACTTATCGAAATAAGTTTGTGCAATTTATAATGTACCCTAATACAAGAAACGTGTAGTGAATGCTCGTTTAGATAAAGTCCTTTTAAAATTAAGGAATTCGTTACTTCAATGACATTACACATTCATACAATACAGAGCTTTTTAGTATAAAAACGTTTAACTGTTTAAACAACTGTTTATGAACTGACATATGACAACTGACCTATACAAAAATTTGCTATGACAACAACGTTACCTTTGCGACCGGTTGTCTCAAGGTTATGAACTGAACACGTCTAGAGTCAACTGGATAGCAAAAAATTGTGTTAACTTTAGATAAACTGATAAAAATTATTAAAAATGAAGACGTCAAATAGATAAGGAGTGCAGTAATAGGTAATTGATAATTGTGTTTCATAATTAAATGAGTGTATAAAAATCACCTATTGTGTTTATTTTAATTTAATAAATAGTAGGTACACTTTGCTTTGCCGACGTAGTTGACTTGGTAGTGACACGAATGGAACAAAATCGCTATATTGAAGTATACATAGATGAATATATAGACGGTAAGTTTTTTGGCTATTACTGCTTTTATACTTGATAATATTAGGTAATTTTTAATATGTTTCTCTTTATAGTATTGTGTCTGATATAGCATTTTTTCAAGAACGTTAGTGTTGAGTATAAAAGACTAGTTAGTGGTTAATTGAACACACGAGTTTATACAGCTTGGAGCGGGACTGCAGGGCGTACCCCTCCAAACTCATTTTTTTTTCAAACTTTTTTTAAGTGTGTATGGAGATTCGGCACGAAAAACGGTGTCCAAAAAGAATTACTCTAGTTTCTGTCTGTTCGTCTGTCACGGTGTCTTTTTTCGCAGTTACTGTTACAAAACAGTTGATATTCGGTAGGTCTGTATAAATGTTATAGTTAAAGGTCGATATGTAGACTTTTCGAAGAAAGACAGATTTATCTTAGATTTGACCAACGCCAAACCTTTCGGCACACTCTGAAATAGATTCCACTTTCGGCCTTTGACTATTATATTTTTAGTCAAACCTAGAATCTGTTTTGGGTTTTGGTTAGTCTATCCTAAAAGCGACTAAAGCAAATTCATCAAACATCGATTTGTACTTATAAAATGTTAAACAGATTTCACATGTTATCCTAACTCGTTGCAGCCACAATTTGAGGGACCGAAAGAATCGTTGAGTAGGTACATCAGTGGCGAGAATTAGCCAATTGGATTTTCCTGATTTAGTCGCTTTCGCAGCTTCTTACAAAACACTCGCATGCAAAGTATTATTCCACTCAAAAGAAATTTATTTAAAATCTCTTTATTTACATACTTCAAGCAGTCAAAATATCTAGTTGTGTATAAATTGTCTGAAGATAAATTACAACCAATTGATTGAAAAAACTATAACCGTACCTATTCAGAACTTTGATAGAGCCAAAGAGATAGATGCCCGAAATCTTTTGGGCATAATACAACATAAAACAGTTGATGGTTTATATGGAGTAGAACGAAACACGGAATAATAAACACACTTTTGCTAAGAACCAGACACAACAAAGGAAAGACGTGTATTGGTTCTGTATTGATTGTAATCAGCTTTGAAAATTTATTAAATATACTAGCTTTCCGCCCGCGGGCTTCGCTCGCGTTGACTACACAGTTGTATTGAGACAGTTAAAGGAACGCGACGCTCCAGAACATTGTAACACTTTCTAGAAAATTCTGAAACTTAACTACCTCAATTCAAATTGCTATACCTCATTTGTTACAAATCCATTTAGCCATTTTAGAATGAAGAATAGCTATCCTATAAGTTGGTCCCTAAATCAGTCAGCCATTTTGGAGATTAACCGGAACAGACAGACAGACTAATAGACACTACGATGTTATATATGTAAATAAAAAAAAATTGCTTTTCACTCTTGACAACGCCCTCTTCATGTTCGCAAAATTTCAGTAAAATCAGATCAGCCGTTTCGACGATTAGCCCTAACAAACAGACAGACAAACAAACGGACAAAAATCAACCTATTTCACTCTTGATAACTTCCTTTTCATGTCTGCAACGATTCATAGAAATAGTTTAGTCGTTTTGGAGATTAGCCGGAACAAAAAGACAGACAGACAACCACACGGGCAAAAAGTTACCTATATCACTTTTGACAACCTATTTTAATGTCTGCATAGTTTAATAAAAAATTTTAAAAGTTTAGCTCGAACATACATAAAGACAGACAGACAGACACACAAAAAGTAGCGTATGTCACTTCTCACACCCTCTATTCACGTCTGCGAAACTTCATTAAAATTGGTTTAAATGTTTTAGAGCTTAGCTCGAACGATAGAGAGACGGCCAGACAGACAAACAAAAAGTAGCCTATGTCACCTCTGGTAATGCCCTCTGTACGTCTGCAAAGTTTCATTGAAATCGGTTCAGCTGTTTCGGGGATTAACCGGAACAGATAGACAGACAGACAGACAAAAAATTTGTTGGCCAAAATATCAAGCCTCGCCAAAATATCAAGTTTGAGTACCAACACGATAGGTCTGCGATTGATAGATTCGAAAATAAAAACTTTTAAAAATTAGGTCATTTAGTCATATGGATCTCGTCAAAACATTAAGTTTGAGTACCAACACGGTAGGTCTGCGATTGATAGTTTCAAAAATATAAGTTTTTAAAAATTTGGTCACGTGGTCACATAGATCTCGTCAAAACATTAAGTTTGAGTACCAACACGATAGGTCTGCGATTGATAGATTCGAAAATATAAGCTTTTGAAAATTTGGTCACGTGTTCACATAGATCTCGTCAAAACATTAAGTTTGAGTACCAACACGGTAGGTCTGCGATTAATAGTTTCAAAAATATAAGCTTTTAAAAATTTGGTCACGTGGTCACATAGATCTAGTCAAAACATTAAGTTTGAGTACCAACACGATAGGTCTGCGATTGATAGTTTCAAAAATATAAGCTTTTAAAAATTTAATCACGTGGTCACATAGATCTCGTCAAAACATTAAGTTTGAGTACCAACACGATAGGTCTGCGATTGATAGTTTCGAAATTATAAGCTTTTAAAAATTTGGTCACGTGGTCACAGACAGATGGACAGACAGACAGATCGACAGACAGACACAAAAAACAGCTTATGCCACCCCCGATAATGCCCTCTGCACATCTGCAAAGTTTTATTGAAATCGGTTCAGCCTTTTCGCAGATTAGCCGGAACAAATAGACAGATAGATCGACAGACAGACAGACAAAAAACAGCTTATGTCACCACCGATAATGCCCTTTGCCCGTCTGCCAAGTTTCATTGAAATCGGTTCAGCCGTTTCAGGGATCAGCTCGAACAGACAGACAGACGGTCAGCCAGACAAACAAAAAGCAGTCTATGTCACACTTGATAATACTCTCTGCACGTCTGCCAAGTTTCATTGAAACCGGTTAAGCCGTTTCTGGATCACCGCAAACAGACAGACAGATGGACAGACAGACAAACAAAAAGTAGCCTATGTCACCCGCGGTAATGCCCTCTACACGTCTGCAAAGTTTCATTGAAATCGGTTCAGCCGTTTCGGAGATTAGCCGGAACAGACAGACAGACAGACACTTCAATTTTATTAATATAGATTTAAAAAAAAAGAGAGAAAGAACGAAGTTCAGTATTGACCCACACTATTGATTATTTAGTTTAAAAATAAAAATGAACATCAAAAATAAAGCTACGCGATAATGACTTTAATTTCGATATTCTGATTTTTTATGAAAGTATTTTCGCGTCAGGTTTTTTTTTTATATTGATTTTTTAAGGGACTGCCCCTTTATTTTTAAACCAATAACCAATAGTGTAGGTCAATAATGAACTTTGTTCTTTAGCTTAAAATTTAGCTGCTGATGCCAAATGAATAGTTATGGACATCTAATACGCATCGTTTCCATACAAATACAATGTGGTTGTACCCTTAAAAAAGCGACATCTTCTTTTCAGTAAATGCTTTTTCTCAGATTTTCATGTCAACTGCACGAGTTGAACTCAAAAGATTAATTCAGTATAGATATATTTATTTTCAACTTTTCGTGACTTGGTACTTAGTAAAAATCCTGAAATTAATTCGTACAAAGAAAACTATACACAAATGAGTGCTAATGGTATTACATATATATGAAGCAATTTTCGGCGCACATTATTCCGTTTTTACTTAATTAAAATTGATGAAAACATCTACAAAAAAAGGGTTTTACTGAATTACCTACGCATTTATTTTTTTATATTTTTTCTAGCCCGAAGTAGAATTTCTATATAAGCATTCCACTTCGAACCAGTGGCGTATCCAGGATTCAAGCTTGGGGGGGGCCCATATTTTCCATTAAACTTAAAGCCTATATTAGTGCTATATACATGCAAGACACGTTCTACGATCTTAATACGGAAGCTAGGGAATTTTCGTTAATTCATGAAGACATATCATATAATAAATAAATTAACCTAAGTTTTTTTTTTTTCGCAAAAATAATATTATTTATTAAAATCTAATCTTGAATATGTGAATAACACAAACTACAGAAGGCCGTGCCCGAAAACACCTGGCCCAAATGTAGCCATCACACTGGCCGCGTTTCCGCGTTGGATTGCCAGTGAAATGCGCTGGACCAGGTATGTTCGGGAACGAGCGTCGCAACCAGCATCCCTTAGGCGGCGGCCCAGAGCGGACATAAAGCTCTTGGCTTCGGAGCACCAAGGCCTTCCTGTTTCAACCGCAAATGGAACGAAATAATAAGTGGCTTCTAATGAGCTATATTTTTGGTGTTTCCGCCGTGCCGCTGTCTCGGCGGCCGCGCCTGGGGCCCGTATGGTTGTATTTAAATATAAATATTAACCTAAGTATTTGATACTGCTTGATACCTCCACGCGTTCTGGAGAGAAAAAAGGTCTGGACAGACTTACGGACGGACAACGAAGTGAATCTATGAGGGTTCCTTTTTAGGGTCCCATACGTCAAAGATGAAAAAAGGAACCCGTATAGGGTCATTCTTGTGTCCGTCTGTCACACCCTCTTTCTCCGAATCTACTAGATCAGATGCAAAAGTTGAAATTCGATGCATGTACAGAGTTTGGTGGCCCAATAACGAACGTATAGAGTAAATAAAATATTTCCATTAAAAAAAAAACTTTTTAAGTGCTCCTAGTGATGTGTCAAATGAAAGTGCTTATTATAAAAAGTACAAGCATATTTTATTTATAACTTTAATATCCATGGTTTCAAAATTAAAGAAAATTTAATATCCCCCCCTTAACCCCGAAACTGTAGTGAATAACATTTGGAAAAAAAATACGGAAAATAGAGCTTCATTTATATTTTACAGGAAAAACTAAACGGTAAACAAATAATATCGTTTTGGGGGAAAATTGTACTAATAAAAACAATTCTCAAGTCCTTATGTCATGGTCGCTCAGCGTACTATGGAGCGGGCTATGCTCGGTGTTTCTTTGATGGATAAAATCAGAAACACTGAAATCCGTCAAAGAACCAAAGTTGTCGACATAGCCGAAGCAATCAGCAAGCTGAAGTGGCAATGGGCCGGTCACATTTGCTGTAGAACTGATAACCGATGGGGTAGACGAGTTCTCGAATGGAGGCCACGTACCGGAAAGCGAAGCATTGGACGCCCCCCGGCCAGATGGACAGATGACCTGAAGCATCATACCGGGGGTAGTTGGATGCAAAAGGCGGAGGACCGTGTGTGGTGGCGAGCCTTGGGAGAGGCCTATATTCTGCAGTGGAGAGACACGGGCTGATGATGATGATGTCATGGTTCATATCAAATGAAAGTGCTCGTTATGAGATATATATATATATATATTTTTCATAATGTTTATTACAATTTTAAAATGCGTAGTTTAATAGACATTTAAAAAAATGTATGATAATCTCCCATTGCCACCTTTATCTTAGAAATTCCTACGCCTAAAATTAAATCAAAAATTCGTAATATCTACGAAAATTTTCTCATTCCTGCTGGAAACGCGAAATACCTATTCATGAAGAGAAAATGCATAGATATAAAATGTGTTGCGAATTCCCATACAAACAACGGTGATAACGGTTGCGCCCCACTAAACCTTAACCGATTAGCGCAAAGAAATATATGGTACTCAGATCAGCAAAAAATAGGTTTATACTTTTTTAATTTTTTAAAATATTTTGATACATCATGAGAAAAAAAACTTTCTTATGATAACTTGAATGCGCGAGATTTTATTTCTCTTTTTTTGTCTTTTTTTACATGTTCAATATGAAACTAATTGTATTTTCACATGCTGTGAAAAATATAAAAAAATAATAAATTTTGATGAGATGTCAAAAATAAACCTATTTAGGAAATTCAAAAATTTACAGATTTTGCAGTTCCCGCTACCATCGTAGGCATTGAATATGATTTGAGAAGTTTTAGAAAAAAATAGAAATTCACGTACCTATAGTGTTAATTTATTTATTTTGAAATCATGTAATATGAAAACTAAACAACTCAAAACTTAAACCAACCAGCAATTATACATTTCCACATATACCATGCCCATACCCATAAATACAAGTTTTTTGAAATTTGTCAATTTTCAGGGCCCACCTACAGGCCGCAATTATTAACCGATTTTCAAACCGTATTCACCATTCGTTAGACAATTTGGTTCCTTAGATGGATTTTTGGCTAATTTTCGATAACTCAAATATTTTCAAAAATATTCATATTTTTGTATAAAACGACACCCGAAAATCCCCATTTTTACAGACATAATTTTAATTTAAAAAAAAATTACCAACCGATTTTCAAAATTTCCAACGGATATACCCGATAAATTTGCAACTTTTGAAACCTATAGGACCGAAATCCCTCCTTATCCTCGAAGATATAGCCAAATTTACGTCTCACAGAAAAAGGATCTGATAACCATTTCCAATGGTAAAACATGTAATTTTTTGCTGATCTGAATACCATATATTATTTTTTGCGCTGTTCGGTTAAGGTTGATGGGGTGCAGCCGTTGACGCCGTTTGTATGGAAATTCGTCACTCTAAAAATGCCATGTTTGAACAGATCTTATTAAGTAAAATGTGGTCAGCATTCAATAATATCTATTTGTATTAGGTACTTTGGTGGTGTAAATAATTTACTATTATATTGAGTATTAAATAGAAATGCATAAGTTTCTAATTGCAGTGTAGATCTCCTTGCAGAATGTTTTTAACTGAATTTATGTCATTGCGTTTGGGGGGGGGGGGGGGGCCCGGCCCCCACGGGCCCCCCCCCTGAATACGCCACTGCTTCGAACTGATTCTGATTTCCGGAAATGTATGTTTATGTACTGAGGTCAACAACATTCTCAAAACGCTCACAAAACGCTCAAATTGAAATTGTTTAAACTTGTGTTCAAAGTTACCCGAGCTGACCATAATGTGTGCGGTATGAATGTACCTATATCCTAACTAATATTATAAATACGAAAGTTGGTTTGTTTGTTTGTTTGTTACGCTTTCACGCCTTAACTATTGACCGACCATCACAAAATAGTAAGGAATTTAATGCGATACACCCCAACATTTTCTCATAGAAGGCTCGTACTTGCAACAGCTGTTCCTTAGGTGCTCCTGAGTAGATTTCCAGCGGTATACACCCGGAGCCTTCGCTTGCTTCTTCGCTTCACTTAAAGGCCTAATATTCCTTTAAACTCCAAAACTACGCAGATATTAAAGCACGTGACATATCATTCTGGGATAACTTAAGGATGATAAATTCATTTCTAGAACAAATGTGTCGCCTTTTTTGGAAAGTCTCATAAATATGAAAAAAAATTAATAAACTTTTAGGATAACCTTGATTAAAAATATATTCTGAAAGCTACATTTATCAGAATTACATATAATAATAAATAATGTATACATCACAACAACGTCTAGGCCCCAAACTAAGCATTAGCTTGTGTTTTGGGTACCAAGCGAAGACACCACATACATATAACAACCATGACCCGGTACCAGTATCAATATTCATCATATAAATACTGACCCGACCTGGGATTCGAACCCGGGACCTCCTGCTTCGTAGGCAGGGTCGCAACCCACTGGGCTAAGCGGTCGTCAAAAGCGGTCATATATATATTATTAATAATATATATAGTATATATTATTAATGAATAATATATATATTTATAAATAATATACCAATAAATAATATATATTTACTTATTTAAAAAGTAATATTAATTTTATAGCTACTTAAAAAATAATATATATATTTATATATTATTTATTGAGATGGCTTGATAAAAAAATTGTGAAAAAAATTCGCAAAACGTACGAAGAGGTAAACATCTTGCTAAGATGCGTAGTGCATTGAAAACAGTACCTACCTAGATGTTACGTGACACTTATAATCATGATTTCGTGAAATTTTTGCTAATCAAATATTCCATCATGAACACACACACACATACCTCTTCCCTCGCACACACACATACATACATGTCTTAGCCATGTTTGTGATTACTACCTAAAGTAAATGCTTTATAATAAAATATTTTGATCACGATATCTGTAATTTATATATCATTTTTAAGAAAATATGTCTGTAGGTAATGGTTTTGCAAATTTTCCGTTCGTTGGTTCCATAGTTTCATTCGACCGATTGATTTATCCATAATATTTTTACACGAATAATCACGAACATAGATAACATTTAACCTTATATGAGATACATAAAAGTGTCGTAATAAGTACATATTATATACGTCAAACAGCGAATTAGGATGAAGTAATAAAATATAACAGTAAACCAGTTTGTTTATTTTGAAGATAAGCCCGATGATCCAGATAAAAATAATAACGTTCACGTAGTAAAGATTCAACCGGCTAATCTGTGCGCCTGGACCTGTGTGCGGTAGTTCTGAATACAAAAGGAGTTTTCATCAATGCAATAAACTTTGATTACTCGAACGCAGGCTAATATTGATAACAGACGCGATCTCTGCGTTATTTTGCCGCATATTCATAATTATAAATTTACAATTAATATGTTTAAATTAATTTCGTAAAACATTCTGTTTTAATGATTCAAGTGTGGTTGGTCACAAAAAAATATTTCGTATCTGTGTTACTATGGGATTGTCAAGTGAATTGAGTACGGTGTCAGATGGTGTTTTTAAGCTCGAGAACATCGAGACAGACTTTGAGCATGCGTTAAATATAGCAGGTAAAGCATCTAGTCATTTCAAAATTTAAAATTCAGTACTAGTCAGCCTCTAAAGTAATTGTCATTTAAATAAATTCACAATTAAATATTTTAAGTTTTTGTTGTATTTTTAAAATTATTAGTATAACCAACGCATTCAATAGCGAAACATTATTATTTGTTTTTTAATTTTTTGTAATAAATGCTTTAAATTTATTCAAGTTTGTGATTTGATATATATTACTTTATAAATTAAAGCCCAATTACTCGGTCTTAATTCCAGACAATAATATAATTAAACTGCAACAGTTATTACTCTAGAGATGAGTAAAGTCAATGCGGGTAACTTAAGCTTTCAATATAACATTGACCCACTCTTCACTATTGCATTATTTTATTTTACTTTACGATTCATTTAAAAATAAACAAAATGTTTCTTAAGTTATTTTGTACCTTAGTATATCCTTAACGTATCCATAACTCAGTGACATTGATACTGGCAATAGATTTAAAATCACAGACTATTTTGTCCGCAGCGTGATTGTGTCGTCGAAAAGATTAAGCAACAAAGTTGTTTTTACGCAGTGTCTGGATAATTTTAACAGGTATATGGCGCTTAAATTGTATTTATTGTTTATTAGTGTTGACACATATGCAAGTATAATTTAAAATATCTACAAAGTTACAGCGAAATTGTATGATTTGTTCAAAATCGTTTTGCCGCCGGTGAAATACGGCTAACATTGGCCCGGGCAAAAATTACCAGTATCGTTTATGAATTGCTGCCAATTGCTGAAAACAAACTAGGAGAGGAAAGATTGCCGGTTGCTTACCAAAGCACTTGCGAGGGAAGCTTGTTTCCTGGGCAAGTCAGATGTATTCAAGCTCCAAACTACGAAATATTACGTAAGCAAAAGGCTGAATAAGCATGGGTATGGCCGTTTTGGCCATACCCATGGTTGATGTGTGGAAATGTACAAAGAAGAACATCATGAAAGTGCGTGAAAAGAACGCTATAGATATGAACCAAAGCTACTCTGATAAAAGACGACTTTCTGTCTATGGAGTGGGGCGATTAAAGAGCTTATATATTGCTATCATATGATCTGGATCTTGGAACAGTGTATTAAATTTGCATGTTATAATACTTTGTAAGACTCATTTTTAAATGTATTTTGTGTCAAGGATTGTAATATTACAAGTGTAATTTAAAAAATCTTGATTGAGAACAAATGTAGTACCTGTGTCATAGCAACATTTTTATTCAGCCTATAATTTCCACAAAAAAAAATATTTTGACGGTTATAGGTTGTCTATGGGCACTGAGTACGTTTATAAGCATAAACAAGAGGCCAAAGTTATAATGAGAAGCTCAGAATTCAAAATAATACGTAATAATTGAACATGGGTAAAGGTGGGCCAATTATACCTCAAGTCTCCATATAACTTTGGCCCACAAGTTTTAATCGTTTTTTTTTAAATTTTTATAAGGGTGATGCTATTTACGAATGATGCAATACAATCTAGGCGTTTAGATGCCACCAAAAACATAGGCAACGTTTATTAAAAGTTTTAACTCTCTCTTTTCCTTAACGATATTCAACAAAAGTGGGGCAAAGTTACCCACATTGACTGTACTGTATTTCTCCAAATTAATTAATAACATTAAAAATTCAATTACAGTATAATATATTCCCTCAAATAATAACAATAACAAGTTTATTTTCGTTAGAAGGACGCATTTGTTACACGCTCTCTTTATAAGTTAAATGAAAAATTCAATCACGGTATATAATCAAAGAATAAAGACCTAAAAGTCTATTCTCAGGTTATAAATAAACATACTGTCAGTGGAATTCCACAGGAACGTAAACAACTTCTTTTCGAATAGGAGTATTTTCCACAAAACATGAATACTTTCAGGATATCCGGTTTTTAGGCTAGACACTAAAAAATTTAATCACATAGCAATGGGTTTTTTGGCATTGTCGAGACAAGTGATACTTATCATTTATTATTTTATTACATCGGATTACTGGGTACAAGCATACCGTGTGAAATGCTGAAAAATACTAAAAACAGACGATCAAACCGGCCACGGCCACCTCGGCTTTCGTTGTTATTTTTTGGAACAATACCAATACATAGTTCCCAAAATACCCATTTTTTTTGTATTATAAAAAATTTAAAAAATTATGCAACGCTATGATTTTCTAATTTAACCGGGTCCGATTCGTTTTTGCGAAATACCGGTTAAAAGGTGAAATTGCCAAAGCCAACTCTAAATCGATCGAAGTCATACAGATTTTCCACCTTATTGTCGCTAACAATAAGGGTTCGATTTTATTTAATAATATCGGTGCAAAACTATATATGTATATATATATATATATATATCAAAAAAACTGCATATAAATAAAGGTACAGCAAAGTAAGCTCAAAGAAGAGCGTTTATTAATTTATTTTTAATTATGTGTAGGTAAACTTGACAATAACTGCAGATCAAGAGACTTGGAATCTTATTCATTTATGTTGAATTTCAACTATATTTGAAGGTTTTATCAAAATATAATATACCTATACATTTTTAAGAATTGTTTTAGTTCCATGTTTTAGCTTTTCATTTAATATGTCGATTTTTCCTATTCTTTTTAGGTTTAGGATGGAGCAATCTGAGATACTGTATGCTGTTCGCTCTATTCCTAATTGCTGCTATAGTAGAAGTGGTGGGGTACTCTTACATATTGCCTGCAGCTAGGTGTGATCTCGGAATGACAGATTCCCAGCGAGGATTTATCGCTTCTTTGCCATACATAGGTTTGTAAAGTATTATATATCTACATTAGCAATTGCCAACTCTGACCAGGCCACTAAGTACTAACTCTTTCAGAGAGATTTTTCAAAGTAACATCGTATAATGTTTATTATTTCTTGGGCTATTAAAATTTTATCTGAACAACTTACCTACTTTTAACTGAGTCTAAGTAATTAAACTTATCTTAAGACATGATAACATCACTGTTCCATTTAACATCTCGACAATCAGCAAATATTAATAATTAAGTAGTTGCCAAATATATGATGTTCTTAAGGTAACTACTTAATTATCATAATTTTACTAACATACCAGTAAGATTCTGTTAACATTACAAGAGACCTTACATCAAGTCATCCGAACAATCTCGCCCAAGAAAAATTATGTTGCGAAATCTGAGCATGCAATTAAAATGTTGCAGCAACACTACACATATTGTCGCGCGCAAATAACAATCATTGCCACACAATATAAATGTTAAGTACAGTTTTCTAAATCATGTTACTTATAATTAAATACAACCTTATTTATCAACTCTGTGAGATTAAAATAATGTAGAATTAACACAATATATATACCGTGGTCCATACTTCGATGAGAATTAACGTTTCATCAAAATCCGTTTAGTCATTTTAGTATGAAGAATAACTATCGGAAAGGAACTATGTATTTTTCCGGGATAAATTTATTATGTGTATTGTTCACGCCTTAGACACCTTACCACTAAATTTCATCAATATCCGTGCAGCCGTTTTAGCGTGAAGAATAATTATCCAACAGAAACCGTGCCTTACTAGGATAAAAAGTAGCCTATTACACTCTCCAGCTCATGAACTATACTTACGCAAAAAATCACGGCCACCCATTGCTCTGTTGCTGTGTGATTGACCGCCAGACACCATTGATAGAAGCAGAGTTCACTGGCCATTTATAGTTTATAAGAAACAGACAAAGAGTAGCCTATGTCAATCCTGACGACATCCTTTTAATTGAATACGATTCAACAGTTTCGGAGATAAGCCGAACCAGACAGACAGACGCTACGATTTTCTACATGTGGAAAAAAAGTGCCTATGTCACTCTTGACAACTTCTTTTTCATGTCTGTGAAGTTTCATTGAAATAAATTCAGCTATTTCGGAGATTAGTCTGGACAGACAAACAGACAGAAAAACAGAGAGCTAAGAATTAACCTATGTAACCTTTGAAAACCTCCTTTTTATGTCTGCGAAGTTTCGTTGAAATAGGTTTAGCCGTTTCGAAGATTAGCCCGGATAGACAAACGGTCAGACAAACAAAAAGACAAAAACTAGAGGAGTTTTTCGGGTCCCTTGAATAAGATTTTTTTGTTGGAATAGAAGAGCTGAAAAGCGGTGTAATACATTTATTAAAATAAAAAGATATTTTTAAATTATTACCGAAAACTGTTTGGCTCTCGTATATGCTTAACCATGATATTATATTATAAATTAAAATGCAGAAGTTTTATCAAAATAGATTTTTAGTGATTCTTATGTGTTCAGAATATGACTAATTAGTATATTAATTTATATTATTTACAATTGGAGCAGATACACAAACAAAACATCAATCTCTTCCATTTTTATTGTGATAGCAGTAACATATTAAGGCCATCTTTTACTGAATACATGTACGTTCATAGAGATACCGCGATGTGCCAACAAACAAAACAAACTTTTATTTTAAAAAGCAATGTACTGAAAGTTAAAAAAATATTGCCCTTTTTTATAAATATTTTATTTTTGACTTTTCAGCATTACAATACCTAAACTTATCCGTATGTATGTGTTTATACTAAGGGTTGATACGTTAATGGCATACTATGTTTGGTAACCATGACTGTCCAGCTCCTATACACGTGCCTTGTCTTGAGCTTGGGTAGTTAATTATTCATGACATGGTTTTCCTCATGCCATGCTCCTATCTCACATAGCCCGGCCGAAGGCACCACAGTGAGTTTGCGAGAAGTCATTTAAGGGTTCTGTTGTCCAGCTCGATGGTACCATAATTATCTATTGTCATCCAAATTGTACATATGTGTAAAATTTGAATTCCATTCGATTAACCGTTGAGGAGTTCCCTCGTGTGGAGATAGTCCTGGCTACATCATCAGTTTATGATGAAAATTATAGTTAACTATTTAAATTTAACTTATATACAAAGCTTCATGTCCGTGCTACTAACCACTGAGGAGTTCCCTTATGAGCAAACTATCCTAGGTGCATCATCAGTTCATTGAAAAAATCATGGTTAATTATTGAAATCCAACCTACATACCAACTTTTGTGTCCTTGCTATTTCCCGTTGAGGAGTGTCCTCATGTGGAGGCAATCTTGGCTGCAACATCAATTCGCAGTTAAAATTATGGTTAACTATCGAAATCTAAATTACATATGTCATACATAGTTTCGTGTTCTTGCTACTAACCGTTGAGGAGTCATCTCATGGAGTGACAATCCTGGCTGCAGCAGCAGGTCATGTTCTAAATTTCAGTCCGATAGCTTCAGTGGAAGTAAGTAAAATATTGATTGCGAAATTCAGTTTGAAATTGCCATTCTGGCTACATGGAAGTCAAACCCAGAGTCTTTATCCATTGTGCAAGTCGGGCGCGGATAGAGAGGAATGCAATGGATGCCACTGCCGTCACTGACTCATGATCCAAACACTTAACTTTAACTAATTTCAAACATTCAAGCTAAAATTATTTAGTTTTTTTGTTTAAGGCGAATTTTCTGGAAGATAGGTAAAATCACACAAAAATCAGCTATCCAAGCCTGGCTCAAGCTATTCATTAATTAAATGTTAACTGATTTTCAGCTATTGTGATAACGTCGTACCCATGGGGTTATTTGGTGGACACACGAGGACGCAAACCCATTTTAATGCTTAGTTCTCTTGGCGCTGGCATCATGGGAATGTTAGCTGCTTTCATGCCTAACATGATTAGTTACGCTGTCTGCAAACTCATCGCATCGTTATGGTGAGAAAATGACGTAATAAACACAGTTAGATAAAGATATTAATAGGTACAAAACATTTGTACAGATTAGATCCCTTGAGTGTAAAATTGCTAGACCTCTATAATACGATGTGAAATAATATGGTATAAATACCTAGAAATTGTTTCCTGTTATTTTAATAATAAATTAGAATGGGGATCGGTAGACAAAAAATAAATAGGACAGGAGTTAATAACTCTTACTTTATGTACTTATTGGACATAGATTTATTAAACATGCTTTACCAGCGACAAATGTGCTTTCACGCACAAACAAAATTACATAGTATAGCCTAAACAGACCTAGCCAAATGAAATAATTGCCATCCAAGAGAGAGTAATACACTTTTTTAAAGTGTAAAATTATTGTGAATGTAATATTGAGCGAATTTAATTACCAAGTTAATTAGGAAATTATTTGGTGAAATTTTCACATAACTTGCAAATCACCTAATAATTTAAATTTAATACATACAAACGGACAGGCAGACGTTGTAAAACGTATTAAATATGTGTATATGTAATTAAATATTATTGAATGTGTATATATGTAAAAATAAAAAAATTGGTATTTCGTTTAGCATTACATGTCCAGCAGCAGTGCCATACGCATACATTGGAGAGCTGCTACCTGGGCGACACCGCGATCTTGCACTATCTATCACCAATGCCCTGCAGACCCTTGGCTCCGCTCTCGTGCCGCGTAAGTACCGCATGTATCTTCACAAAATATTGTAGTAATATCCACATAATCTGTGTCCGCTGTGTATTGGCTTAAAAATTATGAGTTACGTAAGATCATTGGTGATGGCTCAATGATATCAAATTATTTAAAATCGCCACTTTTACATGTTGGCCAAAAGTCTACAATCAACATCGTGTAGCACTCTTCTTACACGTGTGATAGAAGAGTGCCACACGATGTTGGAGCCAAAGTTGGAGCCAATGTTTAAACACGGAGCAAAGAACGCAGACATATTTTATATATAGGCCTTCACATCGAGCGCATAGCTAAGTTGTCTTATGTACGTAGAGCTGGACAAGCATGATAAATTATGCGTATGCCGCGCCTTTTTCAATAACTATAACTTATTTGAAATTTAGAATGAAGACTCAATTCAGCTATGGGAGTAAAGGGTTACAACTTTAATGGTATAAAAATGTATGGTTATAATACTTAACAATAATGTTAACTTATTGAAAAATTTACTGGCAAATTTTAGGTGAATTCTAAAAACATGCAAGCATTAACAACTTGGGGAGATATTGGTGCCCCGACTGTGACGTCAAAATACATCTGTAATATGTATAGTATATGTACGTATGTACACTGCACGCATGCACACGTGTACGTATTTACAGATTAAATTAATGCATTAAATCATTCATTGTACTTAAAAAATTCTTTAAAATTTAGGAAGGCGTTTGAAAAAACACTAAATGTTTAATGCAATAGTCCATAACAATTTAGCAAAAAACATAATCACAAAAAATTAAATTTTAAATTTAAAAAAACCCCGATACAAAAAAACTAACCTTTAAAAAATATGAAATAATTCAAGTTAGTTCATTGCCTAATGATTTTTGATCCTTAAAAGCGCCGGGGACCGGTAAATAAACTTAAAATACCTAATAATTAGCGGTGCCCGACGCTTTTAAGGATAAAAAATCATTAGGCAATGAACAAACTTATCTTATTTCATACTTTTTAAAGGTTAGTTTTTTGTTTGTGTCAGGGGTTTCTTAAATTTTTAGTTTAATTTTTATTTCAAAATTTTTATACTTTTATTTAGTTAAACTAATTCATACATGATCAGACAAAAAAATATTTTTCAAGTATTAAGTTTTCATTTCGTTAGTTAATATTCCTCATTCCCTTTCAATATAGTGAACATTATGCTACTAGTCAAGCCCTTTCATTTGCTACCCATTTTGAGGGATTTGTGAAAAAAAAGTAATTCTCCATTTTCTAGTGGCGGCATCTTGGATTTTTTGTCATAGTGGTATTCTGCTAGTCAAGTCCTTTCATTTGATACCCATATTAATAGAGTAGTGAAAAAAATATGTAATTTGCCATTTCGTGGAGGCGGCCATCTTGGATTTGAAATTTTTCATAATGCATAGTAATTTACTAGTCAAGCCCTTTCATTTAATACCCATATTGATGGAGTAGTGAAAAAATATGATGTCCGCCACTTTGTGGCGGCGGCTCTTGGACTGATTTTCATCAAACATAGCTGAGAACCCTCCCGACTAACTCACCTTTCATATAAAAAAATCCGCAACCAAATCGGTTCATCCGTTTGGGAGCTACGATGCCATGGACAGATACACAGACACACAGATACACATACACGTCAAACCTATAACACCCCTCTTTTTTCCTCGGAGGTTAAAAATAATATTTACTACGGGAGCAGGTAATATGGGCGTCGGTTGAAAGCCTGTTTAAAAAACCCTGAACGTTTAGAAAAACAATGTCGGGAAACATATAGCTTCAAAATTAGAAGCTAAAAATTTAGAATTATTATCGTGGAAAAGATTCAAGGCATGAAGGCAAAACAACCCTGGCGGGATCGTCGGCACGTGAACTGGGTTCATACTTGACCATTTTAAAACTTATTTATCATAACACGTTGGCAGTCATACTCAATGCACTAGTCTAAAACCATTGGACTCTTTGTTATAAGTAACAGTGCAACGACAAGCATTTTATACAGGGACCATGTCCCTAGGACAGCAAAAAATTATTCGTAACAGGAGGATTGAATCCAGGCCCTTAGCATTGCAGCCGGACTGTTAGGACATCATACCGCGGAGGCCGTCATTCCACTTTTGCGTTACTTTTTAAAACCAAATTTTTTCTCTTTTTCAGTTCTGGCCTGGGCTATAATACCACTCGACTTCAGAATCAGCTTTGGTGTTTACGAGTTTCGTTCGTGGCGTCTATTAGTGATCTTATATTCTAGTTTATTTGTCATATGCGCATTTCTGCTGTATTTCGTACCAGAAAGCCCGAAATATTTGGTATCGAAAGGACGAAATGACGAGGCCTTGAAAATCCTTCAAAATATGTACGCTAAAAATAATAAAAGATCACTTGAAGATTTTCCAGTAAGTAATTTAGATATGTACCTAGGTTTTATATAAAGCTGTATGAGAGCCGTGGATATAAATTGTCTTCGCATCTAGATAGTTAAATATTACTCTTAACGATTTTTTAAAATAATTATTTTTTTTAAATTAATCAGGTTAATTTTTATAAAATAAAACAAAAACAGTAACAATTTGTAATGAAAGTAAGCGAAAGAACACAAGCTTCGGGTTTTGTATGTGTACAAAAATGCAAACAGAAACTAAAGCTAGAAATGTTAGAACTGAAGAATTGAAGTCGTAGTGCTACGGGCACTATCAAGAGTCAGAAAAATTGGTAATACGGATGTAAGGTAGGTATCTACGCGCACGAAGTCACAGACTAGCTTGTAGTTAAAAAAGAAATCAAGTACAATAATTGGTAGATACAATTTACCATCGTAATTCTGGTCCTCGTAGACCTCATCTAACCCTAGTTAAAATTGGTAAACGAGTTTCCTAATACCAAAATTTACTTCTAATCTATACTAATATTATAAAGCTGAAGAGTTTGTTTGTTTGTTTGTTTGTTTGTTTGTTTGTTTGTTTGTTTGTTTGTTTGAACGCGCAAATCTCAGGAACTACTGGTTCAAATTAAAAAAATATAGTTGTGTTGGATAGTCCATTTATTGAGGAAGGCTATAGGCTATACTACATCACGCTACGACCAATAGGAGTGAAGCATCAATGAAAAATGTTGCAAAAACGGGAAAAATTATTCTTTTTGAGAGCTTCCGTCGCGCGCGCTGCGTAAACGGTTGTTGTTAAGCAAAAATCATGTACTACGGAATTGTTCCCCTTTAAAAGTTCTAACCAAAAGTCCGCAACAGCATATGTGTATCTTTTAAGGTTAACTTACTAAAACCTTTTTTATGACAATCAAATTTGTTCTAACATTATGTACTATTTGCGAAGATGTTTTTTAAACGTAATATTAATCCTTATCAAATTAAATACGTTAGTTGTCTTAAGTATTTCATGCATATTATAATTGCCCTTTAAACCACTCAATTTAAATTAATATCTTAGCAGTTTTTATCGAAATATGAAAACTATAGCGGGAGAAAATAAATTCGCTGTCTGCCTCTGTTCGTTAACTTTTTAGTTCCAAACCACGCAGTAGACTTTGATACGGTTTTCAGTATTATCTTATTTTCTTATTATCTTATAATCTATTAATCTATATAATAGAAATACTTATTATAAAGCTGAAGAGTTGTTTGTTTGTTTGTTTGAATGCGCTAATCTCTGAAACTACCAGTCGGATTTGAATTTTTTTTTTGCCTTTGATAGCCTGAATCTAGCGGAGGGTTATAGGCTATATATATATGAAAACGAACTGTCTGTCTATTCGAGCAAATAGGTTTCGGCCAAAACAGCTTAACCGATTTTGCTAAAACTTTACAGATATGGAAAGGATGTAGTCAAAAGTGACATACAGAACTTTTTGTATGTCTGTCTGTACGTCCATCTGTCTAAACCAATTTTAATGAAACATCACAAGTATGAAAAGAAGGTCGTCAAAACTAACAAATGTTACTTTTTGTCCGTCTGTCTGTCTGTACGTGTATCTGTCTATTTGAGCTAATCTCCAAAACGGCTAAACAGATTTTAAGGAAACTTTGCAGACGGGAAAGAAGGTTGTCAAGAGATTTGACATTAGCTACTTTTTGTCCGTCTGTTTGTCTGTACGTCTATGTGTCTATTCAATTCAATTTTATCTATTTGAGCTAATTTCCACTACGGCTGAACAGATTTTAATGAAACTTTGCAGACGTGAAAGAAGATTGTGAAGATTGTCATAAGCAACTTTTTGTGTTTGTTTGTCTGTCTATCTGTCTGTCGTTTGTCCACACTGATCTATCAACTACTACAGCCAAAACTACTACAATTTGGAACATAGGTTTATTTTATAACGTTAGCATTAAGTTAAGAAAGGCTTTTTTAGAAATTTCAAACTTAAGGATGGCAATGGAGGGACTCAAATAATGACGTGTTTCAGGGTTTTTAGATTTCCACATTTTAAGGGTGGGAAACGGGAGATGAAAAATTGTATCGGTTTTTTTAAAGGGTGGAAGGGGAATGAAGATTGAAAGTTTGAATGGGTGTAACCAAAATTGGTTCAAGCAAAAAGTACGTATAAACCATCTCGAACGTTAATAGTACCTATAACAGGAATTCGTAGTCTACGCAAGCGAAGCTGCGGGCGGTCGCTAGTAATCTAATAAATATTGTAAAGCTGAAGAGTTTGTTTGTTTGAACGCGCAAATCTCAGAAACTACTGGTTTGAATTGAGATTTTTTTTCTGTGTTGGATAGTCCATTTATTGAGGAAAGCTATAGGCTATATTTTTTGTTTGTTTGTTTGAACGCGCTAATCTCAGGAACTACCCGTTCGAATTGAGAAATTCTTTTTGTGTCAGATAGTCCATTTATCGAGGAAGGCTATAGGCTATTATTAAATCACGCTACGACCAATAAGAACGGAGCATCAATAAAAAAAATTGCAAAAACGGGAAAAATTATTCCCTTTGAGAGCTTCTGTTACGCGCGCTGCGTAAACGGTTGATGTTAAGCAAAAATCATGTATGACGGAATTGTTCCCCTTTAAAAGTTCTAATCAGAAGTCTGCAACAGCATATGTGTATCTTTTAAGGTTAACTTACTATAACCTTTTTTATGGGAATCAAATTTGTTGCTAGACGCGCCAGAGAATTTATTTGTTTGGATGATGACGATGATACCATAGTGTAATGATACTTTATGGTTGGAATAGCGACCCACCCCGATTTCGAACGGGTGCAATGTACTAATGCGTGGAATGGGAAAAGGAACGTTTCCGTAGTCCACCCGGGCGAAGCCGGGTACGACCGCTAGTTTACTTCTAAAGATTCTGAATTCGCATTCTAGATGCGGAACACTAACATGTTCTTATTATTGGGGCAAGCAAGAAGAAAAATAAAACGAAATTTTATAAACTCTATCAGGATATTGTGATTGATTTCAGGTGTCTAAACTAAAAGAAAAAAATGATGGTTTCGAGAAAAAAACCAAGTCAAGTTTCATGGATTCGATCCACAAACAGACACTGCCTGTACTGACGCCGCCATACGTCAAATGGTTGGCCTTAAACGGATTCCTGTTGTTCGGCGTATTAGCTACGTAAGTGTAATTAATTAATTATTGAAATTCATGGATGGTTCAACGTACCGACTGATTGACCGAGTGGTTAGCGACCCTAAGCTGCATAACCACAGGTCGCAGGTCGATTCCCGCGTGGAAAAAAAAATTGTGTGCATAAACATGTCCATTTGTTTCGTGTTTGGGTGTAAAATATCTATAATATTATAATAATATCTAAGACATCCCACACAACGTCATATAGTCCCATAGTAAGCAAGTGTTATGCCTTCAACGGATATACAGACTTAAATATTCTTTATACATATATTTTACACACAGACACGGAACAAATATACATGTTCATGCACACAATTATTGAAGCGGGAATCGAAGCCACATCCTTTAGTTCTGCAGTTAGGGTCTCTAACCGCTTAGCCAATCGGTCAGTCTATAATAATAATAATAATAAAAATAATGTATGTTTTAATAAAAAAAATCTAATTATATCAGTTATCGAGTCCCTATAATACAGGGTCTAGTTTGGGAATAGGTATCCCAGGTATTCTTTTCACTGTTTGACCTTAAATACTGTCAGTCAGTCTTTTATTAACCTAAAGAGACTTACCAATGAAACAGCAATTACCTTTTGCGATATTCGCCTATTATCATGTCCTCGCGCATCGTGGATAAGTATAAAAAAAGTATAAAAACTAATATTTCTATATATGGAAAAGTTTGAAATAAAACTTAGCAGTGTTTAATCACTGCTACAACCTGTAACTGTTACGACCCCAACATTTGTAGATGATGAGGTAGAAATTCCGGAATACATAACACGTCCTTAATTTTCTTAGATTACAGCGGCCGAGTGACAGGAAAGGTTCAGCAGGTAATCATTAAAAGTATAAATTCAAAGGTTAAGTATAATTAACCTTTGAATTTATACCGAGGCACTAGGTAATTAAAGTAGAAGGCATGAAGAGGGTAATATTGACCAATATTCCCAATTTCGTTCAAAAGTTAAACCAATGAAACGAGATTCAAATTTAGATACAATATGCATTCATTTTCCTGTGTTGAAATTGGAGGTTATGTCGACTGTGCTAAGTTTGATGAGTTTTTATTTAATTTTAAACACCATCGCAAATTATCGACGTATATTCTCAAAATTCAAAAATGTATAATATCAAAATCCAAATAATGATAATAACGTATACATCACAATCCGTCTAGGCCCCAAACTAAGCATCAGCTTGTGTTTTGCGTATCAAATGAAGACACCACATACATATTGTTACGAACGGACAGAGTAATGACCGCCATCTAGCGTCAACTAGTAAAACCACTTTGTAGAAGGGTTTACAATAAGGACAACACGAAACTCCTACTCAATACTAGATGGCGTTAGAAAAAAAAGAATGTCCTAGAATTATCCAGTCTAGTCGGTTACGTTCGTGCGAGTGGAGTGATTTCTGGAATGTTCTCGAGGCTATATAAGTGGCCGCAGGAAGGCGAGCAGCCCAGTTCAGTTTTGGGCTACTTTCGACGCGACTTCGAAGCGAAACTAGTGATGCAAGTGAAACCTACGACTTGGCTGCGATCTAGGAACATCGTTAGTGCTTAGTGTTTGGACATAGTGCTTTGTGTTGGACCTAGTGTTAGTGAATAAATTCTTCAAAAGAGTCAGCAGGTCTTTCTCTCCAAATTCTTCGAACCCTAACACGTAACAACTGGTGTCGGAAATGAAATTTGGAGATGCCATTGACTCCGAGAAAGGACTTCCAGGAGGGCGTCAGGACAAGGGCACGAGCTGCGGAGGCCACGCCCACTGAGGACCAAGCTCCGCCCACTATGGGCGGAGCCACACTCACTGGCCCCGCCCACCAGGCCCCGCCCACTGACCACGCCCACCAGGCCCCACCCACTTTGACCCAAGCCACTCCCACTGGCTCCGCCCATCGGGACACGCCCACTCAGGCCACGCCCACTGGCCACGCTTACCGTGCCACGCCCACCAGACAAGCCACGCCTACCAGCGGCACCGTAGCATCTACAGCACCTCAAGTGGCTCTTCAATTAGGAAGTATAATTGAATTGATGGAGCTGCAGAGGGCTGAAATTCAGGCAATGAAAGATTCACAGAAACACAAGCTCGGCGCTTTACAAGAATCACAAGAACGCAAGCTCGGCGCTTTACAAGAATCACAAGAGCAACAAAAAGACCTCCAAGAAAAAGCGCTTCAGGCTATAAATGACGTTAGTGACATGGTGATTAAGCTTCGAAAAGATGTCGACTTAATGGAAGAACGAGTCACCGGGCTAGGATTGGATGTCGAAAATGTGAAAGCCAGCCTCGCTGAACTACAGAAGAAAGTAGTGCGCCTTGAAACCACGGGAGTTGCGATGTCTAGTGGAACTACCGGAGTGGCGCAAGGACCGAGAGTGAAGGTGCCGCCATACGACGGCACTACTTCGTGGAACGCTTATCGTCAGCAATTCCAGACTGTTGCTACTGCCAACGGATGGACGGATGAACAATGCCTGACCGCTCTCACTGTTGCGCTCAGAGGGCAAGCTTTGTCGGTCTTGGAAGCACTGCCACATACAGGAAATGGATTCCAAGACCTGATGGAGGCACTTGAATCCAGATATGGGGAGCGACACCTGGAGCACGTGTTCCGTGCCCAACTGCGTGACCGAGTCCAACGCTCAGGAGAAGGACTACAACAATGGGCGTTGGAAATTGAAAAACTCGTCAGGAAGGCACAACCGGGAGCAGACACCAAGATGGCAGACACAAATGTTGTTCAAGCATTTGTAGACGGAATCAAAGACCTGGAGGTCAGGGCTGCAGTGAGGCTTCGTCACCATACCTCGCTAAAGGAAGCATTGGCTCATGCTTTGGAGGTCGAGGCTGTTCGTCATGACATACGGCAGACCCATAAGATCCGCAAGGTCTCTGAAGAAGTCAAGGAGGTTAAGGCTCCTACGAAGAGAAGTTCTGGAGCCATGTGCTACAAGTGCGGCGAGAGGGGCCATCTTCAACTCAACTGTCCGCAAAAGGAGACCCAGACGGCAAGGATGAAAAGGATCGAGGAACAAATAGAGGACCTGAAGAAGCTAGTGGCTTCGTCCTTTGCCCGGGATCAGGGAAACGAATAACAGCCAGGACTAAGGGGCGAGTACTGGCTGACGCGGAGGAAGCCCCGATAACCGTTATCTCCCAGGCATGCAGCGGAAATAGTCTTGCGATTCAGGGGACTATTGACGGAACGGATTGCAAAATGACTCTAGACACAGGAGCCTCAAGAACTATAGTGAACCCAAATCCGGTAAAAGCTGCAAGGGGACACAAGAGGAGGATTAACTGTCGGCTTCTTACTGCCTCCGGTCGGCCAATACCCGTCCTGGGAGAAATTTCAGTCACGATGTACGTAGGAAGGTCCTCATACTCTCACAACGTTATCGTGGCTGAGATTATGGATGATTGCATCTTGGGTTTGGATTTCATGAAGAAACACAACTGCAGAATTAATGTCACTGACGGAGTTTTCAAGTGTGGTGAAGAAGAAATCTTCATTCTTGGAGGCGCCTGCGGGAAAGTCGCATGTGTAAAGAAAGTCGTTATACCTGGACGAGAGGAAGCTCTGGTGCTGGTGAAACTGCCGCCAGCTGCAAAGAAAAATTCAAACAGATGCGTGTTGATCGAAGACACACCTACCAAGACATCGGCGCAAAAACTGATGACGGCGAGAACCCTTGTTAGTGGAAGCAGTAACGCTGTGGTCAAGGTTGTGAATCTTGGTGATCGCGAGATCTGCTTGAACAAAGGTGACGTCATTGGAAAGTGCGAGGAAGTTGTCTGGATGAAAAAGTGTAGTTCGATGACAAGCGCAGACTCAGCAAACAGCAACAACTACGGATTAGTGACTGAGCTACTTGATGACTGCAAGAGTAATCTGACTTATTCGCAAAGCATGAAAGCTAAGAGGTTTTTACAGCGCTACGCGAATATCTTCCCCAGTCAAGAAGGGGACCTTGGAAGAACGTCGATGGTTCAGCACAGGATAGATACCGGAAACGAGAGACCAATTCGTCAACGAGCAAGACGGATACCAATTGCGAAGGAAAAAGAAGTTGAAGGCCTTTTGGAGGATATGAGAAAGAATAAGATTATTGAACCGTCTGCAAGTCCGTGGTGCTCACCTGTTGTATTAGTGAAGAAGAAAGATGGTAGCACGAGACTTTGTGTGGACTATAGGCGTCTCAATGATGTCACTAAGAAGGACAGTTACCCGTTACCTCGAATCGACGACACCTTGGATACCTTGAGTGGCATGAAATGGTTTTCGACCTTAGACCTGAAATCTGGATACTGGCAGGTGGAAATTCATCCAAAAGACAAGGAGAAGACAGCTTTCTCGACCGGTAAAGGTTTATGGCAATTTAACGTCATGCCCTTCGGATTGTGCAACGCACCTGCCACATTTGAGCGACTCATGGAGTGTGTACTGGCAGGCTTAGTTGGAGAGGCTTGCTTAGTCTATTTGGATGACGTCATCATTGTCGGCCGTGACTTCGAGGACCATTTGCGAAACCTGGAGCGAGTTTTCGCCAAAATAGAAGGAGCCAAATTAAAGTTGAACCCGAAAAAGTGTCGTTTATTCAGGAGTGAGGTCAATTATCTCGGCCATGTTATCTCCAGTGATGGAATCCAGACCGACCCGGAGAAACTGGAAGCAGTTCAAAAATGGCCTACCCCTAAGGACAAAACGGAAGTGCGGGCATTCCTCGGCCTATGCTCATACTACAGGCGTTTTGTTAAGGGATTCTCAGAGATAGCCAAGCCATTACATCGGCTGACAGAAGATAAACGACAATTTAGTTGGGATGAGACTTGTGAAGATTCTTTTCAGAAACTGAAGAAACATCTGTGTGAAACACCAATCCTGGGGTATCCACAAACTAAAGGCCTGTTTATAGTTGACACGGATGCAAGCAACACAGCCATTGGAGGGGTGTTATCTCAAAAACAGGGCGAGAGAGAAGTTGTTATTGCATATTTCAGCAAATCTTTATCCAAGCCAGAGAGAAACTACTGTGTGACAAGAAGAGAACTCTTGGCTGTTGTAAAGACGCTACAACATTTCAACAAATACCTCATCGGGAGACAATTTTCACTGCGAACTGATCACGCAGCCTTGAAGTGGCTACTGCAATTCAAGAACCCGGAAGGTCAAGTAGCTCGATGGATTGAACAGCTCCAAGAGTATGACTTCAAGACGGAACACCGCAGCGGAAAGACGCATGGGAATGCCGACGCACTCTCACGAAGGCCGTGTTCAGAAGACTGCAAACATTGTGTTAAGCAGGAATCTAAGGAAGTAACATTAAAGCTGACGAGAACAAGTCCTTTGGGTCTCTGGGAGAATGATGCTATGAGGGAGGCTCAAGAAAGAGATGACGACCTTCGGCACATCATCACATGGAAGAAACGGGGTGACGTAAAACCGATCTGGAGTGAGGTTACACCCACTGGCGCTGTCACTAAGGCGTACTGGGCGCAATGGGACAGTCTGATACTCCAAAACGGAATACTCTACCGGAAATGGGAGAAGGCTAACGGCAGAGAGTTCCATCTTCAGATAATTGTCCCACGAGCGAGAGTACCAGACGTTCTCCGCGAAATACATGATGGCATATCAGGAGGTCATCTAGGTGTCAAGAGAACGTTAACTAAGGTGCGAGAACGATTCTACTGGTTGCATTGTCGAGATGATGTACAGGATTGGTGCCGCAAATGTACTACGTGCGCTGCTGTAAAAGGACCACAGACCAGGAGCCGTGGGAACCTGCGGTTGTATAACGTCGGTGCACCGTGGGAACGAATTGCAATTGACGTAGCTGGGCCATTTCCTGTAACGGAATCGGGAAACAAGTATTTTATGGTCGTCATTGACTACTTCACCAAATGGCCCGAAGTGTTCGCCATACCGAACCAAGAAGCTACAACAGTCGCTTCTAAGTTAGTCGAAGAAGTGATATGTCGCTTTGGTGTGCCTCTAGAAATCCATTCTGATCAGGGCAGGAACTTCGAATCGCAAGTATTCCAGGAAGTGTGCAGAATTTTGCGCATGCATAAGACGAGGACTACCGCGTATCATCCACAGTCTGATGGAATGGTTGAAAGGTTTAACCAGACCCTTGAGAGGCATTTGGCGAAATTGGTAGACGACAAACAAAAGGATTGGGACAAGTATATACCACTCTTCCTTCTGTCGTACCTACCCCGGCGTATGTCAATTACGGTAGAGAACTACGAATACCAGTAGACCTATTGACAGGAGGGTCACCGGAGGAACCAAAGACCGTACAAGACTATATCTGCGATTTAAGAGAAAAAATGCGCTATATACACACCTTGGTTCGGGAAAATGGGTTACAGTCAAGTGAGAACATGAAAACCAGATACGACCGGAAATCGAACACGAGCGGCTTCGAAGAAGGGTCACTGGTGTGGCTGCATAACCCAACTCGCCGGAAAGGAAAATCTCCAAAGTTGCAGACCAAGTGGGACGGTCCATACAAAGTGGTTACCCGACTGAATGATGTGACTTATAGGATTCAAAAGCAACCTAGAGGGACATTCAAAGTGGTACACATAGACCGTCTGGCGCGCTACTATGGCAGTAACAACGATGCTCGGGACGAGCATCTCTAAGGGGGGAGTAGTGTTACGAACGGACAGAGTAATGACCGCCATCTAGCGTCAACTAGTAAAACCACTTTGTAGAAGGGTTTACAATAAGGACAACACGAAACTCCTACTCAATACTAGATGGCGTTAGAAAAAAAAAGAATGTCCTAGAATTATCCAATCTAGTCGGTTACGTTCGTGCGAGTGGAGTGATTTCTGGAATGTTCTCGAGGCTAGTTACGACCTATATAAGTGGCCGCAGGAAGACGAGCGGCCCAGTTCAGTTTTGGGCTACTTTCGACGCGACTTCGAAGCGAAACTAGTGATACGAGTGAAATCTACGACTTGGCTGCGATCTAGGAACATCGTTAGTGCTTAGTGTTTGGACTTAGTGCTTTGTGTTGGACCTAGTGTTAGTGAATAAATTCTTCAAAAGAGTCAGCAGGTCTTTCTCTCCAAATTATTCGAACCCTAACACGTAACAACTTATTATAACAACCCAAACCCGGTACCAGTTCAATATTCATCATATAAATACTGACCCGACCTGGGATTCAAACTCGGGATCTGCAGTTTCGTAGGCAGGGTCGCTGCCCCCTAGGCTAAGCGGTCGTCAAAAATGTACAAAAAAATGTTTAATATTTTCGTAGCATGTCTAAATCATCTAATTTATTTAGGTGTCTTTGATGCAGTGGCGTATTCAGGGGGGGGGGGGCGTCGTGAGGGCCGGGCCCCTTCCCCCAAACACAATGACATAAATTAACTTAAAAACTTTCGACAAGAAGATCTACGCTGCAATTGGCAAATTATACATTTCTATTTGATACGTGTTTGATACTCAGTAAAATAGTACATTATTTATATCACCAAAGTATGTAATATAATTAAATAGGTATAGCGTTCATTGAATGCTGACCATATTTTACGTAACTAGATCTGTTCAAACAAGGCATTTTTAGGGTTCTTTAAAGGCATCTTTAAAGGAACCGGTTAAGTGCGAGTCGAACTCGCACGGAGAGGATCACGTCACCTGGTGTGTTTGTTTGTTTTATTTTTATGTTTTATTAACCTTAATCAAACTTAGGTTAAAAGTTGAATCCGACTCCTCCGTGTAAATAACCTACCATAGTGACCTCTAGGCAAATTTACTTATTAGTTCTCAGTAAAATTAAGCAACACATTTTATATCTATGCATTATCTCTTCATGGAAATTTCCTGTTTCCTGTAAGGATGAAAAGACTTTCGTATAGATTTTTCTGTAAACTATCAGTAAAGCAGCATATTCCGGATTTTTTATTTAATTTTAGGCTTAGTACTTTCCGATATACAGTAGACAATGGGAGATTATCATATATTTTCTTTAATATCTACTAAACTATGCGTTCTAAAATTATTAAAAAATATATCTATATCTCATAGCAAGCACTTTCATTTGATATGAACCATACACATTATTGAATTTTATTTTAAATTATGTAATTTTCCCCCAAAGTGTTAATTTTATTCCTTTGTTAGGGTTCCTATAACTTAGACTCTGCTGTCCGTCCGTCCGTCCGTCTGTCTGTCTGTGTGCCTGTCTGTCTGTCCGTCTGTCACCAAGTTTTATCTCAGGAACCGTGATACTTATAGACAGTTGAAATTTTCATAGATGAGGTATTTCTGCTGCTGCTATAACAACAAATTTTAAAAAACAGAAAAAATAAATATTTAAGGGGGCTCCCATACAACAAACTTGATTTGTTTGCTCGTTTTTGTTCGATATTGATAACGGCAACAGGTAGACGTTTGAAATATTCACAGAATATTTAGTTAAATATTCACTTTAAAAATAAACAATGAAATTAATAATTAAAAAAAGTTAAAAATTATATGGTGGTACGGAACCCTTCGTGTGTGAGTCCGATTCGCACTTGGCCAGTTTTCATTTAGTTTTTTGTGTAAAATATAAATGAAACCCTATATTCCGTATTTTTTTTCAAAATTTTTAATTTACACTACAGTACATACAGTTTCGGTGATAAGCAGGGATAATCAATTAATTAATAATTTATAATTTAAGGTATTAAATCTTTGAAATCCTGATTATTAAAATTACAAATAAAATATAATCATTAATTAATTTATAAAT
The DNA here is from genome assembly GCA_949709985.1 of Luffia ferchaultella. NCBI lineage: Eukaryota > Metazoa > Arthropoda > Insecta > Lepidoptera > Psychidae > Luffia > Luffia ferchaultella. The sequence goes on along the minus strand of OX453245.1, from coordinate 8,103,467 downwards.
ATAATTTATAATAAGCACTTTCATTTCACATGTCACTAGGAGCACTTAGAAAAGTTTTTTTTTATATTTTCTACTTTGCTCCCCAAATGGAAATCTTTCATTTACGCCATACGTTTGTTATTGGGTCACCAAACTGTGTATATGTATCGAATTTCAACTTTTGCATCTAGTAGATTCGGAGAAAATAGGCTGTGCAAGATGTACAAACAGTCGGATACCAGAATAACTCTATACGTGTTCCTTTTTACATCTTTGATGTACGGAACCCTAAAAAGAGACCAAGGGTCACTTCATTGTCCGTCTGTTGTCTATCGGTCTGTCTAGACCCTTTTTCTCCAGGACGCATGGAAGCACAAATACTTAGGTCAACGATCCCTTGGAGCTTGAAGCTGTGTTTTTATGAATTAATTACATCGCATGTCTTTATGAAGTGACGAAAATTCCCGAGCTTCCGTATTAAGATCGTAGAACGTACCTTGCGTGTATAGATAGGCTTTTAAGTTCGATGAAAAATATGGGCCCCCAAGCTTGAATCCCGGATACGCCACTCCTTTGATGTATGTAACTGTAGAAGATATACCATGATTACAGGTTAAATGGTCTTTTCATGTGGGTACCGGACGTGCTGAACCGGGTGTTAAGCGGTTCTAGTGGAGGTGACACCACTGCCTGTCACGTCATCCGAGATCGACTAAATCAAGCAAATTCTGTAAGTTGCAGTTCCGGATATTTATTCTTACCGGCTTTTTGTAAACGCGTAATGTTCTTTCAGTGAAGTGAGTGGGAAAATATTGTTAAACCTATCCTGGTATCGCTAAATTTGAATATTATATCCCTGACGAATTATCTCATTGTTTAAAAATATGATGACACTACAGCATTAACATCTCTTCATTTCTTTATCTTCGTCTGAATGAAAGTCCATATTTTTGAGAGCAATAATAAAAAATTTAATCTGAGGGCTAAGGTTCATTTGAGAGCAGGATCGTCTACATTCCATTCCATCAGCCCTTTTTATTCCCCACTGCAGGGGCTTCGGCTTCCTCTCAAGATGAGGGGGCTTGGAGCTTAAATCCACCACGCTGCTCCGATACACGTTGGCGAATTGTAACGACCGCCATCTATTGAGAGCTCTTCTTTATCTTCGTCTGAATGAAAGTCCATATTTTTGAGAGCAATAATAAAAAATTTAATCTGAGGGCTAACATTCATTCGAGAGCAGGATGGTCTAAGAAATGAATTTATACAAGATTTTTTTTTTCATTGACAACTTTTCCTTTTACCTACATTTTATGCTAATCATCTCTTAAACCTACCTTTTAAACAATAAATAACAATATTACGAACCGCTTATTTTAAACGAAACGTGCTAATGAGTACATTATGAACCTAATTTATATGCTCAGTATGTTGAGAAGCACGAGACTATACATATCTAATCATAAGCAATTTTTGAACTTTATGACATTTGTAAACTTTCTTTCTTATAAAATTATTTGGCAATCTCGCCATTTCCTTCAATCAGCTCCAAAATGGCACTTGCAAAAGTAGAGGTCAAAGGAAACACCTGTGCCAAGTTTAAAATAAAAACGTTACAAAATAACAACGTTAGAACCCGAACGGACGGACAGACAAACTACCATACCAAAATAATGTAACAGCGGTGCTTAATATGATAGTATGTAAGAAGTGCTATAAATACATTTTTGTGTTAGGTTTTATAGTATATTTTTGTTTTTGTTGTTTATCGAATTGATAAGTTGTTGTTTCTGTTTCAGACAGTCGATGTGGTTTGTGACGACAGCATAGAAACTAGCACTTTCATTATAAACTCAATCGCCAACGTGACGTGTAGTTTAATAACGTTAATCGGTAGCGTCATTCTTAAGGTCACTGGAAAGAAAGTGTTACTGATACTTACGTATGCAATTGTGGGTACATTTTGCATTTGCATTAACTTCGTACGGCAGGAACTGGTTTTCGCTGCTCTGCTGTCTTCGCTGCAAATCACCGCTTTAGGAATAGGACCCATAAATGCTTATACGGTAGAAATATTCCCAACACATATCAGGTAAGATAAACGAATAAAATCTTTTTTTATGATAAATTTTCAAGAATCTATTTCCAATGAAATACCTGAGGAAATCACTTGTTACTTGCAACGGACTTGAACCATAATTTTTTACTCATCATTTTTATATTATTTTTTTTTTGCCGAAATATAAACCAATCTATATTTTCCTCTCGAAATGAAAAAAATTAAGCCTGCCACTTTCTTAGTCATATAATTCCAAATGCGAATAATAAAATATACCTGTGACGTCGTTTGGACACATGTTTATTATTTAGGCTAAGAAAACAAGCGAAACCTGGAAAAAAAACCGATAACTGTAATTTTCTTTTTCGATGACATAAATTATTGTTAGTAATAGATGAAATAAAAAGAATTAAACATTTTGAAGCTCCGCGTCAATGCGAAAAAACAATAAACAATTTATTTAACTTTATTTGATTTCTTAAGTACAGTATAATAAATAACTTTGTAAAAGTACCTCTTTTAGAATATAACGCTTGCATTCTAGTAAAAAAAATCAAAATTAAACTAATAAATCAATCGGGACTATCATTAATAAAGAAGGTTCCGTAAGCTACAATTTTTTTGGCTTATCTTACCAGAAATCATACGTAACTGTAATTCAACAATTTATTCTGAATAGAATAATATGTGTGTTAATAACTTATTAAAAATTAAACAAATTCACTTTGCAAAATTCTAAAGTCACAAATTTTGTAATTTTTTGGAAAAGCAAAATAAGTAACTACTTCAAAAGTGTTTAATTTATGCCTTTGAATTATTATTAGTATTTGAAGTAAAAGATTAAAAAATAAATGTGTACGATTAATTAACTAATGTAAAAATTAATAATTCATTGATAATTAATTAATTAATTTTTCATAGTAACGTTTTAATATGAACGGTATTTCTTGTAGAATAAGGTCGCAATTTCTTTGTGTTCTAACTCCCGACCGCGCTGTCCCAAGTCGCAAGCGATGCAATGTTCATTGTTTATATAGATAATACCTAACTAAATTGTTTAGAAAGATGAGATATATAGGCCCTTAGTTTTTTGTATAGAATTATCAACAAGCAAATTATGATACTTAAGCAGACAACATGATAAATAATTCTACTGATTTTGTAAAAATATAACAGCCTGTATTATTGCACCAATCGATATTGTTGCGAATGAGGATGAAGTCTTGCAACGGCACGTCATAGGGAAAATAAAACGAAATAGCTTTTTTACAATTTTCTTCAATTTTCATGCAATTAATTGCCACGTGCCTCCCTGCCTTCTAGTGATATTTCGTGATTTTTGTCAAACCTTTTGAGCGTCACGTGATTAATGGACAACCCACAACCAAACTCGTAGTACATCATCCAAGCTTATGAAATTTCGAAACTTTTTGCTGGATATACGACTCATGTTTTTATAACTGGCCATTTATAAAACAACAAAAAAACACTGTAAATTTAAAAAAAAAGATCGCATTACATAAATTTTAAAATAGAACATAATATGTGTGACACCCTGATTTAGTTTTTGAACGTGCTGTGTGTGTGCTAATTACTAACTCTTCTGTAAAAACTTCGAGAATTTAATTTGCATACAATGTACGTTTTGATTTGATGGAGGTCTACTATCTTAATCATAAAAATTTACTCGTGCCCTTGACTGGTCCTAGAACAAATATTCCCGACGCATACATTTTGAAATTATTGATATAAAAAAAACCACTCAACAGAAACGAGAAAAAGTTATTAGCTGAAAAAAGAATTAAGCAGATATTAAATTATACTATCATACAGATATGACTTTTGCGTGCACGCCGATCACGGATCTGTGGTCAAAATTTAAAGAAGTGGCCGCCATTTTGAACTTTTTAGTTACTGGACCGATTGCTTTCAAAATCAATATCTAAGAATCCGCGTGGACTACGATCACAAATTTGTTGTCAAAATTTAAAAAAATAAATGATTCGCATGGATATTGATTTTGAAAGCAATCAGTCCAGTAGAGAACTAAAAAGTTCAAAAAGGCGGCCACTTTTTTTCAAATTTTATAACATATTCGTGATTGGAGTCTATGCCGACCTTTAGATATCTATTTTGATAGCACTCTATCCAGTTCCTAAAAATTCAAAATGGCGGCCACATTTCTCAATTTCGACTGATCACAGATTCGTGATTGGAGTCCACGCGGACCCATAAATATTGATTTTGAAAGCAATCGGTCCACTTACTAAAAAGTTTGTTATGATGGCCACTTTTTTCAATTTTGACCAGAAATTCGTGATCAGAATCTACGCGGACCCATACATATCAATTTTGAAAGCAACCGATGGCAGAGTCCGACTCGCACTTGGCCAATTTTTAAATATTTTCTGAACTACATTCATAACCAGTAACATAACTACTAACCACAAAATATTTTTTTCTAATAATCAGGTGACAGTTAAGTATCTGGCAACACAATTTTTCCGCACACTGGTATCCTTGCAAATTGTTTTACACACACTACAATATAAAGTAGGCGCATTCACAGAGCTGCAGTATTTAAATAGCGCGGAACCTAGTAATAGCGCACGCGCGGGGACCGATCAATCGTCTATTTTAGTTGCTGTCTTTATGTTAAAAACATTTTCTATAGTTTATGCTAAAATCGTAGTATAAAGTGTTATAATATATTATTTATATTAAGAATAAGCTGTTTAATATCTTTCATTTGATACCCATATTGCTGTAATAATGAAAAAAATTGTATTCATTTCATCCTCACTTTTTTGAATCACAGGCCTTATATTGAAATATGATGTCTCTCCAACAATCAAGACGAATCCAACGACACTTCACATGTTCAAATCCATCAATCCGTTTAGGCTGCACATGCGTGCGTACATACATGTATACATACATATATATACAAATTAAAATTTTAAAAACCATCCAAAAAAATTCTTATAGTTAGGTATCATATCACCAATAGACTTCATTAAGTAAATAAAAAATAGAAGTTGACCGAGATGATGCACGCTACGAAACTAAGGGCCTTCGCGCACTTGTGATTTCTAGTTGTTGGCCGATGGTTTGATTGTTCAGGGAATGAGTATGGAGCTATAATATGGCAGTGCGCGCATTTGACGATTACAAGTCGAACGATCGAACTATCGAAAACCATTGCCGATCCCTATTCAAACTATTAAACAACTATCGGCCGACTAAAAATCACTAGTGCACTATAGCCCTAAACCCTGCGCGGTCGTTCCACAATTAGCCAGCTGATTCATGTGACGGGCGACTGGGCAACAGTACGCGAACTCATGTCAGCATGTGAGCACGCCTGTCAAACTCTCATTCGCTGTGTCAACCTGACGCGTGCCCGTTTATATCATAGTGTGTAGTCAGACGCAACGCAGTGGTCACATCGAGTGTCTTCAAAAATTAACCACGATGGCCGAAATTGAACAACACCAATTACGACTGAATGTCGACTTTACGTCGTTTACAATAAAGTTAGAAACAGGATCGTTTGCAATGTGTAAATGGTCAGTCAGTGTCAATGTGTAAATAATTATTCGGTTACGTTGGGCCATTGCAAATTATCAATTATCATAGTTAATTATCTCAGAGACCCAAAACGACCTTAGCCTTGCGTCTAACTGTAAATTGTTGTAAATCAAACATCTGCCCTCCTTAAACGTAAACCTGAGCTCTGATAACTTATTCTGCTTCCGAGAAGGCGATCAGCCCTCTAAAGGTGGTGTCGGGTTTTTTGTCAACATAGAGATCTCCAGTGTGTCGACTCCTTATCTTGTATTGCAACTAAACGATAGGTGATGCCTAAAGGTTATACAGGTATAAGCCAACTTTGACTCACTCGGACTCGGTGAGTACAAAAAAGCAACAAATCCAAGATGGGGCAAATGCTGGCAAACTTTCTCGAAATGAAGGGTTTGTTCCTGATGAACTCCTTCTTCAGGGAAACGTCACAGAAGAAGTGGACCTGGCAAAGTTCCGATAAAGTGACCAGGAACGAGATAGACCTTATCATGGCGAATAAAAGGCGAATATTCAGAGATGTCTCAGTGATCAACAGGTTCAACCACGCTGTTCCACTGCGGTTTGGGGCTTGTAACGACCGCCATCTATTGACTGCGTCCGGGACCGACTGCTTAACGTGCTCTCCGAGGCACGGAGTCAGTGATAGTTATGTACTTAAGTCAGAAAACTCATTGGTACACGCCCGGGTTCGAACCATGGCCCTATGGCCTTATAAATTTGAGATAGGTTCGTTGTGCTTTGGGCTATCACGACTCACTAGTCCGAGGAACTCTGAATATCAACTACAGGCTTGAAAGAGTCCGTCTGATGAAGTTCAAGCTCTGGCCACCATCGTCCTAAGCCAACACCGGCTCCGAAGCTTATCAACTGGAGTTGAGAAACCGATTCGACGCGCTGTAAACCACGGCAAATGTTGACGCCATGGTGGGCAACCTGATCAGTGTTATCAGAGAAGTGGGCAGAAAATATTTTAATGGAGGTGGAAAGGCGAGGAGTCTAAACTCTCCAGCGAGACACTGGATCTCATGCGAAAGGGACGTGAGAAGTTACTAGAAGAAGTATCGTTAGACCTGGCTCTGAACAGGAAAATCAAGAAGCTGATAAGACGGGACCTCCGCCTCTTCAATACAAAACGTATCAAAGAGGCAATCGAGTGGAACAAAGGTTCGAAAGTGTTCGTTCAGCAACTTGGTAGAAGCCAACTGGTGAAGCTCAGGACTCGCGACAGCAAAATTGTCTCCTCAAAATCAGAGACAGTTGCTTAGATAGAGACATTTTAATAAAAAAAATATATGCCGTACATGCACCTCTCCCTGCAGTCCGCGACAGCAGCGACCGGAGAGCTCGGTTGACCCGACACTACACAGATGATATTCCTGATGTCGGCTTGGGCGAGGTCAGATTAGCTCTGAGGCAGCTATAAAATGGCAAAACACCCGGTGCTGATAGCATCACGACAGAGCTTCTGAAAGCAAACAGGGCACCAGCCCTGAAAGAGCTTTAGAAGCTATTCAACTCCGGCATACGCAGAGGTGTTACGCCGAGTACATGGAGTGAGAGTACGGTCATCCTATTCTTCAAAAAAGGAGACAAAACGCACCTTAAGAATTAAAGACCGACCTCACTCCTCTGACACGTGTACAAGTGTACAAGGTGTTTTCGTTTCATCATGAGTCGCCTCGCCCAAAGATTTGACGGATTTCAGCCCCCTGAGCATGCCAAGTTTCGGAAAGGCTACAGCACCGTAGACCACATACATACGCTGAAGGAGATTATTCAAAAAACGGAGGAGTATAATCAACCTCTATTCTTTGTGGACTGGAGAAGTCATTTCACTCCGTCAAGACCTGGGCTGTTCTGGAATGCTTACAGCGATGCCGAATCGACTATTATTATACTGAGGTGCTGAGATGTCTGTACGAAACCGCGACAATGACTGTCCAGGGCCAGCGAACGGAACCTATTCAATTGCGAATAAGTGTGCAACAGGGAGATGTGATATCCCCGAAACTGTTCACCAACGCATTGGAAGGTGTTTCCAAGATGCTGGACTGAAAATTTGAGGCATTAATGTCAACAGCGAATACATCTCTCACCTCCGTTTTGCTGGCGACATAGTCATCATGGCAGAGTTGCTGGAGGAGCTCAGTGGAATGATTAACGCCCTCAATGTCGCCTCTCGGCGGGTAGGCCTCGGGATCAACTTGGATAAGACGAAAGTCTTGTTCAACAAACATATTCTTTCGAGACCGGTAACTGTAGAGAGGGCGCTCTTGACATTGTGCATGACTAAGTCTATCTAGGACAAACTGTGCAGTTAGGCAAACACAACTTCAACAAAGAGGCCGACCGAAGAATTCAGCTGGGCTGTGCTGCTTTCGGGAAGGTCCATCATCTGTTGTCGTCGTCACTACCACAATGTCTAAATACCTAGGTCTTTAACCAATGCGTTATACCTACAATGACGTACGGTGCCGAAACTAGAACTCTCACGGCAGGACTGGTCCACAAATTTACAGTCGCTCAACGTGCTATGGAGCGGGCTATGCTCGGTATTTCTTTGATGGATAAAATCAGAAACAAGGCAATCCGTCGAAGAATCAACGTCATCGACATAGCCGAAGCGATCAGCAAGTATAAGTGGCAATGAGCCAGTCCTATTTGCGGTAGAACTGATAACCGATGGGGTAGACGAGTTCTCGAGTGTAAGCCACGTATTGGGAAGCGAAGCGTTGGACGCCCCCCGGCCAGGTGGACAGATGACCTGAGGCACCGTACCGGGGGTAGTTGGATGCGAAAGGCGGAGGACCGTGTGTGGTGACGAGCCTTGGGAGAGGCCTATATCCTGCAGTGGAGAGACACGGGCTGATGATGATGATGATGATGATAGTATAATGTAAATTTTGAAAAAACGCATTAGTACATACATACCTGTTACCCAGAATTTGAACTTACGACCTCTCGCATTCGAAACGGAGCTGTTACGTACCACTAGATTACCACCATTTAGGTTTTAAAGAATATTCATGCAAAATTTCAGGAAAGTTGGACAACTCGTTTGGCCGTAGCTGTGTCACAAACAAATTTACAAGCGCACAGGCAGTCGAAAGTTGGTCTTTACTTTACAATTTTGAATTTTTTGTTATATTGCCGTTTTTGAGACTTTATCGATTTCTATAGTTCGTAGTGTGTAGTCGCTAACGCTAGTAAGCGACTGAACGCAATTTTTTTCCTGATTTGAAAAAAGTCATTTTTTCGCCCCTCACGCCTGAAATACTTTTTATTTTTGAGTCACTCTTGTCCTTAACTGTAAAAAGTCATGCAATTCGGTGTTATCCCGAATTATATTTTATATAACCCCCCGATTTCAACAACACATATAAAAAGATGGCAGCCTGGAATAAAATTAAAAAAAAAACGGGTCAAGATGGTAAGAAATACAGTATAACTATATTTATGCAGTAAAATAACTGACGTCATGTCATTCTTTCGTTCATATGTATAAATACATATATGATTCAATTAAAACATGTTAACTATTCATTACATTGTAATTAATAAGGAAATATTTACAACAATAATAAAAAATATACAAAAAAATATTTTACAGTTTACAAAAATACAAAATATAAAAAATCGACTTCAAAAACTTAAACCCAAAAATTAAAAATAATATTTATACTTTAGAGGAGGATTATAATAGGCAGCATATAGTTTACGAAGTCGGTGCCAAGTTATTCTTCGATGACATGCTGAAGATGATAAATGTTGGCGTTTTTCATAATTATCAATCCAGACTTGTATACATCCATGGTCGCCGAGCAGCTCGCTTTCCCTCCACCGGACGGTATACATCATAGTACACTACTGTAACGTGCGTATTTTTAAAGTTTTAATTTCATAGGCGTGATATTAACATGTTTAATTTTGATGAAAACGTGATTGCAGTATACGAAAATGTATTATTAAACAAAAAAATCGCAGTTACTATTTTTAACTACTGAGAAAATCCATTATTATTAAAACGTAAAAAAGTAAATGTTTAATTTTTGTCTTAAATGCTTAAAAAGACGTAAAATAGCATAAGCAGATACAAATATCATAGTTATCATTTTTGCTTATCTAGATATTGAACTCAAATGAAAATTGTGAAGAAAACATACTTGCGAATTTGGTTTCAGTTTAATTTTGCTATTAAGTGATAGCATTTTATTGCACCACAAAATTATACTAACAAGGTATTTGGTTACCTATTTTGCTTTTAGAAATAAGTTAGGTAGTAAATGAAATGTCATGATTTTTATAAAAAACGGTTACCACCGGGGATTTTTTACATCATGTATCTAATTAATATTTTATACTCAATAACAATATCCGATAAAATAATAAAAACAACGAGTTTCGGAATTATGTCTATGGGGCCGTTACTTTTCTTGGCCTAATTGTGCATTATCTAAGATTAAATAAAATCAAAATGTTTTGTTTGATTCGTGAGGAATATAATTTTATTTTACATAATCACTAAACTAAATATTTTAAATTTTTACTTTTTTTTTACTATTTAGAATTTACTATTTCCATAATAGAAAGCAGCGTAATAACCTCAATAGTCCTGACGTCACAGTGACAATTTCAACCGCAGATGAATTTTCATAAAAATTTTGGCAAATCCGTTAAAAGAAAAATGTTTTGTGAGGTTGTTCTAAAACATTATAAATTTCGAATTTTAATAACCATCAGCGAATTTTAAATTAAACCCATTTCTTCTTCCAAGGAATTCTGTGCATGCCGTTTAGTCTTAATCTTTAGTAATTCGTTTAGTAGTCTCTAATCTTAATTCCAGAAAGTAGTTCCCGAGTTAAGACTACATAATTTAAATTTGGTATTATTTACCTGCTTAAAATTACAAAACTAACAGGAGCGGCTCCTTCCTCTGTGTTTACCTGTATAACCTTCACCTCGCCAACAATGCTAATGTAATTTCAACACAATAGAAGGCAAAGTTCAAGTTTGCTAGACAATTCCCTTTTTATGGCCGCATTTGTCTGTGGCGTTACTGACGTCACCCGGCCACTTCTTGTCTTGACTATTTATAATAAGAATTGTTCTAATTCGATTCCAACCTCCTACAGATTCCTTAGCAATGACGAAATTAACTTAATTTTATTTCTTTTAACGAATTTTCTACTTGACAATGAAAATTAAAATATGTTAAATTTAATAATTACACAAATATTCCCAGTTTTAAAGACCATTCCAGTTTTATGTATTCTGTAAGGGACTCTCTATACCTAACACAGAACATTTTAAAAATGTTTGGTTCAACAATCAATTGCAGACTTAAATTAGTATTGGGCAAACATTTTTCCGTGTCATGATAGCCCGAACGCAGTGAACCTGTTTCAAATCTATAAGGCCATGAGGCCGTGGTTTGAATCTGGGCGTGTACCGATAAGTTTGTTCTGACTTAAGTACATTAACTATCACTGACTCCGTGCCTTGGCGAGCACATTAAGCACTTGGTCCCGGTGACTGTCAATAGATGGCGGTCGTTACAATCAGCCAACCCGCATTGGAACAGGGTGGTGGATTTAGCTCAAAGCTTTAGGAGGCCTAAGTCTCTACAGTGGGGTATAAAAAAGTGTGATAGAAACAAAAACATTTTCCCGTAAATTACAACACAGAATTATAATATACACTTAGCTTTCTTAATAGTTCTTAAGACATCCATTTGATTCTTTGAAGTAAGAAATAGTAAAGGTGACATATCTGTTTGTTCTCCTTTAATATTGCTGAAACACAAAGAAATTGGCTGAATTTTTTATTGTAAATGTTCTTTAAGGCTTACCATTATTAATTATACTATGAAATGTCTGAGGTTCCTGACGGATAAGTGTAAACAAACAAGTATAATTTTATTCACATACGTTGAAAACTCCAACACGAAGAAACTACAGAAGAAACCAATCATATTCTACCCCTGTTTTAATAATTGTTGACTAGTTGCCGATTTCGATTGCAGTTAATGAATCTTTGTGTTTTAAGGGGCATGGCGGTGAGTTTAAGTTTAATGCTTGGACGTGTCGGTTCCATTGTCGGCACCAACGTGGCTGGTATACTCCTCAACGCGAACTGTGAAATGACTTTTTACTTGTTCGGAGGATTGTTGATATGTAAGTTATATTATCTATATGAAACCTACATTCATCTACTGCTAGACATAGGTCTATCCTAGCTCATTGCCCTACAGAATTTAACGATATCTAACAGCAAGCTCAAGGATAACAGATAGTCTAGCTGAAGAAATTTCCAGCGCTGTTTTCTGATTCGAAAATTCTTTTCCAACCGTTATTGACCCTGCAATATAGCTAGCTCAGGTACATTTTTATCTTGTTGATTCTTTGAGTTATATGTTTATATCCCTTTGATTAATTGGTGGATTTTCTCATTGCGGATCATACCAGCCAATCGAGGAATGTTTGAACAAAAGGTACGGCTTGTTGTTTTTTTTTTATTGTAAAATTGTAAGTAAATCTGTGAACTACACATTCTAGTTGAATTTGACGTATCAAATAGTAACAATTCTCCTACAAAAACCGAGCCAAATGTCGCTTTCCAAACAAAAGGAACGGTTATATTTCTTTATAGGTGTGTTATTAGATTTGTAGCTGGAATCACTAAAAAAGTTAATTGTTGTCTAAGGGTTCTACTTTCAAGTGAATTGAGTGCAAGTTCAAGAAAATTGATAATATTCAAGATCTAATTACCTATTTCTGATTATAATAATGAACTCGGTCCTGAGGGTTGCAGTCCGACTCATACTTGGCCGGTTTTTTATTCTTGCTTATACAGAATGAAATTTTAATAACCATCCAAAAAAAATTGTAGATGTTAGGTATCACCAATGACCTCATTATGTAAATAAAAAAATAGGTTACATTTTTATAATGAATTATTTTATCTACAGTGTTATTTTATAAGGTTTGGTTGCCTTCTTTGTGACGACGCGCCCGAGACCTCTAGCCCGACACGGGGTGGAGCGTACAGCGGCCGTGAATGGTGACTAGATTTATTGTTTTTTTTTTCGGGAAAAGTTTGTGTAATCATATCTCAATAACTTTCCATTGAATGATACTAAAAGGAAACAAGACGGCCATCGGTTTTTTACCAAAGATCATTACATTAAAATTTGGATGGTTGTTAAAATTTCACCTTGTATATTGAAGTTACCGAAAACAATTTTGTTTGAACGTCTTAATATCAATATCTACCTAAGACATTATGTTTAGATTTTTAGGTACTTTTGTTAATAAATGGTAGGGAAACACACGAGAAAAACTGCTTTGGAATTGAAAACTGTGACCATGAGTTTAATGGCGTGCTGATGAACACGACGAAACTATAAAGATTCCGTTGTTTTTTTGTTTTTAGCGCTGGAGCCTTAAAAAAATGATATTTATATTTTTCAGTTTGCGGTCTGTTGACGTTCCTGCTGCCTAAATCTCATACTAAATGAAGAAGCAAATAATTTTAAATAAATATCGAAGACTAATTAAATAATAATTTGTAAATTATTAATAAGATAATTATGTTGAAAATACGAAATTAAATACTTGACTTTAAAAACAGTTTTTCTTTCCAGTGTACGTTTTCATATTACCTATTATTATTTATTGAAAAACAGTGTTCTAAGGCTTGTATATTTCGGAAGCAGTAGCCGCCGCGTGTTTACAGAATGTACCTTGTAAGGATGCCTCATAGGGTTTAAGTCGGGTACAGTTTGAAATATGTTTTTATAATTTTCGAAAAATCAAGTATATTCTAGTTGGAGAGTCATAAACGGGTATACTTAGTAATTAGTTTCACCTTATTACTTAATACCAAACATATATCGTAATAATATAGGTAAAGGCGTCGTAATTTGTAATGTTAAATGAAAACCAATTAATCAGACATTGGACTCATTATTTACATAAAGAGACACGATATGTTATTAGAAATTATTAAATTTATTTTGTATTTGCCACAATGGCTTTGATGTTTGCGATTAGACTATGTTTCTTATTTAACTTGGATTTTTTTATCGTGTTAAGTTTAGTGGTACGACCCACTTGTATGCGAGTTTTACTCTTGTTAAAATGTCTCCCAGAAAAACGACGACTGATTGAAGTAAACCGAACTAATATTTTCTTAGAGTATTCGCTGTTAGATTTTATGTTCTGGAATATAAAATTTTGAGCTTCGGTCGTAGGTACTGTTGATATTTTTTATGTGGCTTGTTAACCTTTTCATAGCTTTGAAACTAATTGGAGATGAATTATCACTAAATAATATCGCGTCGTGACCACAAAAATGGTGGCCAAAAAAGATACGACAATTAATGTTTCGATATAATAAATTAAGTAGAATTTAATGTGACACACATATAATTTTCATACTGGAGAAGCAAATGAAGATTCTGAAATTACATTTGAAGTGTAATTTGACAAAGTATTTAAAACAATGATAATGCACTAAATGTTTAAAAAAAAAATTCAATAGATACATAAGTAGATATGTACATTTCAAGATTTTGTTTATGTAAGATGTAGTCGATGCTATACAGAATGCTTTCGAGCATCTTCGTTCGTAGTCCAAGAAAAAATTCGACCAACGCTGAACTATTATGAGATAACGATTGTGTCGATTGTACAAATGTACATTAACTACGTTTACAATACATTTGCTATTAATATGGTCTTTATAACATCGAAACTTGTACCGTAATGTTGTATTTTACAGTAATAGATTTTTTTACTTTACACCAATCACAAGTAAGCATTCTCTTCATAACGCATGCGTAAACCGCGAAAAGCAACCCGCTCGCGTCTTTGTCACCCGCCATTATTGAAAAACGTCGTATGATGCTCGTACTCAGTAAGCTGGCTATTATAGTCATCGGTTTATTTAAGCACTCGGCTTCGCCTCGTGCCTATAAACACCTCGACTATAATATGCAGCTTACTCTACTTGCATCATAATGTACTATTGTCGTTTCATATTACGTCTACGAAGTTTCATTAAAATTGGTTTAAATGTTTCAGAGTTTAGCTCGAACAGACAGAGAGACGGCCAGACAGACAAACAAAAAGTATTGTTTGTCACTCATGACAATCTTCTAATCATTTGTATCTGTAAAGTTTCATTGAAATCAGTTCATCTCTTTCGGAGATAAGTTTGAACAAATAGACGAATAGACAAACAAAAAGTATTGTACTCGTATGTCACTCCAGAGAATTATTTGATCATAGGTATCTGTGAAGTTTCATTGAAATCGGTTCAGCCGTTTCGGAGATTAGCTCAAATACACAGACAGACAGACAGACAGACAGACAGACAAAAAGCAATCTATGTCACCCCTAATAATGCCTTCTGCACGTCTGCCAAATTCCATTAAAATCGGTTCAGCCATTTCGGAGATTAGCCGGAACAGACAGACAGACACAATTTTATTAATGTAGAAGATAAGCTTTTGCATAAAGCTTTCGTTTTATTGTAGTTTTAAACTTAAGGGTTAGATCTTGAATGTCAACTGGGATCGTATTGTAAACGCGTACACATTGCCCTTTAAAACATTTTGTGATTTTGTTGCCCTTTAAAACATTTTGTGATTTTGTGTTTCTTGTATTAACATTATGCTGATCACAATTTTTGTTTATAAATTGCTTGAACACCTCGCTTCTGCCACACTAAAATTGTATTTACATTGGCAGCGTGTCCCCACAGCAGCGTCCCGTCTTTATCATTGTATCAAACAAATATCTTGTTAAATTACACATGAAATGTAATTCCAGTATTTTTCTTTTCCGATGCGGATTTTATATGTGGGTCACACCAAATCCATTACAGTGAATATGATAAATACGAAATGGCGTATTTGGTCTGCGGTGCATATTTTTAGTCGTATTTTTATTGTCACAACGCAGTGCTTATCTCAATGTACCTACACATATACGAGGAACCTAGGAACTAAGGAAATGCTAAGATCTATGGCGTCATACAGACAACGTCAAATCAATACGCCTCAATTGACAACATTAAATTAAATATGCAAAATTAAACGTAAACATGAGGTTAAATAGAGATCATTTGCAATGCTGAATGAGCAAATAATTTATAATTTTTTTAATTTCAGTTATAATACTTCTTACTACAACAAAAAACATTTGAACCCATCTATTACACTACACTTAGAATGAAAATTGCAATCAAAAAATGATGTGTAATTATTTATACAAATGTGTAATTACTACTTACTCGTATTCTTTAAATCACGCTTATTACGTGAGAAATTGGTGTAATTACACACGTAATAGATAACGCTTCACGTTATACGAGATAACAAATAGAAATATTACAGGAAACAAATGTGGCAAAACAATGATTAATTCTCAAGGTAGCGCCGACATATGAATGCGATAAATGTAGATACATAGCATGCTTATCGGCCAATCGGCTTTTTGGCAAACTTAATGGTCTTTAATAACTATAACATTTGATTTCCCCTTACTGTTTTCGTCCATGACACTCGTACGATTGCCTTAATTAAAAATACCATATAAATGCAGTTCAAAAATGTAAGAATGCATTTATTGTTGGTAATAGTAAAGTGAAGTTAATTGAATAATAGAAATGAAATAGTTCACAATTCGTCGAGAGTGTCAGAATGGCATATTTAATTAAATTATACACGGTGACGGTCAAAGTTCCTAAGCATGAAGCCTTCGCGACGGATATTGAAAACGCTCTAAATATAGCAGGTAATGTTACTAACTTCCTACTAACTTACTAGTAAGCGAAATTTTATTTTACTTTTTATGTTTTCCATTACTCAAATAAAAATTTTATTGTTTGATTTGAACAGCAATCTGCAACAGATTTCTTTCTCAGTCTAAAACCTTTAAAGCACTGTAATTTAATGAATATTTTCAATTAGAAAATAAAAGGCAACATAGGTAATAACATTAAAGGACCTCATTCCATACTAAATTTGTTACACAAATACAGCCTCATTACGCAATTCAGTTAGATCATATATAATATACTATATAACACACTATCTATAGGACATCCCACACAGCGCCGTCTAGTCCCAAAGTAAGCAAGTATTAGGTATGCTTGTATTATAGGTTACTAGACAACTGATATACATACCTAAATATATGCCTCAAAAAATATAAATAAATATCTACTTTTAGCGGTTTCAGCAAATTTACTGACTCTATAAGATATGGCACACATTTACGTGCCATACTAAATTTCATATTACTTATACTAAAAGATTCTTAATTTTTAGTCAAATTGTTAAAATGTCCATTTGTTTATGATTTTTGGATTCAATCAATATCTAAATAAATTGCGTAACTGAATCTGTTTTTGGAAAACTTTAGTATGAAATGACGTAGAGATTGCCAGTTTGCTATTTTATTATTTTAATAAAATTAGATTAGAATTTCCTAAAAAGCGAGTTCTTCTGAACTTGACGACGTACATAAAAGAGACGACGTAAATCATAAACATTTAGGTTGCACCCGTTCCACAAGTAATCTGGGACTATTGGAATTACCTGGCACAAACTGCCTAATTCGGTAAGACCAATTTCGACAGACAGATCAAACGGATTGAGGACGGCTGAGTAACATTAACCGTACATTGTCTTCAATCTAAGACACCACAGTGCCAATAGGTTTTGCCAGTTAACAACAATCGCTGCTGAAACTCGTTCATATACCTAACATGGTGAAAAGGTAAAAAGCGAAGTGACATAACATGTCAATCAACTTCGAATCGAATAACTTTAAATAAATTGTGCTACTAGTAGAATCGCATGAAATCAATTCGCAGTGCCGGTTTTAGCACTACCAGCGCCCTGGGCTAGATTTCTATGGCGCCCCCTGACTGCTATTCACACCTATACAAAAAAAAACGCAAAGGATATACGCCGCCCCTGTGGCGCCCTGGGTGGTCGCCCCACCGCGACCTACCTTAACGCCGCTACTGTCAATTCGCTAGTATTCCACCAACTGATAATGTGACGAATAAGTATAAATCGGTAAATACGTTTCTTAAAATACGTGGTATTTAGCTCAAAAGTTTCTTTCGTTTATTGATTGGTAATAATGAGGTTGGACTCATTACAGCAAATATACGATAGAGAGTCTCGAGTGAACTTCTGCAGCCTAAATTCACTTTAGAGCAAGTTATGAGTTAGCTTATTGTGGTTTAACTGCATTTTTTTTGTAATTAATATGCATCATGTTCATTATGCAATAAAATAATTGTTTTATTTATTGTATAAACCACCTTTTTAAGGTTTAGTAACAGTTGACACAATTTAGCATCATTAATAATTTTGTTAATTTGTACTCATGGATGTACATGGATGCCGTGTTGTGGCCACAAAAATGTAAACAAAAAAATATACGCAACAGATTATACATACGGTACTTGATGTTTTGACAAACAATTGTGAAGTAGAATTTATTGTAAAATTCGTATTTACTTGAAAAACAAATAATATTCCGAAATTGCATTTAATTTGTAATTTAATACAATATTTAAAACAAACAATGATAGGGGCTAAATAATCCTCCATCTTGATGATTCTGCTATCTAAGTTCTTACTGTAAAAAAAAAAACCAGCCACGTGTGTGTCGGACACGCACGGACTTAAAGTGGACTTACTACAACCAATCACAACAATTTTTTCTTGTCTTGTCTACGTATCTTATTTAAAACAATTTTCATTGCGAATGTTCATTAAAAGTTATTTTTTGGATTTTTTTAGATTACTAAATTTGGAAAAATTAGAGACATTGTTAACGATTTTAAAGGATCATATCTCGCGAAATATTGACTTAAATAAAAAGTCCACAAAAATTCTTCATCGCATCAAAAATATAACCATAGCCACGATGGGGTATGAGAAAAAAATGTCATCTCTTATTTTAATGTATGGAGAGCCGCTTCTAAACTACGTAATTTTCATAATTTTTATGCAGAGTTTGTATGAAGATTCTTTTATGAAATTTCATCACAAGTGATAGAAATATGACGGAGATGCTTGAGCCTGTCACATAATGTACAGGACGAAATTATAAGGACTTTGTTTTCGCCATTGGCTACGGCACCCTAAAAACGTGTTGGTAAACTTATCCTTATTTTTGCGTATTCGTAATAATTATACAATAGTAGGTAGAAAAAGCAAAAAACTGCTATAATCATTCATATTTATATAACTAGATAAAAAGAAGCATTTTATTACTAAGTATATTAAAACGCATGTCGTTGAATTAAAATTTGTAGAGATAACGTTTTCGTTCCTGTTTTGAATATAAACTTACTGCAAACATAAGTTTTCTGAAATACAAGTTGTAAATAATTTATTGGAATTTTATAATTTGTCGTTTATCTACAACTGCGAGTATAGCCTATTCAAGAGAACACATACTCTGTAATATCTATGTAGTAGCTTCCACCTTCCACGCCCAACTCGTGCCTATCTATTTCACTCGACCCATTATGCCGTTCTTTTAAGCTCTGTTTACGACTACATAAAACGTAGTCTTAGTTAGTTTAAGTAGTACAAAATGCACGTAATTGGCGCGCGTAAATCATGCTGAGTCCTTCATCTTCAGCTTGGATATCTCGTCTAGCTCCACTCGTGGAGATAACACACTACCGAATAGCGCATTCAGGGAGCATTGAAATAGATAATTATTCATACAATGCTCGTTGTCTATGCTATCGACGACCGCTTAGGGGGTAGCGACCCTGCCTGCGAAGCTGGAGGTCCCGGGTTCGAATCCCAGGTTGGGTCAGTATTTATATGATGAATATCGATACTGGTACCGGGTCATTATTTTATTATTTATTATTTTATTTGGAACATTTACAGCATTATTTTTATATTCAACATAAAATCATTAAATACCTAATACATCTTATTATGCCAATTACAAATTTTCACATTTAGTATTACATGTTATGAAAAACGAAGCAGACATGGTTGTTATATGTGGTGTCTTCGCTTGGTACCCAAAACACAAGCTAATGCTTAGTTTGGGGCCTAGAGGTTGTTGTCATGTATACGTTATACGTTATTTGTATTTTTGTTCGCTTGGTTCTACTAGTATCCATTTAAATGAAACGATTTAATGGATATAGTTCCAATCAACCTTTATGGCGGATGTGAACATAGGCACAAGTCGAGTCGCAGTAACCAGTTTTAGGTGTAGCGGGACGCAGTGGAGCGAGGGGTATATGACTGTACCCGCGCAAGAACGCTTAAAGCGTTGTATGCCGATCCGCCATAAAGTTTGAGGCGAACTATACTTGATTTGAATTAATGACGTGAATAGAAACAATGTCTAGTCGTCTCTATTCCGTTAATGTGACAATTTCTCCATTATTAAAATTACCTGATTCTATGTCGTCTATATCGTCAATCAATAGTAAACTTATAAGCAGGGCCGGCGATTGGGGTGCTGTAAAGGTAGTAGTACCACCAGGGCCCGGACTAAGAAACGGCGGCCCGGTTAATTTTTTTTTTATATTGTGGGGTGGGCCCCGCAATGTTTTACACCCGAGGCCCGATCTGGCTATCACCAGGCCTGCTTATAAGTAGTATAGACTATCAACCTACAAAACTAAGAAAAGTAAAGGTAACCCGTTCAAACTTGGTCATCCGCGCGATAGTCGAATGTTCCGCGTATTTTCGTCAAATCATTGTGAGTCGATTTAGAAAACACTTTTTTCTTTGAAAGGGTGTAATTCCGAGATGGTCTCATTATCACCATATCAGTATCTGATGAGCATTCCCAGGGAAACCGAGGGATACCTTCAAATTTTATAGGCATGCATGCTGTGTTGAACTCTACTTTTAGTTAAGGTGTTTGCGTCTAGCATGCCTATAAAATCTTCTCATGCTGCTAAGCTAATAGTGGAAGCTGCAGCGCTCATTAACATTTAGGGGTTAGGGGGTTATAGGTATTTTTGGGAATTGGCTCCTATCGCCTCTGTCACTCAGGAACGGATCGGGGAAGAGGGATTGAAATGGATATAGCGACGCTAAATCGAAGGTGTGGAGAGAAAGACTACCCCTTTAAATTTAAAGGAAAAAGCATTATTGGGTGGCTTAGGAAGTCAGTGCAAACTCATATACTTTAAATGGCTACTTACCAGGTATATGCAATAACAATTGACCATTCCCAAATTTTTGAACAAATGTCCGTTATTTTATTATTCGAAAGAATAGGCAATTTTAAGAAACTAATTTGATTCTTTTTGTTTTAGATCGGTATTTACCAATGATATATATTTAAAACTAAAACGAAATTTGAATGATTTGGCACCGACTACGAAAACTAGATGTCTAATAAGGCTCTTTTCTTTGAATGAAAAAAAAATATAATTTTTAACCTTTTAGAATAAGTTTTTGAAGTTGTATTTATATATTTTTAGTACCATATTGATTTTAACGTTGACAGTTGTAGCGGATGTTTTCTAAATCATAAGACACTTTAATAGAAAATTGTTTACATTTTTTACCCGACTGCTTCAAAAGAAGAGAATTCATTTATAAGTTCTTTTTAAACAGAAAATATATTTTAGTCATATCAATATTTGTGACTCAAATGTCAGTTTAAAGCATATTAATTATCTATAATGGTATTGTAGTCTACATACATACATATATTCACTCCTGCTTCCCATTGGGGTAGGCAGAGACTACAGATTTCCACTTAGTGCGATCCTGGCATACTTCTTTCGCTTCATCAACACTCATCACTCTTCTTATACACGCTCTCCGGACACTCCGGATACTCCGGGTACTCTGGACTTGACCCTTTTCTAGTATGCCCCTAATCTGGTTTTGCAGTCTGTTAATCATAATGTGAATAATCACGTACGTATATAGATGACACCTACATACGAGAAACTGCTAATTATATGGGTTAAATAATAAAATATAACAGAGAGTAATTTTGTTTATTTTCACGATAAGCCCGATAAAAAACAGGTTGTAAAGATTCAGGTGCCCAGTACTGTGTGAGCGTTCAAACTGCACGAAAATTTTCAGTGATGCAATTAACTTTGATTGCTTTAAACTTATATGAACAGAGGCAAACCTTGTTCTAAATCAATAATTTATAAAAATAATAAATTGCAATCGATATGTTTCAATTAAAATAATTATTGTTCTAGTGTACAAAGTGTATTAATCACAGATCTGAAAGGAAGTAGTTTTCAAGTGGTTTTAGAATTTTTCAACTGTGTTACCATGGTATATTCAAATAAATTGTATAGAGTGTCAGATGGTGTTGCCAAGCGTGAGAGCATCGAGACAGACTTTGAGCACGCGTTGAGCATAGCAGGTACCTGATGTTACCATATCGAAACATAAAATTAACTAACTATAGAATAGCGACAATAAAAATATTCCTTTTCCTTATTACAGTACAGTTTACGACTAAACTGTTTCTCAAATACAAAAGTTACATTATTTTTTTCCAAAAACTAAAATGTAAACCGCCGCCCATTAATGCTCTGTTCTTTAAAGTAAATAAATTATTTTTAACTTTTTAATTTAAGTTTTTGAAGTCGGTTTTTGCTTTTTATTTTTGTTAAATATTTTATTTTTAATAATTGTTACTTCGTTTTACTCTTTCGTTTTAAAGAACGCTCTTTGTCGTTCACTTCCTAAAACGAACGTTTTTTTAGTTTATTTGCTCCTTTTAGTTCATTATCTCCGTCTAGTTCCGTGTGTCTTATTTTATTTCATTATACTATTTTGTTCTTTACTTAATGTGTAGTATAAAGGTAGTAGGCAGTAATCCTCATTTTTTGTTAATACTACAGAGATATAATAACAATATGTACATATCATACCATATGATTTTCTCTCATGCTTAACTATGTTATTTACTTACACGAAATTATTAGACGAAAAGACGATCAAAATAAAAGTATAGTCACATGTATAGTGTAGTCCGATCTGAAATTCTGAACTGCTCCGTCGGACAAGGCGAACGAAATCGAACGAATCTTGGAGCGAGGACATGTATGGAGCAGCGGAGCAAAGCAAAAACGAGCCAGCGATGACATAATGAACGAAGTAAAGATCAAAAGAGCAAGAAAAATAATGAGCGAAAGGATTAGTTCAATTACGGGAACAGTTCGTTTCGAGTCGGTCATTCACGAAACGTACGTGCTTCATAAATGAAACAGCGCCGGGCCCGTTATAGAAAATTGTCGACAAATCGCAGTATCATCCCCTGACTTCTACATAACCGTTAAGAAGTGCTATTGGTTCCTTCATCAACTTAGCAGCATGAGATGATGACACCCAGACGCAAACACCTGAATGACTATAAAAATAGAGCGCAAACACACTATGCGCGCCTATGAGATTTAAAGGTATCCCGCGATTTCTTGAGATTCCATGACTAGATCCTGACAAGTGGCAATGGGACCACCACGAGAGTATATCCTTTCAAACAAAAAAAGTGTTTACCAAATCGGTTCACATTAATAAAAAAAACATACACATAGATTAATATCGAACCTCCTTCTATTTGAAGTCGGTTAAAAATGTAGTTTATTCGGTTTCAATTACATATAAATAATGAGTTCCGACGATCATCGATAAAAACATGTAAATGTTGGGTATAGTTTTTAATGATACAAACAATTTTAATCCCTGAGAAAAGATAGATTGTCATAAATGATCATTAAATGATTCAATAAAATTAAAAGTAAAACATTCATACAAATGGAAGAACCAATATGGCGTATCTACGTCAAAAACTTTCTCTTTAGGCACTGAAAACATACATTGCGTAAATAAAAAGTATAGGTTACATTTTCATAATAAATTATTTTATCTACAGTGTTATTTTACAACGTCTGGTTGTCTTCTTAACGCTATAGTAAACGTACGCGCCCGAGACCTTGAAACGGAATGGGGCGGCGGGCATGAATGGTGACTAGAGTTATTGGTTTTTTCGGGAAAGGTTTGTGAAGTCATATCTCAATATTTTTCTATAGAACGATACTAAAAGGAAACAAGACGGCTATCAGTTTTCTACCAAAGATCATTTTATTAAAATTTGGCTGGTCATTAAAACCTCACCCTATATATACACTTTTTGTTTTCTTGCCGCCTTTGTATGTGCTGCACCCGCTGACACATGCAGCGCATTGTTTTGCAGCCATTTACAGCTGCAGTGGTCCAAGTGGGATAAACTCATGGGTACACAATAAATCTCGAGGGAAACGGCGAATACTCGTGAAGAGATGATGCATTTATGTGTTGCTTAGTTTCATCGTGGACTAAGAGATAACTTTAATTGGTCTAATGGTTATATGGTAGCCTACCTATACGAAGGAGTCGGTTTCGAATTCTAGCCTAAAGAATTAGATTGAAAAAAAAAACATAGTAGGTGGGTAATGCGATGATTTATAGCACAGAATCCACTGCACGCAAGGCTGACTCCACTTGACCGTTTTTTTAAATAGTAGATATCGTGATTCCATATAGGTACATCACAATTATTTGCTCAATCATACGGCCTCTGTTATTTACACTATAAGACAGAATGAGACATATAAAATATCTTTATTGAGATACACGGTGACAATAAAATTTTTACTAAAATGTTCGTGCGAAAATAAATTCTGGACTAGGAGCTCCCATCACAGAAATTTATTTGTAAGGTTAGGTTACAGGTAAATTTTTGATGCCCCCGCTCGATTCATTGAGTTTTACTTATAGTAACATTATTTAATCACTGCCTCGTAAGTTACCAACCCGTTATCAATAGACATGTTATGCATTGTCGGCGTGGGCCGCCATCAAGCTCAAAGTAAGGTTTAACGGGTTTAACAAGGCAGTGGTTTAACAGGGTGTAACCCTTACTTGCTCTCAGTCTATGCGTGTGTATGCTCAGTCCTACGTAGTCGATCTGTCACATAGGTTCGATATTTTTCCTGCTTCAGTTTTAAAAAGCCTTCTTGTGTAATACGTAAGAGTGGAAATAAAATTAAAACTAGAAAAAAAGACCAAAAAATAACGTTTCATTCGAAAGTATCCATGAATATACAGGTAGAAGTTTTAATGACCAGCCAAATTTTAATATAATGACTTTTGATAAAAATCCGTTGGTCGTCTTGTTCCTTTTTAATATCGATCAATAGGGCAATATTCAGTTAAGACTACGTAAAACTTTCCCAAAACTACCAATATACTAGTCACCATTCACGAGGGCGCCAGTACAGGTGCACGCGCCCCGCCCACGTGCCCCATGCCCCACCCTTTCGTAAGTAGAAGGTAGCTAAATTTTGTTAAAAAAACATTTAGAATATAATTATTGATTATTAATATTTGACCTATATTTTTATTTACGTAATGAGGTCTATTGGTGACACCTAACATCTAGAAAAATTTTGGCTGGTTACTGAAATCTCATCCCTGTATAAAGAATTAGCAAAAACATATTTTTTTTCAAGCAAATTCACTTTTTCATCACATTTCATCACAAGCAAATTCATTGTCGTGATAGCCCAGAGCGCAACGAACCTGTCTCAAAATTTATAAGGCCCCATAGAGCCATGGTTCGAATCCGGGCGTGTACCAATGAGTTTTTCTGACTTAAGTACACAATATCACTGACACTGTGCTTCGGAGGGCACGTTAAGCAGTCGGTCCCGGACGCTGTCAATAGATGGCGGTCGTTACAGTTCCCAACCCGCAGTGGAGCAGCGTGGTGGACTTAAGCTCCACGCCCCCCTCCTCACGCTGGGGGAGGCCTAAGCCCCTGCAGTGGGGTAAAAATGGGCTGATCATGATGATGATGATGAAATTCACTTTAGCTCTACACATTTAACCCAATACGTACAATTTATACCAATAAGTACAATCATACGAAATTTAACGAGAACAACGTTCTATAGGTTTCGTCTGTTTTGAAGTAACCACTCTATCTCAAACTATTTGTAACGTCATTGCCTGTTACAGAAAAATTTTGCGTTTAAAAGTATTTTGGCAAGGGAGTATTCCGAGGAATTGATTCACATAGGTGTAACATAAAGCCTTTGATTATGTAATGTCTGGATAGAGATTCGGCGTCAAAAAATGCAAATAAAACTATCACCTAACAGTTCGATTATAATTCACACACAGTGAGACGCTTTGTACATGGTTAGTAGGTATGACGTAGCTAGTGTACGTGGTCTGTTGAGTCATACAACCAAGAATGTAAAAGTTGGCCTGTCATTTTTGTTGACATTGTATTACGAGGGTCTATCCAGCCAGTATGTAATCAAAGCATGAAACTTCACATTATCACCAAATCGCTCTATTGTAGTCATTGCGACCAATAAAACATTATGTACTATATTGTATGATCATGAAAATTCTTAACATCCCAAAATCGCTCTGTTGTTGAATTTCTAACACCATTAAAACGTAAATAACTATAGCGGTAACTTTGGACCCTTTATTGGACAAATGAAATACAAAAAAGAGATATTAGACACTTATATAGGCTAAAATCAATCTAGTGTTGTTTTAGTTTTGAAAATAGTGATGTCGAACATTTACATCATTTGGTTAGGGCCATTTTTGTTTTTGAAGCTATAGAGCAAAAATATCACCTGAAACGCTTTTATACGTGTAGAACAAGCTGACTCAATAAACATTTTCATATAATTATTACACATCTTTTCAGGGATAAGTATAAGTGTTTGTAGTAAAACTTTCAGCTAGATGAGTAAAATTTCCGAAATTATTAATCATAGACCTTAGAAAAGTATTATGATGATGGGTATTGTTGACGAAAATGACGCCCGCTCGTTCGCGCCCTTAGGGTTACAAAGTATAAATAAAGTTATTTATTTATTATATTCAGAGGACCATATTTTTAATATATTTTACTTGATTTCGTCATACTTATTTTGCATATTTTTACTCTGGAAAAATGCTCTAAAAATACCTTAAAATGTAGTCACCCTAAGTGTAAACTGTATTTCATCAAGAACAACTACCTACTTACTTTTTTGAATATGTGTTATTCTCGATACACAACGTCTCATAAATGTGTTACACTTCTTATTATATATTTTATGTTAAGCGTTACGTTTTCTGTTGTGGGTTCGTAATCTCATTGATAGGTAGCAATGATATGTAGTTATGCCCAAAAAGTTACACCTCGATTCCGTCAAGTATAATACACTGTATTATACTGTCATATCCATACTGTACCACTGTATCATACAGTGTATTATACTTGGTGGAAACGAGGTGTAATCATTTCAACTTATATTTTTTTTAAGGTAAACCATCAAACTGTACGTACCTACTCGTATCTATAAGTTTTTTGTTAATACAGTCAGTGGAATTCAAAACAAAGAAAAACCCCGACAATTTATTTTTCCACCTTCAAGCACACTTTTATAGGCTAGGCGTTGAATTTATGGTAAGGGAATGCTACTGGAATGAAACTAAGATGAGAAAATCAAGTGTTGGGCACGTCTTGCTCTAATCGCACGTGCTCATCGCGTCCTATGTTTGTACCTCCACTTGTTCGCTTAGGGGACGTTCATTAATTATGTGAGACTTTTTTCACAATTCACCCCTCAATGGTCACATCCTGTCAGACCCCTCCTCTTCCAATCTTTAGTAAAATATAATTATTGTTTTCCCATTACAGGTTTAGGATGGTGCAATGTGAGATACTGCATACTGTTCGCTCTATTCCTAATTGCTGCCATTATCGAACTGGTGGGATACTCTTACATACTGCCCGCAGCTAAATGTGACCTCGATATGACCGACTCACAACGAGGATTCATCGCTTCTCTACCATACATAGGTCAGTACATTAGATTTAATTTTGTATGAAACTCATTTGTAAGGTTAAAACCATGAAAATTGGTACTTAGACTGGCAGTCAGAATAATGAAAAACGTGTTTCAGGATTTTTGGGAATTTAACCCCTAAGGGGGTAAAATAGGGGATTTAAATTTGTACAGGAATTCCGTTATTTTTAACTATGAACGATGGCTTTATGTTGGAAATTGAAAATGACATATTTCAGTCTTTTACAAAATCAATCCTTAACTTATATTGAAGCTGGAGGGATGTTTTTGATTCACGAGTTATGTCAGAGATGGCAGGGCAGAAAAATTAGTTCGGAGTTCCGATGTACGAATAACGGAATTAACGAAGGGTGAAAAAGGGTGTTGTGTAGATGAATAGTATACATAAATATCTGGGACATATCACACAGCACTATCAAGTCTCAAAGTATTATGCTTGTACTATGGATACTAGATAACTGGTATACGAGTATATACATATATAGATATTTCGCACCCAGACCCGGAACAAAGAGACATTCATGCACACATATATTTGTCCCGGGCGGGAATCAAACCAGCGACCTTTGGTTCTGCAGTTAAAGCATCTAACCACTAGGCCAATTGGTCCGTATCACACGTACGTCCAATTGAAACCTCCTTTTAATAATGTACTAAAGGAATAATGCTTTCAACATTGTATGTTAAATAAGTGACTTAGCTATTCGAGACGTGATTCTTAAATAATTTACTAAATGAATTATCAAACACGTAGGTATATTACAAAATTTTTTTAATGTAACCCCTGAAGGAGTGTAATGAGGTGTAATTTTTTACCACAAATTATTTCAGAATTCGCCAAGAAAGCCAAAATACAATAATACCAGCCTGTACTCATTCGGCGCATCCGTGAAATTATTAAATAATGTTATATAAATCCAACAATGATATTGTGTATGCATAAATAATATTTGTCCAGTTCTCAATAGAAAAAAATATTATAATCAAGGGCGAAATGCTTCTGTCCAAGTTCTAGAAGTTTTTTTGTGAGATGTTCTTAGGTCTAGATCTTAAAAATAGCACGGATGCACATGTATTATGCTGAAACTAAAAAAAAAATCTAATTTTATGTGTCCATTTCTCTGTAGAAAAGATTTTTTTTATATCAAGGTTTTCTTAAAACCAAAACTGGTTATTTATATGGCTAGACACTATTTAGCTTCTATCCATCTATCTAGGAAATAGAGCTACGCAATACAGTGACAACAAAGAAATAGGCCAAATTCATATGTTTGTGTGTGGGACCAAACAGACGCATTCTTTCTCCACGCCATACTAATCATGTACCTACTGATCGTCTCTGTGTGCGTCAATTAAAACCGAACAGTAAGGTTACATTTTTATCTTCTTTTTTAACACCGAAGCTCTATCTCGACATGTATATGCACCAAAACATATAGTATATATGTATATATACTGGCACCGGGTCTTGGTTGATATATGTATGTGGTGTCTTCGCTTGGTACCCAAAATACAAGCTAATGCTTAGTTTGGGGCCAAGACGTTGTTGTGATTGTGTCTGTTATTATTATTATTATTATATATATTATAAAAGCGTAACGAGATAAATCCTATAGGTAGGCACATTAGATATATTTTTCAAAGCTATAATTGTTACGAAAATCTTAGATACATTTTATTTTGCCTGTTTGTTCGTATGAACACGATAAACTCAAAATCTACTGAACAGATTTCGATGGAAACTTTTGTAATTTATTAGTCGTAACTCAGGATTATCATGCTTTGTTACCTAAAAACTAAACAGGGATTTCAAGAGGACTGATGGCCCGCCTGCGTTAGCCGGCGTCTCCAAAGATAAATAATAAACAGGGATGGTTTTCTAAATGATTTTCCACGACAGCGTAGGAACCGAAAACTAGTGTACCTAATATGTATAGTAATAAGTGTAGTATAATAAAAATTAGAGAATTGAACCCGGAACCTACTACAAGACTATGAAAATTATATATTACGCCCTGTGTAAATCCCTGTTGGCTTCACTTCACTTCATCAGCCCATTTTTACCCCACTGCAGGGGTCTAGGCCTCCCCCAGGGCGAGGAGGGGGCTTGGAGCTTAAATCCACCACGCTGCTCCACTGCAGGTTTGGGACTGTAACGAGCGCCATCTATTCATAGCGTCCGGGACCGACTGCTTAACGTGCTCTCCGAGGCACGGAGTTAGTGATAGTTATGTACTTAAGTCAGAAAAACTCATTGGTACACGCCCGGATTCGAACCATGACCCTATGGGGCCTTATAAATTTGAGACAGGTTCGTTGCGCTTTGGGCTATCACGACCATCCTGTTGGGCTATCTTGGGCTATCCTGTTGGCTTACTATATCGATTCTTGGGGAGGGGCTTCTAAAACATACTTACTACCACTTGAGAGAGCTCAGCATGCTGTCTTAAAAGTCGGATAATCTCTACCCTATAATTACTCAACAGTTTCTTTGTATAAGGAATCCCAAATGTTATCTATCAGAAAATTATTTATTCTATCTTTAGTTTTAAAACAATACGTCATCACTTAATATTTCGAGTTCCCAAATTCAAAACTATTTTTACACATAAATTTCATTGCTTCCTTGGTAGCCACATATATAATAAAGTAAATAAAGTCGCTCACTTTTTTCAAATGAATTCATTCAACTGCAAAATAACGGTCTCAAAATGGCTTCAAAATCTGACGTACACTCAGACTGAAGAACTTCTGTCCATTGTCAGGTACAGTGTTTATGATTTATCGTGTTTGCAGCAATATTATTCTAATACTTTTTACAGATTTATACCTACCGATCCAAAATGAAATTTTATATATCTTAAGTTATATGTAGACACATTCATAAGTACGCACACAGACACATATAAACACATGCAGCCACCCTCAAGCATAGAAATACACATATACAGTCCTACAACCATTGCACATTAAAAACCTTCACACTAGATAATACAAACTGTATGATATAGTCCTAAGAACGGAGAGCACTGATGCCTATAAGACAGGGTATCCTAGTTTAGGCATCAGCGATCTGTTCAATTTGATTAAATGATTATGCTTAACTATACTACTGAATTGTACATGTTAGCTTAAGTTTCTTTTTTTGAAATAAATTATTATTATTGCAGCCGCAGAGTGCTTCGCTACCCACTGTATGTGCCATGGACGCCACTTATTAATAAAACGTTTATTAATTTTCAGCTATTGTGGTAACGTCGTACCCATGGGGTTATTTGGTGGACACACGAGGACGCAAACCCATTTTAATGCTTAGTTCTCTTGGCGCTGGCATCATGGGAATGTTAGCTGCTTTCATGCCTAACATGATTAGTTACGCAGCCTGCAAACTCATCGCATCGTTATGGTGAGGATATGACGTAATAAGATTAAATGACAGTAAACTATAAATTAATCAGCAATTTTTTAAATATATTGATAAGGAAATGATTACAACATGGTTAAGTAATATTGATATGCATTCGGTGCAACATGTGCTAGAACTCTGTAATAGGAATGTATTTACAATTTGCAACGTTTTGTATTATGTTGTTGTTAACTATGTATGATATGTGAAATAAATAATTTTTATTTTATTCATTAATTATAACAATTTGTATATGAAAATATGTCTATACCTATTACATGGAACATAAACCCAAAACTAACTTACCTGATTGTTTGTAATCTCAGAACTCTCTGACTTCTAACTAATTAAACTTTTACATTTAAACAGATGATATGATTTAGCGTTTATTTAATTATTGTTCAGCATCGCGGGTCCAGCAGCGGTGCCGTACGCGTACATCGGTGAACTGCTGCCTGGACGATACCGCGATCTCACACTATCTGTCACCAATGCCCTGCAGATCGTCGGCTCAGCTCTCGTACCGCGTAAATATTATTGATTACTTTTTACCTATAACTCTAAGAGAAAAATCAACGTATAACGACACTTACAAATATTTACGGGGCGCGCAACTTGAGACAACAAAATGTATTTTCAACATATAAGGACAAGGATATCTAACTCGTGACATAGTGCTATGACTCGCACGGAAGGCTCACTGCGCCATGGAAGCCGTTATTCGACTTATTACATTACCTACCTATTTTTTATATTTTTTTCTCATTTTCAGTTCTGGCATGGGCTATAATACCACTCGACTTCAGAACCAGCTTTGGTGTTTACGACTTCCGTTCGTGGCGTCTGTTAGTGATCTTATATTCTAGTCTATTTGTGATATGCGCATTTCTGCTGTATTTCGTACCAGAAAGTCCGAAATATTTGGTATCGAAAGGACGATGTGATGAGGCCTTGAAAATCCTCCAAAACATGTATTCAAAAAATAAGGGGAGACCACTTGAAGATTTCCCAGTGAGTAATATAAATTACTTTTAAATGTATTATACAAAACTCTTAGGAACCCTTTTTTTGTGTAAATCGGGTGTTAGGCTGAACGTAGTCTAAACTTATAGACCATGTAGAGCTTACCGTACTCAACAAAAAGATTCAAGTGCGCAGATGGCGCAAACTTAACGGTTACCGAAAAAAAAACATGTTTAAATTTCAACTACGTTCAGCCGAACAGCCCGTATAGAATATACCGCGTGTTCGGCTTAGCGTAGATCGAAGTTATATAGCGTATAAGAGCAACCACAGAGAGCAACTAAACAAAAAGTTTTAAGTGTGGAGATGGCGCAAACTAACCGTTACTGAGAAAAAGATGTTTAAAATTTCATTTTTATTTCATTTTTTTAATCATTTATTTTCACTCTTTTTCATTTTTGTTTAGTTCGGTAAGCTCTACTCGTTCTAAAAATTTGAACTAAATTCAGCTGAACACCAGGTACATATATTCCAAGGCAGTTTTGAAAATTCGCCTTCAGCCTTAAGCCGAATTTTCGGCGAGGGTTCCGTACAAACTTGTAGGAATATAAGTAAAAGTAAGTTTGATTTTGTGACAGCTTAAAGGTATTACAGACCTGAGTATTTGTTATGAATTTCAATTTAATACCTCTACAGTGTAGAGGTTACTTACTACCCGGTATTAAGTTTAAAATTATTGAAAATATTTTTATTATATGATGTAACTAAAAATTCATAATTTTCGCAATTATCCCTTTATTTGTGCTCTATGACGTTGCTTCGTACCCAATTTCATGATTCTGAGTTTACGGGAAGTACCCTGTAGGTTTTGATTCCCTTGAGTGAATAGCATAAACAAATAGAGTTTGCAGCATAAACGGCTGCATCTTTTGATTGGGTTGACTTACAAGTTTAATTTTTTCTCACAGCTCAGGGACAGTAGACTTAAGTATTTGATATGAATTATAGCCTCGATATCTCCACGCGTTCCTGAGAAAAAGGATCTTGACAGACAGACGGACAATAAAGTGATCCTATAAGGGTTCCGTTTTTTCCTTTTGAAGTTCGAAACCCTAAAAACGGTTCATATGTGAACATAATTACTAACAACGCAACAGAGGGCAAAGTGCGAGTTTTTTTACTATTAACTGTGTCGTATGCGTTTTCCGTAATTTGTATGCCAACTCGTAGTTACCTAGAACGGCCGCTAGATGTGCTGTACGGGTTTACATACAAATTATAAAAAACGCAAACGACACAGTTAATAGTAAAAAACTCACACTTGGCCCTCAGAGCAGAATAATCACTTCCTATTTTACGTAAAGTAGGGATAGTTAAGTGAACAGAGAAAGACATCGACGACTATTTCTCGAGGGAAAATATTTCATTTCCAAGATAAAATATAGAACACGATTCAAGCGACGACACCACTCACTGGTTATAAATACTATTATCTTTCATAACATGTACAGGAGCTAACTAATAATTTTTATTTTAAACTCAACACAGCCAAAGAGATAGAAAAAAAGATCATTAATATCTTTAAAATATATGGGTGTATTTCAATTTCATCATTCAAATACAGACGTATAGTACACGTGAGCAAAGCCGCGGACGGCTGCTAGTTTCGTACAGTTACAAACAAACTTTATGGCGGATCCGAAAGTAGAAACACGTCGCGTCGCAGTAACTATTTTTAAGGGTAGCGGGACCAGTGGAGCAAGGGGTATATGACTGTAGCTGCGCAAGCACGCATATAGCGTTGTATTCGGATCCGCCACAAAGTTTGACGCGATCTGTACAGTTCCAATTAAACTTTATGGCGGATCCGAGCATAGACACGAGTCGCGTCGCAGTAACCAGTTTTAGGTGTAGCGGGACGCAGTGGAGCGAGGGGTAGGTATATGACTGTACCAGCGCAAGCACGCATACAGCGTTGTATTCGGATCCGCCACAAAGTTGGACACGATCTATACCTGTACCTACGTATAATTAAAAAAAAAAAAATAAGATACTTTGATGTCACTCATCTAGGCGACATTTGTCATCACACTCATCCTTTCACTATCTTGTTTCGTCTCAGGCATAAGTAAGAGCAGATCGGCCGAGGGATTACAACACCGACCGACGAAAACCGGATAATTTCTGTAAAGGTTCCGAATTAAAATTTGTGTTACAGGGCCCTCAAAACATGCTTTGTTTGTTCGTGTTGTTTTTAGACGGAAAACAAACATAGTAGATAAACTAAATAGAACTTGTATCGAAATTTTGTGGCTAATTTCAGGTGTGTAAGCTAAAAGAAGGAAATGATGATTCCGACAAAATCAAGTTGAGTTTCATGGATTCAATCCGCAAACAAACGTTGCCTCTTCTAAAGCCACCGTACGTCAAATGGTTGGCTTTAAACGGATTCCTATTGATTGGTATATTCAGCACGTAAGTGTATTGTACCGTTACCATAGACTGTGTGTAAATATTGGCAGAAATTCTTGCAATTTTATGAAAGTTTTATAGTCTCATTTCTAGTGTTAAACAAAACTTGATAGGCTTATCTATGGTCACAGACCAGTCAACCTATAGACCACGCTTTAATAAAGTCAATACGAAAACAAAATCGCCAAAAAGTGGCGGGGTGCGGGGAGAGGTCGGCTAGTTTTCATTGGCTCGCTCAAAATTGACAATTTAATGGCTTCCGACGTGCTTTCACTGACCGCTCACAAGAGACGTAGTTATGTAGTGTCACTACATAGCCTTGGCGAATGCTACTCCCTGTCAAAGCGTGGTCTATAAGGTTGACTTGTCTGTGTCTATGGTAGTAAGAGTGGGTATCTACTGCCTCAACGTTAACTCATATATAAAATCCCATGCAAGAGGAATATCACAGACAGTTCAACCTATCTAATAGTTTCATAGCACCTAGAAATATTTTGATGCATTTTTGTTTAAAAGAGCCCATACCATGATTTCAGATTAAATGGTCTTTTCATGTGGGTACCGGATGTGCTGAACCGAGTACTGAGCGATCCAAGCGGAGGTGGCACAACCGCTTGTGAAGTAATCCGAGATGGTCTAGTTCAAACAAATTCTGTAAGTTCTATTTCTGCAGTGAACTGGATGGCCAAATATTATCCAAACCTACCCTAGTCATTAAAATTGGATAGTACGCCCCTAAGGAATATTCCTGCGATTCAGGAAAATTCTGGTCAAGAATGACTAGAATTTATTTAAGAGCGGGATTTCATATGGGTACTTATCTATAAGAATCGATCATTTTTGTTGACAATTTACCTACTATTTTTTTTTTTTTTTTTAGTTAGCTATGAAACATATCTCCTCAAAGTCTAAGTCTAATTTTAGTTTATAAGAAAATAAACTTAAAATTTAAATAAACCCCGATCAGTGTCCCCGATACAAAAACTAACATTAAAAATGCCTGAAATGATTACAGGTTTCTTGATTTTCAATAAATATTTTTTATACTTAAAGGGTCCCGAGGACTGCTAAACCTCAGTTTGTACCTTTTCTTAAGTACCGCTAGTACTTAATGATTTTGTTATGGTAGTTTGTTCGTCTGTCGGTTCGCGTTCTAACGTTTCTGATCTAACGGATATTTTTAAGCTTGGCATAGACCTTCCTTTCGACCTGAATTTTGCAAGTAGTACCTACTATTTTGGAGCTAATTGGAGGAATAGAGGATATTGTTTTTTTTTTCAAGTACCATTTTGGAGCACATTAGAGGAAATAAAGATTTTATTTTACAATGCATTTTTTTTTGAAACTTGGCACAAATATTTGTTTTGACCTCTAGTTTTGCAAGTAATATTATGGAGCTGATTGGAGGAATTTGAACTTGAATGGCACACGATAGTAAAACCAGCGGTAGGTAGGAGGTACTTACCAAATTCTCACGTTAAATTTACGTTGTCACATAACAAAATATTGGTGCTAAGATAAAAGGTTATACTTAGCGAGCATCGACGCCATACCTTAAACGATCAAAAATCATTTGAAAATTAATAGATCTGTATTATTTCAGATTTTTAAATGTTAGTTGTTTTTTTTTGTGTCAGGAGTTTTTTAAAACATAAATTTTATTTTTATCATCGGCGTTTGCTGATAACTCAAGGTTTGACGTATCACAAAAATTTTATAAAATAAACCAGTCTTCTGAGTATGTGCAAACATAAATTTTGTTTATTTTCATTAATAGACATATTTCTATTTCAGACAGTCGATATGGTTTGCGACGACACCATAGAAACCAGCACTTTCATTATAAACTCTATCGCCAATATGGCGTGTAGTTTAATAACGCTGATGGGGAGTTTTATTTTAAAGATCACCGGAAAGAAAGTGTTGTTGATACTTATGTATTTCATTCTGGGAATATTTTGCATATGCATCAACTTCGCACGGCAGGAACTGGTTTTCGCTACTTTGCTATCCTCGCTGCAAATCACCGGTTTAGGAATAGGACCCATAAACGCGTATATTGTAGAAATATTTCCGACGCATATTAGGTAAGAGAAACCTTCTTCTTCTCCTTAATAAGCCTATAATACGTCTCAAAGACCTCATTTCACAAATTTATTTTACAATATTATGCATACCTGTTTTAGCACAGGTGATAGGTTTTAAAAATAAAGATTTTAAGACAACATCTCATGGCTTTCGAATTTGACCATTCGAAAATGTTTTATCACATAAAACATTCGTTTGTATTCTTTTTATTTTTTCTCTTCAAAATAAAGACTTTGTAGTAATTACCTACCATAGGAAAATCAAAACTAATACTTGTGTGCATGAGTAGCAATCCTACTCATCATCATCATCATCATCATCATCATCATCAGCCCATTTTTACCCCACTGCAGGGGCTTAGGCCTCCCCCAGGGTGAAGAGGGGGGCTTGGAGCTTAAGTCTACCACGCTGCTCCACTGCGGGTTGGGAACTGTAACGACCGCCATCTCTTGACAGCGTCCGGGACCGACTGCTTAACGTGCCCTCCGAAGCACGGTGTCAGTGATATTGTGTACTTAAGTCAGAAAAACTCATTGGTACACGCCCGGATTCGAACCATGGCCCGATGGGGCCAAATTTGAGACAGGCTCGTTGCGTCCTGGCCCAGCACGACACGACTTCTGGGCTATCACGACACGACACTACTCATACGAAAATCTAAATAACAAAAAAGAAACTATAGAAAAAAAAAACTGGTCATTATGGATATTGTTTAATAATTCTTGTGTTTTCAGAGGTATGGCGGTTAGTCTAAGTATGATGTTAGGACGTGCTGGGTCCATTATCGGAACTAACGTTGCTGGTATACTCCTCAACGCTAACTGTGAAATGACTTTCTACTTGTTTGGAGGCTTGTTAATATGTAAGTTACATCTATTTATATGTAAACCACACTAGTATATCTGGTAAACATACAACTTGTGCATGCATACATACATACACCATAAGAATTCGTCAACCCACACGTGGTGGCGAATGCTTTGGTCTTCTGTGTTAAGTGCCATTCCTGCATGCCTATTTACTAGACTGTCAAACCATAGCTATAGTCTTCTGCGTTAAGTGCCGTGCCTATATACTAGACTATCAAACCATCTAGCTATACGCGCCCAATGCTGTCTTTTCCAATATCTTGTGATCATTTGAAAACCACTCACTGCCACTTTAGCAACTCTGCAACTAGGGTTGTTTAGCTGATTTCCTTGTTGCAGTTAATATCAGACAAATGATGCAGTGTAAGCACTGCGATACTCCAAACATTAATTTTTTTTTATAGCTCAATGAGACCTAGAATTTGTGAACAAATCTCACTGTCCAAGACGAATGTCATATTTATTTCACTCTGAGCAGGATACATATTAGAGACTTTGCCTTTCACAGTGGCAAATCTGTGCACAGTTTAATCTAGTTATTACTTCGTTACTACAAATTAATGTGTTTAAAAATACCACTCAAATTATTCTGATCAAGAATATAACCAAAGTTTTCTATTTTTCAGTGTGCGGTCTGTTGACATTCCTGTTGCCTAAATCTCAATCGAAATGAAGAAGCGATTTATCTATTTCAAATAAGTATCTGTTTACATGTGATATTTTCCTTTCAAATGCTAATTAAAATATAATTAATAAATTAATAATTTAAATATGTTGTGAGGACGAATTTAAAGCATATATTTGAATTGAGTCATGACTTTAAAAAAAAAATTGTTTATTACCATAATGCGCATTTGATTCCATATTTTAACGATCGTATTAGTTCGACGTTTTCAATAAAATATGTGTCCTACCCAAATTATAGTTTTATTTCTAGATTTATTTTTAAAAACTTTAGGAATATTTGTTTAGTAATATTTGAATAGTAATTATTCTAGAATTTATGTATTTTCAGTTGGTATAAAAATATTATAATTTAATATTTGTACCTATTTACATATTTATACTAATATTTACAACAGTATTTAACTACTGAACATTTTTGATATTGTACAAAA
Source organism: Luffia ferchaultella (assembly GCA_949709985.1). Lineage (NCBI taxonomy): Eukaryota > Metazoa > Arthropoda > Insecta > Lepidoptera > Psychidae > Luffia > Luffia ferchaultella. The sequence continues at coordinate 8,065,010 of OX453245.1, read as the reverse complement.
ATCTTTTCAGTATTGTGACCGATACAGCTATAAGTGTATTTACTGTGTTAAAGTAATAAATAACCAAGAAATAATGTTTTTAAGTTTTTTTTTATCAAAACTATCACAAAAATTTCGAATTTTATATAATTTCAGTCACAGTTGTGAAAATTAAGCTTTAGCACCTGTTATGTGACATTGATGTTTAGTGTAGGCATTAGGTCAAAGGGAACCTCTGTGCCAAGCATCAAAAAAATATAATTAACGACGGTAAAGCATATAGGTACGAACGAATGGATGGAAAGATGGATAGATGTAAAGATAAATTACCATCTCAAAATTAGAAAGTATAGATCGGGACCCAACTTGATGACCTATCTGAACATAGCGTCGCCTAACAAATTCAAGATGGCAGTGGGTGCGATCGGAGATACTGCATCGTCGCAAAGTCGCATCGCCTCGTGTTCAGGGATCCCACCAAGGATCCCAGTTACAATTTCATTTTTAGTTATACAGTTATGTATAATATCTATACTTCTATATACAACGTGCTCCCGAGGTACTCGAGGGATTTTGCCCAGAGATTCCAGAAATAAAGATTCAATTCAATTCAATTCAATTCAATTTTATTGCGTTCCACAGTTTTTAGCATACATTTACCTTACATAGAAAATAGACATGCTATGTAATTATTGTGGACCCTGTCATAGAGGGCACAGCAAACAAGAAAAAAAATGGATAAAAGAGAGATAAAGATAAGAACAAAATGTAAATAACTTTATAACGAGATTAATATATTTATATATTAATCTCGCATTTTTTTCCTATGGCAATAAAAAAATATTGGCCTGCATTTCGTAGTGTACTAGTGGCTGGTCGAAGAAGCGAGCGGGTAGCGGGAGGAGCTAGCCGGCTGCGTGCGCGTTTCCATTACGTCTTATGATTAACTGAACGAATGATAATAACAAATAAAAAACTTATGACTTTTTTTTAAATTGTCAGTGGTACCTAATAACATTTATGAATTAACATTAATCACTAATAATTTTATATTCAGGTTATTTGTAATATTTACAGTGAAATCGGAATTATTTATTTGAATCGTGTTTAATTGTTTATTTAATTAATTTGTCTTATCATTGATTCGCTTTATACAATGCAGATTTTTCAACTTACGTGTCGTACTGTACGACACCGTGTAAACGTTTCGTTACTTGTGGTTCCTTGCTCGCTAGCTGCACAAACCGACAACACTGTTTATTAGGCTCCGCTGCACAACGAAAAGTATACATTCTAATATTTACATTTTCTTTCATATTTCAAACAACGAGCAACAGACCGAAAAAAATTATTAAAATTATTTGTTCCTAACATTGATTGGAAGGTTCTGCTTTATAAACTCTACTAAAAACTTTGCAATACGTACCTATCACGTGATAATAATTTTATGTTTAGTAAACGCTTCGTCTCCGATCCGCAGCGCGATGAAGTAAGCTGAGGGAATGACCTGGCTTCACTAGCATTATATAATACATTGCGTATTTTCAACGAAGAGAGCCAGATAGTACTAACCCATATGTAGCAATGGACTACGCTCTAATTTGTTAACGCTTCAGTGACTTTCTAGCCTTACTGTGCGAGCCGCATAACCAATGTGAAGGGAAGTGCGGAGGCGGGTGTTCTGCGTCGCCCCACTAACTCGCACGCAACTCGTATCACATATTTCCGAAATACATCTGGTTTTTGTTCAGTTATATTTTTTAAAGACCAAGTTTAAATGTCGGACAAAATTACGATATAGATTAAACCATGAGTTCTCACGCAATGCATTTATGACTTAGTATTACAATAATAAAATATTGCGACGTACACCAAAAGAAAATTAGAGAGATTCATGTATGACAGTACTGATATATCATTTGATTCGGCAGTATGCCGCCGATTTGCGTATGGCCGTATACGTACGGTTGAATTCGGAACTCTGAAGTGATATTTAAAACAGTTTCTAGTAAGATTGTCATATTGGCTGGTTGTGCCATATGCGAAAGCTCTCCGACTAATTATTATTTTAAAATATGTTGAAATAATAACTAAAAATGAAAAAAACTCAGAACATGTACCCACCACTTATGCTCTTTTATTTTTTGATCATCATAAAATAACGAAAAAAAATAATTACCACTACCGCTCAAAGATGTCTCAGTACAAAATGCCTTCCGAATCCGTCCCTGACCAGATTGATATTTTGAAATATATATATCAATCAATAATAATGATGGCGTTTTTGTAATCAGTCACCGTTTTCAGTTTCGTCACGTGCACGACTCCATAAGATACGGTAATAAAGGCCCCATACGATCCTCAATCATTTTTATGGACATTTTATATACTTCTTCAGCAATTTCTTTGTCTTTTGCGAGAGCCGATTCTTCACAATAAAAACAATTATTGAAATACAGGCCTGTTACATCTTCAAGTTCAGGAGCTACCGCTACATAGACTGACGTTGCAGCAGCTTGTTGCTGAAATAAACAATTCACGTGTTTTCATTATAATAAAACTATGAGCTTTTATTCTGATCTGATTATAATATATTTGTCTCTTTAGATTTTCCAGTGATATGTTATTAATTAATAACGAAAAATCGTTAATATTATTAAGGTGACCTACTTTTTAATCATAATTCAACCAGTGCAATATACATAATTCAACCAGAGCATGATACATAATAGCATGCTCCTTTACTTTTAATTATGTATAACCAACAAAAAAGCTAGCATTTGAAGGAGACATGTTCTCATTTGCTTGGAAGGCAAGCAACGTATGACACTGTTATAGTACGCGCCAATCATCTAGGAATGGCTTGATGATGGCGTGAATCATCTTTGTAATGGCTCAGGTAATGACTTCACTTATAACCGTAACTCCCCGCTAAGACCTAATTACCGTTATTGCGACACCATAACGGCTAAATTCAAACTGATCGAAATGATTCGCACGTACTTTAATTATACTATTATGAAATATTAGTATGGACTGAGAACAACACTGAGATCGCTATTTCATTCAAAAATAGTATAGTTTGAGGCAGATTCTAGGCGTCTGAGTGACAGTGATGGGGCTAAGCCGCGCATGTGTAATTGGTCAATGTAAACTGACGACGCGCATATGAACCGTCCAATCAGCGAACGCGGGTGCAACTGATAGCCGAACAGGAAATGGGAGTATTTGTCGTCCGATCCCGCTACACTTCATACCCCTAAATACTCCCAAAAATAGACTTCTGTGCAAATAACTTTGAGACGCCAATATCCGTGCCTGGAACTAACGGGCGTGGTAGATTGAGAAGAGTAGATATGTTTAAAAATCCAATAATTAAAAGTTCAAAACTTGAATCTACAAGAAACAAAGTAACAATGAAACTTTACAGATAGGTAATAAACTTTTATGCATGCCATACTTACTAAAGATTTGGTAAATGGTCGCACGAATAAAAATGCTAGTCTGAAAAGCCACCATGATTTGCTTAAGTTGGTATACACCATGTTGCCCGGGTGCAAAGAATTGACACACACTTTTTTATTCTTCCACATATCAGCCAATATCTGAAAGAAACACAAAAAGAAATATTATTATATATTAGTTGTTACTTAAAAGAAAATAAATATTACATTAATGGACTATCAGAAAAATCTCAATAGATAAATACTAACTTGATTTGTTTCCACTGGCGACAAATGGGAAAAAAATTCCCAGTGGTGACAAATAGGATAAAACCAATTCAAATTATTGAAACAAACTGTTAGCAAGTTTATCTTTGTTTCTTGTATTAACATTATGCTGATCACATTTTTTTTAAATAATACAATATTTTTTTACGTATATTATGTTTTCAAATATATATTGAGACGGCAATGCATTATATTAATTTCCTTAAATTTGTATATAAGTGATACTTTAGGTCCTAGTTTATAAATTGCTTGAACAGCTCGTTTCTGCAACACGAAATTTATATTCACATTGGCCGCATGTCCCCAACCAGAATACCATAAGACTTTAAACTATGGAACCCACTGAAATACACCAATCTCGTGGTTTCTATGTCCGAAAGGAAATGAATCCTTTTTACAGCGTGAGCTGCAGAACCGAGCTTTCTTGCCAAGTTAGTGATATAAGGATCCCATTGCAATTTCGAGTCCAATGTGATTCCCAAGAATACAGTAGAATCCACAAGGTCCAATTTATCGCTTTACTCCAACTCTACATAGACTGTTACTATGTCGAATATCACACTCCTCCATGCGCGTATATTTTATGCTAGGTCAGTTAGTCTATATTTTAAAATTTTATATTAATTGTAAATAATATGATTAATAATGTGATTTCATATTATTGGATGTACCCGACATTTCTGATGTTTAAATTTAATTTTTTTTGCAATAAAACCATTATTTTAATCTTTTAACTCTATTTTATTTTATTCCATTTCAGTAGTGACAATGAACAGAAACACTTGCAACAGATTTTTCTGTCCCCATGTCTAACTAACTGTCTTGGTTGTTATATGTATGTGGTGTCTTACCTTGTATTTTGGGTACCAAACGAAGGCTTGGTACCCAAAATACAAGGTAATGCTTAGTTTAGGACCTAGACGTTGTTGTGATTGTGTGTGTTATTATTATTATGTCTTCCTATTATGCAAGCTAATGAAGGTAACCCGATAGAATAAGACGCAGTTGCTTTTGCTCCGACATTGCTAGGCATACACTGTTACAATTGGAATTGGTTTTATCCCATTCGACACCACTGGCAAGATATGAGGTTTTGTTTCCCGTTTGTCGCCGTGAGAACAAAGCCAATGGCGACGACTAGGAATAACCGCTTAAAAACAGCATATACTATATCCACCCCAATATACAATTTGAATATTTGAAGCATAACAAGGTTACAAAGAAATGACATTTTTTGACCGTGGATGTGTGTAGAGACACCGGGCCCTGACCACAAAAATGAAATAAAAATTAGCAAGAAATATATGCCACTTGATGTTTCGACATATTCACAGTGAAACAGAACTTAGTGTGACACACGTAAAATTCGTAATGGAAAAACAAATAAAGATACTGAAATAACATTTCATGTATGGTTTAACAAAATTTTTAAAACAAATACAATTTGTCAGTTTACTCGGGTTTTCGATTGTTTCGAAGTATAAGACGCTCCATCTTGATGATTCCATCATCTAAATTTTTGACTTACTATATTGCGAAAATGAGTGTTTAGTATGGCTCAGACACTGATCTGGGACGTACTACAAAAAACTAGAACAAGCGCCATTCTAGAAGTAATTAAAAAGGCATAACAGAAAGCATTTTTAGGGTTCCATACCCAAAGGATAAAATGGGACCCTATTACTATGACTCCGCTGTCCGTCCGTCTGTCTGTCTGTCCGTCTGTCACCAGGCTGTATCTCACGAACCGTGATATTTAGACAGTTGAAATTTTCAACAGATGATGTATTTCTGTTGCCGCTATAACAACTAATACTAAAAAACAGAATAAAATAAATATTTAGGGGGGCATCCATACAACAAAAGTGATTTTTTTGCTTGTTTTTTATTACAGTAATACGTACGGATCTTTGCAGCTGTGAAGTTATTTACAGAAAGCGTCGCAGTAGCGTAAAATGGAGAAGAAAGAGAGGTTGGATAGCTCGCCGCTACTCACTCGCGCGCCCGGCCACTACCGCCCCTCGCTGCCCGCGCGGCGGTACCTGCGCATTGAATATTCGCAGGCAACTCAGAGCGGCAAAGATCCGTGCGTATGAACGTGCCGCTCTGTATGAATAGTCATACAGATTTCTTTGTTTAGTATCCTCAAGATAAACAAGTCCATAAAAAATCTATTACTATAATATAAGACTGTGTCGTGATAGCCGCGTGATAGCGAGCCCGCTTCTTGTTTAGAAGGCTATGGTTCGAATCCCAGGGCATGGGCATGTACCAATGAGTATTTTCTAACTATGTACATAACAATCACTAACTCTGTGTCTCGGAGAACATGTTAAGCTGTCGGCCCCGTCGTTAAATCCACCAACCGGCACTGGAGCAGTGGGGCATTAAAGGGCTGATGGTATGGTATGATAATATAAGACTAGAATTTCATGCTCAATTTAATCCTTAAGAATACCTATTAAAAATTGTTTTGACGAATGCTTTTCGCTACATAAGAAGAAAAAACTCATCACAATAAAAATTACATTTCTTTTTTTAGGTAAAGTTACAGCCTGCTTACCCTCTATGCACACCTCTGTTAATCCTAGACCGCTTAAAATATCAATTTTTACTAAGCCAATCGTTCATACATCCGTGATAATCTTAATAATACTGACAGGAACTTTTACATCATTAACTAGAGGCCGAATGAATGTTGAATCCTAATATTGAACAATACTTATTATTTCGCGTCACCAGTTCGATTCTTTAATTTGGAATCCCAGTAAATCATAGTGAGGTGAGCTATTACCTATTTGTATTTACTAGAGCAACGCGTCGTTTGCCGCCTATTCTACACTTCTCAAAAATCCTTTATAATACTAAAAGCTCTAAAAAGTTTGTGCATCTTGTCGCAATTTTAAAACTAATGATTTTCACTATTCGTGATAGATACCTTTGCACTTAAAATATTGTATAGCTTGGAATTGTTGTATGCCATCATAGAAGAGTACTGGTCCCTTTTCATAGATATATCTTCGTTCATAAACACATTTTTTAGGCTGGCAAATCTGGAAAATATGTTGCAATAGTACATAAATGCCGCAAATACAATGAAAAATAGGTATAGTTAGTTAATATATTTACCAAATGAAAGCTTTCAACACAAGCTAAGGCAAGTCAAATATATAGGGGTGACAATTTGAAATGGCAGTAAGGGCAGCTACCTAAATCATTATAACATTACCTAACCATTAGCTACAGAAAATTTTTCCTAAAAGATTGTCCCTAACTTTTAAGTGTTTTCTTCTATTTGCAAAGATTTTGGAAAATGTTACAATCAGCAAAAAAGGACAATCCTCAATTTTTCTTTTATGATGTCAATTGATCCTGTTTCTTATAAAGATCAAGACTCTATAGTACCAATTGGGGTAAGTATTAGAAATGTTTGGAACCACAAAAAAGTTTTTCTATACATGTTGTATTGACTACAGAATCTAAGTTTTACACAATATTTGACATTGATAGTACTCTAACCTCTGTTAGTCACATAATCTTTTGATCTTCATAATAACAGGATTGATTGACGCCCTAAAAAAAATAAGTGCGAATCTTTCTTTTTCTTTTACCATTTTCATACATACCCAATCAATTTTCAAGATAAAATCTTTCTTTGTGGTAACTATAGCCAATAATCAATAAATTAATATAAATAAAATCTGTATAGTGATTCAAGTTTCGGGAATACAGAACCCGCATCGGAATTGACTTTTTACATACTTACGGTTTGACCCTTAAAAGAGACAAAACAAACCAGAGCCAAGATATGTAACCTTGACTCTAAAAGTTTCTTCAAAGTTCCCAAACTTAGTTCTAATAACTATGTAGTTATCATGAGGCTTTTAATTGTTTTTTGTAAAATAAACAGAAAGTTTGTAAATGTAATTCTACTAGTAGTCGCTCAATGGTCAAAATTTTACGGTTCTCACATTTTTGAAACCAGTAATAATAATTAAACGAGGGTAAGTCAATTGAAATTACAAATGAGACTAATACATGTTAGACAATGACAATACAAATGTAAACAAACGACAAACAGTTCAGACAAGAATTTAAAATTAAAAAAAAATGAGTTAAGAGAAACCCATTTCAATAAAATAAACAGGGAGGAGTTTCTTGCCCGTTCTTCTCCTTCTAGTTTTGGACCCAGTACCTAAGCAATTCATTTTGACTTTCAATAAGTGTTTGTAGCCATCTTATATTGAATAAAAACTTTTAGAATTTGAATTCAGAACAGCTCAGACATATGTACAGAATTGCACTTTTAGTGCAAATATTTATTTATTTTTTCTACGAAGCTAGAAGAGAAGAAGAGATAGAAGAATATATTATAATAATAACAATAATACGTGGGACATCCTACACAGCATTCTTCATCTTCTTCACTTCATCAACCCATTTTTACCCCACTGCAGGGGCTTAGGTCTCCCCCAGGGTGAGGAGGGGGGCTTGGAGCGTGAATCCACCACACTCTATCTATCTATCCACACAGCGTTATCTAGTTCCAAATTAAGCAAAGGTTGTATTAAGGGTACCAGACAACTGATATACACACTTAAATATTCTTTATAATATATTATATACATATATATATATATATTTCACTCATACATAAAACAAATAGACATGTTCATGCACACCAATATTTGTCCCAGGCGGGAATCGAACCAACCCGCGACTCTCGGTGCCGCAGTTAGGGTCTCTAACCACTCGGCCAATCGGTCAGTCAAGACAAAAGAATACGAGAAGACATAGAAGAAGAAAGACAGGGCAGATATATAATATTAAATATTTATAAACAGTATAAATAAGGATTGTATTATTAATTTTACAATATACCTGTGTGACTCAGAAGAAACAAATATGACTCTTGAACCTTTCTTTACTAATGGCTCTAACAGTAGAGCTAGGTACAAATGGCTTAGATGGTTAACTTGAAATGTTATCTCTAGACCATCTATTGTTTCTGTATAAGGAAGTCCAAAAACACCAGCATTTAGAATTAACATGTCTATGTGGCTAGAACACACAAAAAATAAGTTTATAAAAATATTATAATTTTTTTTTTAATTTTGATTATTTTCTTATAATTTAATAACTATAAAAATAATAATACCTTGGACATCCCACACAGTACCATCTAGTTATAAACTAAGCAAAGCTTGTACTATGGATCCCAGACAACTGATATAAATACTTAAATAATCTTTATGACATTTACATATAGATTTTTTTTGTGACACCCAGACATGGAACAAATATTTGTCTCAGGCGGGAGTCGAACCCGCGACCCTTCGTTCCGTAGTTAGGGTCTCTAACCACTCGGCCAACCGATCATCAAACGAACTAACCCTGCATCACAACCAATTCATAAAAAAAATACATTGCCAAGACTGTTTGAGGTTTTAGCCTTAAGAACTTTCCAAACCAGCAGCGATTTCAACAACAACCCATGTGGAAGACATTATTAGTAGTGTCTGAACTAATATTATAAAGGGAACATATTTGTTTTTATATGTTTGTAATAAACTCAAAAACTACTTAACTGATTTTCAAAATTCTTTCACCAATAAAAAGCTACACTATCATTGAATTATTTGAATCGGCTCTTTCGTTTAAAAGTTACAACAGGTATAAAAATGCTAAAAATAAGGAAAATGCCACAGTGTGAGCGAACAGCCCTACCTGGCCCTACGCTTAGTTACCTACAAATTATATTTTTTGTAAACTGGAAACAAATGAATAGAAGTTTGTAATTATATTTTTTACTAGCTTTCCGCTCGCGGCTCCGCTCGCATGGACTACGCAGTTCTACTGGTACTCTTTTTTCCGGGATAAAAATACTCTGTCACTCTTCAGCATAAAAACTATATCCATGCTAAAAATTATACCGGTCCCGGTATAAGTGCGTAGTTCACGTGGGCGCGCGTGGAAAGCTAGTAACTAATATTAGTGATAAAACTGTTTGATAAAAAAACCTGAATCCAAATTAAAACAGCCGGCACCCACTGTTTTCAGGGTTCTGTAGCCAAATGGCAAAAAAGGAAGTCTTATGATTTCATCCTGTCCACCTGTTTATCTGTCTATCACAGTCATTTTACTCAAAGACTATTAGTACTAGATGACATTTGGAAGGTATGTTTAATCTATGAACTGTTATTTAATGGTGGAGAGAAAATACGAAATCACTTTTATTGGAATAGGTTATACTGTAGGCATAACCTTGTATAACCTGAAACTGAGGGCCAAAAAAAAATATGGTGCACATGTGGAATACCTACAGATAGGTCTTTAAAATTGATGTAAAGGCCAGTTTTTTAACTCTAATATTTTACATTTGACAATACAATAATCTTCTCTTACAAGATATTATAATTCGCTGCTTTGACAAGAAAACTGAGAAGTAATAATTACTCTGTGAATCTTCTAATATCATGGGCAAATCTCTTAACACTATGCAGAGACTGTAAATCCAGATGCAAAAAAGTTAGATTTTCTCTAGACGCACTTGTCTCTTCGACAATATTCTTGATTGCCTCCTCTGTGGATTCCATATTCCGATTTGCCATTAGAATTTTACATCCATGTCGAGCCAGTGATTTAGCCGTTTCATAACCTATACCTGCATTACATCCTGTTATTACTGCACATTTTCCAGAGAGATCTATGCCATGTAACACCTGAAAAATATCTTCAGATGCATTCAAACATAAAATATACAACTTCCTATGGCTAGAAAACATTTTTCATATTTAGTTAGTTTCTTGATTATATTGTCTATACTAAGCAATCCTTTAGGATTATTACACACATTTATTCTGCTACAGTATATTACCTATTAATATGTAAAATTTGTGTTATCATATTGCCCTTATAGTATAAAGTTTTAATATAGCAAATATAATTTTAAAATGTGTCACGCTGCTTCTGTTGAAAGGGGATCATTTGAGCAAGGAATACCATGTTCAGAGGATCAGTGTTGTAATCATCATCATTATCATCAGCCCATTTTTACCCCACTGCAGGGGCTTAGGCGTCCCCCAGGGTGAGGAGGGGGGCTTAGAGCTTAAGTCCACCATGCTGCTCCACTGCGGGTTGGGAACTGTAACAACCGCCATCTATTGACAGCGTTCGGGACCGACTGCTTAACGTGCCCTCCGAAGCACGGTGTCAGTGATATTGTGTACTTAAGTCAGAAAAACTCATTTGAACCATGGCCCTATGGGGCCTTATAAATTTGAGACAGGTTCGCTGCGCTCTGGGCTATCACGACATGTATGTTGTAATACTTGTAATACAGTGTGGCAACGCGGCAAGTATCCTTGGCACCCTGGACCTGTCGTTTCTTTAAAGTTTTCTCGTGTATCATTATTTAGATAGTATTTTTTATTTGTAGGTATTTTTAGTCTTATAATTAGATTTTAATTCAGATTATGTTATTTAATAAATATGTTAATTGTGCATAATATCAAAATTAAGGTTCCTTCAAAACCATTTTCAGTGTGATACATAATTAAATTAAATAAAGGATGATAGCAAAGATTAAACCTGAAAGCACAAGTTCATTCAAAAAAAATAAAAAATTGAGTAAATAAGAGATTGGGAATAGGAACAGTTAGTGTGTAACAATCAAGAATGATTTTAGTTATAATTATTACTATCATTCATAGTTAATATTATTATTTTTATAAATAAGTAATAATAATAATAATAATGTTTTATTTATTTGTATTTGTATTTATTTATTAAAGAATGTTTTATTATAAACACAGGTGATGATTCGAAGGATACGTCGAGTGATGAAGAATGTCATAAATTTTTGTTTGGTGTGCAGCGAAAGTGATAAGTTTTTGTTACCTCTAAATAAATATTTTTTAATTCGTCCATTTTGTTTCAGCTTTGCCTTTGGTGTACCGAGGTCTAATATAATGGATAGACTATACTTTGAGGGACTACTTTCAATTTTGAATAGAGCCACAAATACCAGGCTGAAGACATCAAAATATGAAGACCGTGTTTTGACTTATATATATTTGGATTTGAACAACGATTATGACAATAACTTTTTGTTAAAATGTCATTGAATTTTAATATACAACTAGCTTTCCTCCCGCGGGCTTCGCTCGCGTTGAGCCCAGTTGTACTGGGACAGTTAAAGGAACGTGACGCTCTAGAACATTGTAACACTTTCTAGAACGTTCTGAAATTTAGCTGCCTAAGAAATCTTATGAAATTTTTATGAATTTAGGTAATACCTATGACATGGTCACATAGATTTCGTCAAAACATCAAGTTTAAGTACCAACACGATAGGTCTGAGATAAATGGTTTGGAAAAAATAGTCATTTTAAAATGTGGTCACATGGACACATAGATCTCGTCAAAACATTAAGTTTGAGTACCAACACGATAGGTCTGTGATTAATAGTCTAGAAAATAAAAGCTTTTAAACATTTAGTCACGTGATCACATAGATCTAGTCAAAACATCAAGTTTGAGTACCAACACGATAGGTCTGCTATTGATAGTTTCGAAAATATAAGCTTTTAAAATTTGGTCACGTGGTCACATAGATCTCCTCACAACATCAAGTTTGAGTACCAACACGATAGGTCTGCGATTGATGGTTTTGAAAATATAAGCATTTAAATATTTGGTCACGTGGTCACATAGATCTCGTCAAAACATCAAGTTTGAGTACCGACACGATAGGTCTGCTATTGATAGTTTCGAAAATATAAGCTTTTAAAAATTTGGTCACGTGGTCACATAGATCTCGTCAAAACATTAAGTTTGAGTACCAACACGATAGGTCTGAGATTGATGGTTTCGGAAAAATAAGCATTTAAATATTTGGTCACGTGGTCACATAGATCTCGTCAAAACATCAAGTTTGAGTACCGACACGATAGGTCTGCTATTGATAGTTTCGAAAATATAAGCTTTTAAAAATTTGGTCACGTGGTCACATAGATCTCGTCAAAACATTAAGTTTGAGTACCAACACGATAGGTCTGAGATTGATGGTTTCGGAAAAATAAGCATTTAAATATTTGGTCACATGGTCACATAGATCTCGTCAAAACATCAAGTTTGAGTACCAACACGATAGGTCTAGGATTGATGGTTTCGAAAATATAAGCATTTAAAAATGTGGTCACATGGACACATAGATCTCGTCAAAACATCAAGTTTGAGTACCAACACGATAGGTCTGCGATTGATAGTTTTGAAAATATAAGCATTTAAAAATTTGGTCACGTGGTCACATAGATTTCGTCAAAACATCAAGTTTGAGTACCAACGCGATAAGTCTGAGATTGACAAAAATAGCCTTTGCCACCCCCGATAATGCCCTCTGCACGTCTGCGAAGTTTCATTGAAATTGGTACAGTCGTTTCGGAGATCAGCTTGAACAGACAGACAGACGGACAAACAGAAAAACAAAAAGCAGCCTATGTCACCCATGATAACACTCTCTGCACGTCTGCCAAGTGTCATTGAAATCGGTTCAGCCGTTTCTGAGATCAGCTCAAACAGACAGACAGATGGACAGACAGACAGATAAAAAGTACCCTATGTTACCCGCGGTAATGCCCTCTGCACGTCTGCAAAGTTTCATTGCAATCGGTTCAGCCGTTTCAAAGATTAGCCGGAACAGACAGACAGACAGACAGACAGACAGACAGACAGACAGACAGACAGACAGACAGACAGACAGACAGACAGACAGACAGACACTTCAATTTTATTAATATAGATTGGCAAAATTATAACTAAATTATATAAAAAGTAAAACTAAAAGTATTTACAAATTAAAAAATACTATATAAATTATGATAAATGACAAAATTTTAAAGAGACGATGGGTTCAGGGTACCAAGGATGCTTGCCGCGTTGCCGCGCTGTATTGCGACACTGATCCTCTGAACAAAGTACTCCTTGCTCAAAGAATCCCCTGTCAACAGACACAGCGCGACACCCAAATCGTGGACAAATGATTTGGTATCCTTGGACCAGGGACCCATTGTCTCGACAGCAAAAGGGATGAAATGGTAACGATTTAAAAGTTCCATGTGCTTGGCTGTTTTCCTGCGAGCTGCTGTCTCAGCAGCTGCTCCAGTTTTTTTAGATGTATTTTTTATATAACTTTGACACAATGTATCTACGCAAGTTACATCCCAAACAAGAGCTTTACCACTTTTGTATGGAACCATCGTGACACCATCGGGTCTCTTGCCGTCACCCCGAAAGATACCTTGAGGCTCGAGACAGGAAGGTATCTGTGCAGAGGATAGAGCGTCTTTTACAATGTTGTTGAGACGATAATGCCTGGAAAAGCGACCAGCATTTTTTATGCAGGAAAGCCCATGGAGACCATAAGTATCTGCATTTTCCCCACAAGCACAACGGTGAGATCAGTAAATATTGAGACCTAATCTCAAAGAGACGGCGATGCGTAAGGAGGCCGGGTCAAGCAACGAGCACAAATTAGGAGAGGGAATAGCTCGCAGCCAGGCACCGGACTCACTTTCACATGAAGCCAGGAGACGCGCTTCATCAGTGATTGATGATCTTGGAAGTGTGTTAAAGATATTTTTCACTATAGGGAGGTCCCAGGCCTTTTGAGTACATGGAGAAAGAGGATAATCAGCTGAAGAAGCGGATTTCCAGAGAGTTAAACCCTCTAGTTTTCTATGGAAATGAGAAATAGAGAGAGAAGTTCTTGAAAGTAAAGCGTTGCATAAAGGTTTAGTGACACTCAAGGAACTAATATATGCAGGGATTGCTAAATCTAAAGTTTTTCTCACTCCCAGACCACCGAGACGAACTGGAAGGGAAGCCTGTGTAAACTTGTTAGAATCAAGTTGTATATTAATTATAGATTCAAGAGATGACTTGAGAACATTGTCGATATCGTGGAGAATATTACAGTCCCAGGTTGGAGCAGTGCGAAGTGCGTAAACAAATCGTGGAGAAGAAATACAATTTTTTAATAAAAAAAGGGCAACATGAGGATCTATCTTCTCAAGTCTGGAACAAGCGTGCTTCAATAAAACTAGCTTTGATTCTAAGGTCGATGGTATACCTTCATCTTTAATTGGGGCGCCTAACAAGGAGAAGTTTTCATTGGAGATTAAACGAATGCCAGGAGCTAAATTATTAAAGGACTCGAAAACGCTGTTATCTGTATTTGAAAGAAAATATAGTTCACACTTGTTGGTGTTAATTTCGAGGCCTAAGTGTTTTGAAAAAGAAATTAATTTAGAAAGATCAGCTAATACAGAATAGGGTTCACCCCCAATAGTACCATCGTCTAAGTACCAAACATTAAGCTCAGATGAAAGTTGAGTAATTATAGGATTGATAGTAAGTGAGAAGGCGGCTGGACCCATGGGATCACCTTGTTGACAACCTACAGTAAAATTAATTATTTGATCTTCAAGTATCAATGATGATGAGGAGTAGTAACTTTGCCACATATATGGAAAGATACTTGGACAATTGGATTTAATTTCAGAAAGCAAAATGTCTCTTTCGATACAGTTGAAGGCGTTTTTATAATCTATTTTCAGTATTACTTTGGAGGTGGAGCTATTGGAATTAACAAAATGACGTGTAGCGTGAACGGCTGCTTCACAACCGTTACGAACTGCAAATCCAACTTGAGTTGGTTTAAAAAGGTTGCTTAGAGAGTTGGTGACACTGGAGCAAGCTATTTTGGAAGCTATACGTCGAAAAACACTGCCAACTGCAATTGGACGTAAACCGCCATCTTTCTTTTTTAAAGCACATAAACTTGCGCCATAAAGGTATTTAGAAAAATTTTCATTTACAGAACCAGATAACATCATATTGATTAAACCACAGATCAAATTTACAAGTTTGATCTCGGCGTCTCCTGCGGAAAAAGAAATTAAATCTTTCAAAACTTGAGGTCTGATACCATCAAGACCACCAGCGGAACCATTTGGAAAGCTCCTTATGGCATCAATTATATCTTTTGGGTTAGTGGATAGACAAGTGTCACCCGGAACTGGTGGATCTGGGAAGCATAACAACCTAGATGGGGAAGGGTGTTTGGTACGAAGAGTTTTCAAAGTTGATTCGTCACAAAGAGCAAAGTCATCGTTGGATAACAACAAACGTATTGCACCTTTTATGTCATAGTCAGCTAATTTCATCTCAATGCGTCTAGAATATTTATTAATAATAGGTTTGGTAATTATATTACTTTGGACAGGTAGTTCCGATTTCTCTAAGTTAATTTTTATTGCTGTAGTTAGTGATTTATTTGATTTATCTGGAACCTTAACAGCTGAATAAGAAAATAAAAAAAGGTTTTCCCAAGCTTGGGTAGAGTTATCTTCAATACACCTAGAAATTAATTGTGAAAGCTTAATTGCTGCACAACGACGTGCACCTTTTGGAACTCTTTTTAGAACTTTTATGGACCGACGACGTCCAGTGAGAAATTCTTCGAACGGAATATCATGGTTCAATGGAATGTCACAAGCACTAGTTAAAAGTTTAGGGGGTAATTGCAACCTTTGTGTTTACGACCGAAATGAATACGTAGTCCTGTAAAACTGTTGAAACATTTTGAACAGATAGAACACTGATTGAGTTGTGTTTGAGAACATGTTTGTGACTCATCTAAATGCGAACAACCCGCACAAAACCAGTTCCGAGTGGAGGCGTCCAACGGAATTGTGGCCTGTGAACTGCAAACGCAATTTGTATGGAACCATGTATTGCAACCGCAACAAATGATACAGTCATCGATCGAATTTAGGGCCAAATTACCGCACAAGCACATAGAACTTTGCATAATATTAAAATTATTATATAAATATCTATAAACTAAATAATTAAAAACTAAATAATAAATAAAAACTAAATAATTACAAATTTAATATTAAATCTAAATAAAAAAAGATTAAATTAATGGTGGTGTAGCCTGACGCTATAGTGACGATCCTGATGCCCTGTGATCACAAAACTCTTGCTATAGATAAAGTAATAATAATAATGCCAGAAGTAGAAGCAACATATGCAACATGCCCTATATCACCTTCATACACTGATGTTGAAGTAGTGTTCAATAACAAGCCTTTTTATCCATCGTCATTTGGAGGATTTTCAGCTGTCAAAACTACTGACAACCTTAACATGTTAAATGTTCATATTGATTTTTTTTTAACATCAATTATTTCTGCACAATCATCCAAAAGATGTGATCGATTGTTATAGACAATGAAGGACAAGATATGCACGAGAGTTTCCAACACAAATTATCACACAATCCAAACGATCAAACTTCTCTTTGGTTAAATCTAAAGACTTTTTGACATCTTCTTCATATTTTATAGTTCCAGGTGATCACTTTTTCTTAATAGGCGCAAAATAGGCGCTATGTCGTCGAGTTAAGGAAAAAGAGCCCGACATCATTACTTTTTCTCCATGGAGATGTGTGGATATAATAAACCTTTCTTGAACATTTTTCAGTTTATATTTACACTTTGACATATCAGTACTATTTAAGATTGATTGGATTCCATGTTACGCCACAGAGGTATTAAACCATTTCAACAAAATTTAGAAGTTACTCGTTCTAATAATGATGAAAATTGTATTTAAATTTTGAATTGTTTATTATTTTAAATAAAATATATACGGAGCGAATTTTTTTCAAACTTGTCAGTTTGACAGTTATATTTTAAATTACAAAGAGCATAGGTTTGTAGTAGGCAACAAGTTTTTGCAGTTGTAAAAATTCCAACATTTCCTTTATTAATTTTATAAAACTCTTACAGCAAGTTGCACCTAAAGAGATAACATCAACATTGCTGCATAACATAAAAATTTACAGATATACTTTGATCAGAAACATGATGACTTCAATGTCCGCACTTGCTTGTACCAGACATGGAAGTATTTATTGTTCTAATCAAAGTATATTTGTCAGTTTGTAGTTTATACGACATATGTTTATGCAGTCCCTTTTGGTGCAACTCGTTGTAATTGAGACTTGTTTATTTTAAACTAGTGACCCACCTTAACTTGTCATTGGTACATCTACAGGTCTAAAAAGTCTATGATTTCACACCAGTCCCGGGAGGGATTCCAGATTTTTGATGTAACAGCTTGAGAGAAGTGGCTTTGCACCTTTAGATAACTCGGAAACCATAAGAGACACCGCATTGATTTTGATGTCATTCTAACTACCATATAGCAAGACACCAGAAAAAAATTGATTTAGCTGGTGCATGCATAGTACGCGATGGGATAAGGGCTCAATGCAAAATGACAATTTTGGCCTCTGTAAAAGTATTGATGATGGTTCTAAATAACTATAATGTTTTTAATGCCAAATGGTATATTTTGACAAAGAAAAACAAAATAATGACACTCTAAAACAATCAATTCGTTTTAAAGAAATTGTTTAAAGAGCATAAAATAAAAATTTTTAATTGTTTTCGTAACTCACAAAAAAGTTGAAACATGAAAATGAAATATAAAATATCCATATCATTATAAAATGTCTCAGAAGCTATCCATTAACATAAAATAATCAGTAGCTGAGTGGGCCAGAATGCACAGGGCATGCCAAAAACCAGAACGTTGGTGTGGCCATTCATATTGTTGGCCAAGTCCCATAATAGCCATGGACCAATACTCATAGCCCAAGCAAGAGTGTCTCAGTAACTATTCATGTTCCAGGTGATATTATTTATTGATATACAATTGTTATTAGCTGAGAGTCGTGATGCATAGGGCAAATAATTTAGTTTTTTTTCTCTTAAAAATAATAACTTCCACTGACATTCTTTACAAACTTTATTATAATTGTTCATAACACAATCTAAATAAGTAAATATTCAATTAATTTTAAAAATTTGATGAGCTGGTGACATCATGCTCACATTAAATCAAACAGTATACCCGAGATGCGGAATGTGAAGAGGGAAGAGGAAAGGAACCATTCCATAGCATGAGAATTAAGCTATATGTTTTACAAAGAGAATAAATTTAACACATTTTGCAAATAAAAATCCTTTAGCAAACTGCTCTAACAGGTCACTGCTCTATTTAACTAGAGTGCGTCTGCGCAAATGGTTTGTGCGCTTTATAGAGCCGCCGCCGACTCGCCCCGAAAAGCGGCGGCGGCTACTACAAGGAATCAGCTTTCACTGTACACCTGCAGTGTGTGTTGGTGCGCCGCACTTTTATAATAAACACACAAAGTGATTCAGAGGATTCAGATGGCTAATATTTAAAAATTTAATTTGATTTTCCATTGTTTCATTAAAGTATTTGATATATAAATAAGAAAAAAATGAGGTACTAAATCAGGGGTTCCCAATGTTTTAGCAACTGCGTACCACCAGGTTTTTGAAGATTTTGGCATACCACCATCAACACGGGGTCTAGGTGTGTAGATTAGAAGAAAGCCCTCCTGATCTTAATTTTAGTCAGAAACACATTTTCTATCAGAAACATGTCCATTAATTATTTTTATTTTTATTAAATAAGTAATAAAATTTTATATTTAATTATTCATTCACTTTTCCATTAGTTTCAAATAACATGAAGACAATAAAAGAAAAATAAAACAATTATGCACATTAGTTTTATTTAATACCAGTAGGTGAAGCGCGGCAGAGGAGGGAGGGGATAGTCAGTGCCTGGTTGACGGGATGAGGGCAAGTGACGCGCGTATGACCAGTGGTACGCTTACCACCGGTTGAGAACCCCTGTACTGAATGATTAAATGATAGTTTACATAGTTTCCAAAATGCTCTGCGGGTGCACTGCAAACCATTTCAATGGATGCACTGTATAAGTATTAATGAATAGTCCAACAACAATGAAACATTTAGATTAACATTATACGTACTTGAAATGCTGTTGATGAAGCATCAAATCTTTGTCGGAAATCATATACATATTGTTTCTCATCTTTGGCAAAGGCTAGTCGTGGATCCACAAATGTTTTATTTCCTGTATCTTTATTTACATATACAGTTTGGCCTTCGTCATTTAATGTTTTCGACCAGCCAAATGGCATTGCAGTAGGCACAACTTTCTTTTTGCTTGTACGAGGATGTGTCCATTGTATTCGGTTATTAGATGTGCTTAAAAAAATATATAACACAGTAACAGGGCAGAAATTCCATTTTACATATTTAGATTAATATAGTAATTATACTACAATATAACTAAAGTTTTGCAAATTTAGTATATGATATGAAATATGCAGTTCTGTTTGTTATTCATATTCAGAATCTGACCCCTAAAATTACTGAAGCCATTTGGTAAAACTTTTCTTGAGGTAAGTACTTCTTGGTTTATAAGGATTGATAAGGCCACTTAATAAATACGACAGGTAAAGGAGCACTTGCTGGGCCCCTTGACCTATGTGGCTACGTAGTGAGCGCAAATATGAGAGGTTCCCAGCCCATGAAACCGTGAAATAACTTTTAAAATACTAACTTTACAAAATAAACATTGCCATCTTCCGTAGCTTTTTCTTCCCAACCTGGTGGTAACTCGTCTTCGCTGTCTGAGTCTATATTATGCATTATAAACGATAGAAGGTCTTCTGCTGCAAGTTGCAACCAAATTTTAAAGAAATAAAAAATTAAAACTGTAGAAAGAAAAGAAACCAATGACTATCAATATCAATGACTACCCCAACCAATAACAATTTGACAGCCACATTGACAATGACTGACTTGACTAGTGACGGGCGATCACGGTGATAATAGTGATCACAGAGTACTTTGTCAGTGATGACTACATCCTACATCGTCCACATTGACCACGATGACCACAGGATGATGATGATGACTAAACTTGCCCAAACTCGAAATTGCTCCAAATCACATTACAACTCCAAACTGCCAAACAATCCATTCACTAGTGATCAATCAAACTAAGTATAAGCCATGGTTAAGCCAGTTAATCGAAAGTGCGAGTGATCAATAAAAGTTAAACTGTGGCTACATAAAATAGTGTACGCGTGGTCTACGCAATTATATGAATTTACTTCCATCGTTTAAATAAGTTGAATGAATTTGGAGGCTAACCAGCAATGATTTTATATGAGCTATCTTTTTCTTACAAGATTGGTTTGATTCGATTCGATTCAAGTACATTTGTTCCGATACCAAGTTGGTACTCGCTAGATTGATTCGATGCTAAAAGTAGTTGGTATCGAAACAAAAGTATCGAGTACACACTCGTATTTACTTGAATCGGAACATCGGTAGTCTGTGGTGGTCTGTGGTCATGTTATTTAAAACTCGAGTTGTAAGTTGTAATGATTGGAAATAATATGGATTGGAATTAAATTAATTTCTATTGTGGCGTAGACTTTTGCATAGGTATATTCAAATAAAAAATTGCGATAAGAACAATATTATTCGGGTTTTTTTATAGTGCTTCTTAAATTCTTACAAAAGCTAGGTGTTGAAGGTCGCTAAAAATTTTGTGAATGGAGTGTTTTATTGCTGTTATTCTGATATGCTCGAATAAGTTCGAATTTTCGAACCTGATTACTTTAAGGACGTCTTCCTTTTCCTTAGTGTGAACCATTTAAGGGAAATGTGATATTACGATGTGGACTTCTCCTAGATAGTCGTCACTTTCTGCAACCATGGGGGAACAAATGAATAGAGAATATAACATTTTGTCACCTGGTGCAGCTGCTTTCAATTATAATAATATGGTAAGTTAGACAATTACTTATAATGTTCTTATAAAATTATATAATATACATAAATAATCACAATTTTTTTTTTATAAGTTTAGCCTTTTTAAAACATGTCGTTGGTTTACTATGATGCCCTCATTTATTAGACATAGACACCCGAACTATCAAGATCCTGCATCTCATACTTCAAAATGATTAAAAATCTGAGCAAAATGATTGAAAACCTGAGCAAAATGATTGAAAACCCGAGCAAAATGACAGGTTCATAGTTTAGATAGAACAGACCATAAGTGAGTCCTTATTGTTTTCTGTAAACATTCTAAATTAGGTACATATAAAACATAATTATTTATTTGCCTTTACCTGACTGCGGAGGGTCATGTTCTTTGAGAGAATGTATGTATCTTAGATATTTCTTTAGCATACCCTGTAGTCTAATCAGCTTAATGGATTTGAACGTGTGAAGTGCCAGTAGATGTCATCCTGATTGCCGAAGTGACATAGAGTACATCATATTTCAATAAGACTTCTGTGAACAAAAAAGAGAAGGGGATTAAAATATTTTTTCATTATTATAACACAATATGTATCAAATGGAAGCTAGTTAATACCTTATTCCAAATAAATATATATATATTAAACATTTTTATGCTCCCATTTTGACATAAACTAAAAAATGATATGTTTAACGCAAAGGCAATGGGTAGGTATGATATACAGTGTTTGGCTGTAACTAATACTAAAATAAATGCATGCCCATCAATAAGACTAAAGAGTATGAAATAAACAAAATTGTTAAAAAAATCAACAAAAAATCCCACTGCAGTACTACTTGAGTTTCTGAAGAAAAGAGTTATTATCTGAAAAGGAAAACGAGATATTCTGTAAGATTTGGTTTAAACAACATAGAATAATTACACCATGTGATGTCCACGACCTACTTAAGCAGATATTAAAACATACTATCATATAAATTACTTGAATTGCATATGGTATTGCAAGCAGGCACAAACAAAAACTACAAAATATATTTGTTGTAAAATCATTATTTTTACATAAAAATCACCACTAAACATTTTGGTTATTACGTCCTTTGTCACCGCGAAGCAGGGTTTTGATATAGCATATTTCATTCCACTCATATTTATAGGATAGTATATTTTAATATCTGCTGAAGTAGGTATTGGACAAAAATATTGTTGGCTTTCCAAAACTACCACCCTAAGAGTATTAATAATAAGAAAGAGAGGGGCGAGGTGAAGATATTAAACTATTCAATTTTTAGAAATGCGGAAATACAGAAAAAAACTTATAAAAATGAGTAATACATACTTGTTACTAAGCCATTTTTGATAGCCTTTAAACTCAAAACACTTGAAACTAACATTAAATGGCCAGCCACTCTTCTAATAAGTCTGAACTACTTAGGTTTGGTAATTAAAAGAATGTTTAAAAAAATCAAAGGTATAGTTTGCCTCAAACTTTATGGTGGATCAGCATAAAATGCTATATGCGTGCTTGTGCAGGTACAGATATATACCCCCTTGCTCCACTGCATCCCACTACACCTAAAACTGGTTACTGCGATTAGACATGTGCCTATGTTCGGATCTGTCATGAAGTTTCATTGTAACTCTACCTAGTTATATTTGTTGGTTTTGTGTCCTCGTCCCACCCTCCCTTAAATTATTATTAATACTCCTAGGGTGGTAGTTTTGGAAAGCCATACCCAAAAATACATTGCATTGTGTATTCTACTGTGTTCAAACCAAATTCTATTGAATATAGCTTGTTTTTCCCTTTTCAAATAATAACTTTTTTCTTTTCAGTTACTTAAGTGAGTTTTTGTTTTAAATAAGTAATTTCAGTAAAATATTTATATATGGGATGCATCACACTAAATTATACTTACCAGTGCTATGTCAAAGCATTGAGTGGTGTACTTTTGGTCTATGCCATAGTTTTTTTTTTACCAAAATTTTTAATGACCACGTCATGGTATCTTTATGTATGTGTATTATTCGATTAACTACTTAAATTTGTTTACGCTAATTTGAAATAGGTAAGTCTAACAATTTATTTCCAAACAAAGAATCTTTCTGAAAATCTGTGTAATTAGCCTTATTGCCCTTATTTGTACTGTACAAAATTATATACTCAAATTTATCATAAACCATTGCAGTGGTGAAATTGTTGTTGTTATATATGAAATCATATTTTCTTAGTTTAAGACATATTTATTCTGTGAGAAAGAAGTATTTTATTATTTGTAGTCATAGCCAAAATTCGCCGTTTTATGATTTGCCACCTCTGACAAATGTCCGAATCATCCGCCTCTAGGAGCATGCCCTCCAATATGGCATATGATTATTAGTTGGTTTCGAATACCATTAACTAAAAATAGCGATGGTATTCTACGCAATAATACAATCTTAGGTACTTTGACAAAGTCACATTTTATCTCCATTCAAGTACCTACTTTTGAATTGTTAAGATTAGCTGACGTAGCTTGGCCTGAAATGCGGACTGACATGGCTTGTTTTATCATTATGTAAAAGAATATTTTTATGTCGCACGATATAAATACTTCGAGGACTTAGAGAAACCTGGCTAGGATAGGTATTATTTATATTATTATATGACACTATTTAGATTTAAGTATTTAGAAACTTTAACGTAGACGAACGACCTTGTACCGGTGCTGATTGTGGGTGGATGTGATTCAAAACGCTTCAAGACCTGTTTCAGAGGTCTGACTATGTAGGACTTGAAATTAGAAGTGCGGTATGGCGAATCGTTCGCTCTTTTATACTTTATTTTTACATAATTTTTATGTACTATCTATGTACAATTCTTCCGCGTTTTCAGCGACTTTTCGCGCCTTTTCAGTAGACCAATCAGGGCTTTTTATTATTTGGGTTACATTCTCTTGGAGAGGAGCAGGTGCGGGTGTAGAGTCCCCCCTGTACCCGGACATCATCTCGCCGAGGACACGGCCCCGGCGGTTGGTGGGTAGTCCGCTTATTCTCGTCGGGCAGGCGGCGCGGCGTCCTACGATGCACTGGGCGACGTCCGCACCAGGCCTCAGGAGTGACGCCCGATATGACTCCTTCATCCACCTGGCTCTTTCATGTTATAAAGCGGTGAGCTTCTCTTTTTTGAGGTGCTCGAGCCGCTCATAAAAGAAGAAACCGGAGTTTTTTAGTCAAAATTTGGCACCCTCTGAGGACAATACTTTACCGAAAACGAGGCACCCTCGGAAGGCAGTACTGTAAAGAAAGCCCTTCTTGGCCCGCTGGGCACGTCTCCGCATCAGTACTGTATAGAGAGCCTCTACCTATGAAAAAGGCGAACTTTCTCTCTTTTCTCTTTACTATCGCAAGTACCCACTATTATAAGGTGAGCAAAACGATCAAAAAGCCCATCTTTATTCGTCTATAACAAATTCATTGTGCTAACACGATTTCTATAGTTTTATTTCACTCTGAGTTCGATTCAAACACTTAGTACATAAGCACTTAATACTCGCAGCTCGGCCTTGTGCTCGCTGTCGCGAACATAGTTTTGGCCTCACCTTTCCCACGTATCCCGAAAACAATGAAGTTTGTTTTTGTCTAATTAAAACAAGCTTAGGTATATGATATAGGCCGAGTGTAGTGTTTTTTGACGTTGTTGGTTTTAACATTAATAGTACACCCATTTTATCAAGCTTTTCCTTGAATTAATCTAACTGAACCGAAATTTCGATCTTGCAATTAAGATAGAATTTTATTTAAAATGTCAATAGATATTCGTATAAATGAGTGATGCATAGTATTTAGATAACACTATTTTAATAGTAGTTTTCCGCTTGAGGCTTTGCCCGCATGGACTACGCAGTTGTACTGGGACCGCTATTATCTGATATTTATTTAATTAGTTATAAATATAAAAAAATATTAGAAGATGCTGGGAGCCTGCAAATTTGGGTTAATATGTTTTGTTTGTGGGAAATAAAATAAAACAAATGCCAGAATGCAAAGAGCAATTTAAGATATTTTTTTATTGTGCACTCGACAAAGCGGCAACACATACACCTGATGTAGCATTTATCCTTTGCGCGACAAGTTAACTCGATATCACTTAAATTTAATTACTTATTAGGAAAACCCTCAGTTCACAACCTTATTTAGTTAAATTTCAATAATACCAAGTAACTAATTACAGGTTTTCACAGGTAGAAATACAATGATTATACTAAGCCAAGAAGCATAAACGCATCTTAATAAAAGTAACTCTTAGATAATTAGATAAGAACTATGACACATGGTGCACATTTTTACTTGCTCTATAAAAGAAGTTGTTTTGCCTGTAATTATTGGTTGCTCGCGGTAGGGATAGTGCAAGATGGTACCGGCAACAGCTAGGAACTACAAATTTCAGTTTGCTGAGCAGACGCGGACAATCAATCTTACCTGTCGTCAGATTTAATATAAACGAAATATCTGCAATTTCCCGTCGGATTTCAAGTGGTAAAAGATGAAATTTCCTACACATATATCAAGATACCCAAAAAACTCGTAAGGGACTCTAAGCCGAAAGCAAAGCACGCTTGCAATACGCGAGATGTAGACTTGGTACTTCGGATTCCAAACCTGAGATCCATACTCAAGTAAACTGCTTCCATGTGTACAATATAAGACCTTCAACGCTTTACCCCCTGTGAAGTCTTTAGTACTATGGAAAACAAATCCCAACGCTTTAGAGGCTCTATTTACTACATTGTTTAAGTGAAAGTCAAAAATAAGCTTTTCATCATGCCATATCCCAAGGTCCCTCAGTAAGGACTCACGATGCAACACTTGTCCCTTCAGCTGATAACAGAACCGGTTAACGTTAGTTTTACGCGTAAAGCTTACCGCAGAGCACTTAGCTGGGTTCAAATCTAGCTTATTGGTCAAACAGTACATATCTGATCGAGCCAAGTCAGACTGCAGCTGTTCAGCAGCGACCTGTGACGAGTAAGTAGTGAATGTTTTCATATCATCAGCAAAATAAAGTAGTTGTGAATGTATGAAGCAAGAATCAATATCTGTACTTAATATTATAAAGCTGAAGAGTTTGTTTGTTTGAACGCGCAAATCTCAGGAACTACTGGTTCGAATTGAGAAATTCTTTTTGTGTTGGATAGTTCATTTATTGAGGAAAGCTATAGGCTATATTTTTTGTTTGTTTATTTGAACGCGCTAATCTAAGAAACTACCCATTTGAATTGAAAAAATTCTGTTTGTGTTGGATAGTCCATTTATCGAGGAAGGCTATAGGCTATTATTAAATTACGCTACGACCAATAGGAGCGGAGCATCAATGATAAATGTTGCAAAAACGGGAAAAATTTATCCTTTTGAGACTTCCGTTACGCGCTCTGCGTAAACGGTTGATGTTAAGAAAAAATCATGTACTTCGGAATTGTTCCCCTTTAAAAGTTCTAACCAAAAATCCGCGACAGCATATGTGTATTTTTTAAGGTTGACTTACTATAACCTTTTTTATGGCAATCAAATTTGTTGCTAGACGCGCCAGAGAATTTATTTGTTTGGATGATGACGATGATACCATAATATAATGATACTATATGGTTGGAATAGCGATGCACCCCGACTTCGAACGGGTGCAATGTACTAATGCGTGGAACAAAAAAAGGAACGTTTCCGTAGTCCACCCGGGCGAAGCCGGGTACGACCGCTAGTCATTTATTAATATAATAAATGAGAGTGGCCCAAGTATAGACCCCTGTGGGACTCCGCTTGGTATCTTAACCCAACTAGATATGTAATTTTTAACAACAACTGCTTGTGTACGATTATCTATGTATGAAGAAAACCTCCGAAGGAGATCACCCCTGACACCTACTAGCTCCAGCTTCTTTATCAGTATTAAGTGATCTATCCGATCGAACGCCTTACTGTAATCCATGTATATAGCAGCTACGCGGGAACTACCAAAAAAAGGCGTCTCTATTGTTAAGACGTTTCTATTTAGTTAACAGAGCTCTACGCCGATAAGCAATTATTGTCTGATCTCACGGATAAACAATGCGATGTGGGGCAACCAGTTGGCACTATTCAATTTGCGCCACGAAAATACCACCTTAAACAAGTACTTTACGTAAAAAAACAGCAGGACTATATGAAGATTCCTTTGCCATGTTATAGATTAGTCTTGTATTCATTATTACAAGGTATGTTTAGACTTTTGTGGATGCATAATATTGTTACGACCTCGCGGGTTCCGTATGTGCTCTGTACAACTCGTTTGCAAGGCACGTCCTCACACGTTTCTTTCGCGCCACACAACAATAATAGCGTAATTATCCACAATTATGTCGGGTGCACTAGTTACCACTTTTATGTTTTTCTCTTTACACTTGACTTGTAGTGGAGTACTTCAGCGCCTGAAATACAAGAATCTAGGAATCCAATTATTTTCAATGAGCTTTTATAAAACCTGTTAGATTGTATCTGTACTAATCTTAATATTATAAAGCTGAAGAGATTGTTTGTTTGAACGCGCTAATCTCAGGAACTACTGGTTCGAATTGAAAAATTATTTTTGTGTTGAGTAGTCCATTTATCGAGGAAGGCTATTATTACATGACGCTCTACGACCAATAGGAGCGGAGCATCAATGAAAAATGCTGCAAAAACGAGAAAAATTATTCCTATTGAGAGCATCCGTTGTGTGCGCTCCGTAAACGGTTGATGTTATGCAAAAATCATGTATGACGAAATTGTTCCCCTTTGAAAGTTCTAACCAAAAGTCCGCGACAGTATATGTGTATCTTTTAAGGTTGCTTTTTTATGGCAATCAAATTTATTCTGACATAATGCCTTTTTGCGACGTTGTTTTTTAAACATGATTTGAATCCTTATCGTGTTAGGAAGGGGGGGGGGGGGAGGAGAACGCGATAGGGAACGTTTCTGTGGTCCACCCAATCATAAATAAGTAATG
The DNA here is from genome assembly GCA_949709985.1 of Luffia ferchaultella. Classification (NCBI taxonomy): domain Eukaryota; kingdom Metazoa; phylum Arthropoda; class Insecta; order Lepidoptera; family Psychidae; genus Luffia; species Luffia ferchaultella. The sequence goes on along the minus strand of OX453245.1, from coordinate 8,036,549 downwards.
ACGTGTTTCAGAGTTTTTAATTTTCAAATTTTAAAGGGGAGATGGGGGTCATAAGTTTGTACGACAGTAACAAAAATTTATATCAGCAAAAACTACGCAGAAACCATCTCGAAAGTTAATAGTAGATAACTTTAACAGGAATGTGTAGTCTACGCAGGCGAAGCTGCGGGCGGTCGCTAGTTACTTATAAGGTAGGTATATTACAGTCGTTACCTTTTAAAATTTCTTGTTTTACATTTAGTAGTAAAATAAATAAATAAAGACATTATAATATGCATGTATAGATACATTACCGACTTACGTAATTTTGTGCACAAATCGTTTTATAAATATAAATAGATAATAATAAATATAATATAGTATTGTACATTTTATGATAAAAGATATTAATTTTATATTTAAAAGAAAGTTAATAATAATAAATATTTATTTCGTTAAAAGTAAAAAATACATATAATAATTATTTTTTTCAATTTCATCGTTCTCTTCAACTTCTTTGTTGTTTATAAATAACTAATGCCATTGCACTGTGAACAACTTTTTTGACATCCGTGGGCATTTCCACATCTTTTTATACAATCACAAAGCAACATTTGAGTAAATTATTTGGAGATGAAGTTTGTTATTATTATTGGTTTAAGTTTATTAAAATGAACCTACACACCCGATTTTCAACAGAAATGCCTAACCTAACCATATTTGCACTTGTATATATGCATACTCTTTTTAAATATTGACAAATGCTGTATTGGATGTGTAGATACCAAAGATGGCAACGAGCGCCGATCTTTTCGGCTGTGCCTTTCAGTAAAGAAGTAAATCTCAATGTGTCACGGTTATGCTGACAGTTTTCTTCGATCACCGCGGTGTAGTTCACTCCGAATTCCTTCTAGAGGGACAAACGGTGAATAAGAAATGTTATTTAGGCGTTAAGTGGCGTTTGCGTGATATCCATCACGCGAAAACGTCCAGATTTATGGAACGAAAATTCTACGAGCACTACGAGAATGCACCATCACACAAAGCCATTATTGTGCAAAAGTTTTGTCTGACTTTCATTAATTTACAAAGCTAAAATTAACAGTTCGAGGAAAGCGTTTTGAGTAGATTCATATCACAAGAGAAAAAACTCGCTGAAGAAGTTGAAGGCTTTCGTCTACGAAAAATGTATGAAAGAATTTATGAAGCGCTGGCGTAAAATCGTAAATGATGGAGCCTTCTTTGAAGGTGATAAAAAAATTTTTAAAGAATAATTTTATTTTATTTATACATTTTTCGATACGTGGTACTCTGAATGTACAGTGACAATTCACCGAACGTCGTGATTGGCTTAACTGTTGTTCGCATACGGCATGTGTGCATCTGCTGATGCGATGGTGGGTATGTAATCTGAAAAAATAAACAAAAAAATAAATGGGAAAACATATTAATATTTTATCTAAAAAACATAATTCAGAAGGTTTCACGTAATAATAATATCTGGGACGTCCTACACAGCGCCATGTAGTCCCAAAGTAAGCAAGTATTATGGTTGTATTATGGGTACTAGACGACTGATATACATAGACACGAAACAAATAGACATATACATGCATATAATTATTTGTCCCGGGCGGGAATCAAACCTGCGGCCTTTTGATTATTCAGTTATGATTTCTTACCACTAGATCAATCGGTCAGTCAATACACATAAGACACAAATACATTCATAATAATTGAATTCAAATTAAATTGGATTAGAGGTCAAGCTTCACACTATTGTCACTTCGACACAACTGACTTTTCACATCAATGTGATACTCTCTATCCAGCGCATCACCATTCACCGTACATATTCGAAAATTAGGCCATTCTATGGAATATATGAATTTAATGGCATATATCAATCATATCAATTTAAGCAACAACGACAACGTTAGGTTTTTAATGTTATACCTGAGGTTATACCTATTACCTATATAGTAACTTATTTGGCTAGTAGCAAATGTTTCGAAATATATTCAGTGACATGTATTCACGTAGGTAGCAGTGTAATAAACGTTTTTTCATAGACATAATACAATACATAGGATTGCATGACTGCGGCAAGGCATCTGTCGGTGCCATGGTACAAACTGAGTCGCGTGTTTCAACCGCCCACTCCTCATTCCCATCCTTGTGCCTTTACCTGTCACCACCACGATAGTCAATTCAAGCTACTTGATATATACCGTAGTATAGTATATATCACGTAATATGTATTGTAAATATTGTAGGATTATGAAAATCGCTAATCTGTGATCAATCAGACAAAAATGTTATTCCTGACAATGATCATATTTACAAGCGAATTAACTTTCATGGGCCCAGTTTTGATTGTTCAAAATATAACATAATAAATAGGTAATATTAATTTCTTAACTAAAATTAAATATAACGAAACTCAAGTCATATAAACAATAGTTGATCTTTTTATTGCTCTTTAACCTGAAAATCGATAGTTATTCGCGTAATCGTTTACAATCGCGTGCCTTTGGCAAAACCTATCTGCCAGTTAGCAGAGCTGAATCCGCTCGTCAGTTGATTACGAACTTGCGGTTTGGCCTCTTGTCGAGGACCTTGAAGTTCAATGCTTGCGTTTCCTTGGTTAAATTTAGTTAGAGTGAAAAAATGTATGTTAAAAAAAATATAAAATAAAAAAACAGTGACGAAAATGTCGAAAAAAAGCAAAAAAGTTAGACAAATTGTGGTGAGTTTTGGGAATTCATTTCATAGAAAATATGCTCCAGAAGTTGACTTAGACTGGACACTAAAACTTTTTTTAATGTATGCCCCTATAACTTCATCGCAAATCGTCACCAGGTTTAAATTTTTGGAAGTTGGAAGCGAATTTTCATAAATATGAATATCACATTTTAAAATACTAAATTAAGTGGACTATATCCACCTCTAGCACGACCGTAGACTGTTGTTCACTTTCAAATTATTCATCACAGGACCAAAGAAAACCAACTGCTTTATTTTCATTTATGGTGATGTGATCATTGGTTTCCGTGAAGTTGTTTTTCCTGTAATAGGCCATGTCATATATCAATACGAATAACCAATACAAATATAGCACAAATGAATTACACAAAGTATTTCTAAACCTAGAAATGAGAATAATTTTAAAATCAAGTATGAATTATTGTAAAAACTTGATAATCTTATTTTAATTTCACTATGCTAATAGTCGCGAAAAACTAATAAACTAAGTAATTAAAAACGGATTAAGAGAATGTCATAAGCCAACGAAAATTCAGAATGTCGCCGCCCACTGGCCCCAAAGGCGACATACCTTGTTATACGAGTTCGTGCTTTACACAAGCGAGACGCACAATAGCGCACCGCTTGAAATTAAAGGGCGTAAGTGCAAAATTATTAAAATTTAATTTCTTTTAATGGAAACGCCTATTCAAAAATACAAAACGAGCATCGAATACAGAATTATGAAATCTATATAATATATTTTATTCAACTATAACAAACTTCTTACTCAGCTACAATGATTGATAAATGGATTTTTAATAATTTCAAAACGAATGTCGTATAAAACGATGACAGTGATTTAATATATTTTAAAGACATTAAGATACATGAAATACTTTAAGCGATATCGTTGTTTGAAAATGCCGTCCTCAGCTTCTAACATCGCCTTAATGGGCTAATGTGTTCCAACTTCATAGTGCTTCCATAGCTTATAGAGCAGAGCTTCTTTTCTTCTAATACATTTTGCTTTTTTTTTTCAATTCGATTTTTCATTTATTCACTGTGCAGTTTCCATGTTAATCAACCATTTTTGTATAAAAATCATAGATAAAGAATAATAAAATGAAAAATTACCCACATGAGCATGAAAGTAAACAACGTTTCACGTTTGATGTCGCCATCTACAGCAGTGCCACCAAGCGGGTAAAATTTTCTGTCATCCTGCCATTGTAGACCGATTTGTCAATTTTTTATTTTATTTTTTTGAAGGGGTCATACTTCTGAGGTGGCTGCATAATATTAAAGTCAGGATCTGATGATGAAATCACAAGAAAACGAAAGGAATTAATCAAAATTTATAGGCATTTATATTGGAGCTCTTTTATTATTGTATTCAATTGTTTGCGTTTGAGAATCAACATGTAATGCTGCTGAGCTGATGATGAAAGCCACAGAACTTTTTAAGCGTTAGAAGTTAGGGGATAATACTGCGATTTGTCAACAATTTCTTCGAAACGGCGCTCTCATTCAAGCAACGCGTTTAGAAAGCTTACACATACCTACTAGATAAATACAAATAGATACAGTTACCATATCAGCGCATTATGCCCCATCGTAGGAGTTTAGCCTCCCTTCGGGAAGAGGGTGGTTAAAGCTTAATCTACCACGCTGCTTCAGTGCGGGCAGCCCTGAACGACCGCCATCTGATAGTGGCAACCGGGACCGACGGCTTAACGTGCTCTCCGAGGCACGGAGTCTGATAGTTATGTATTTAAGTCAGAAAAATATAGTTGGCACATTCATGCGTCATTGAAAAACTTTCAGGAACGCTCCTGGCGTTCATTACAAAAATCGGTTTCAAATATATCATTCGCTGTCATGTTTTCAAGATGGTTCACGAAACATTTACTATAGACACGAAAATTATGAACGGAATTAGAATTTTCACCCACACTATCTCCTGACCATCTCAATGTTCTGCACTGTGATGGTGCCGTTTGTATGTCCATGAATGCGCTTAATAAATAAGAATACAATTAGTATATTTGAAAATTTATTTCGCGAGGTATGACAGACAATATGACACGTAGTTTGTTTGCAATGGCGAGTATACATTTGAGTGGTTAAATATTTGGTTTATTTTTTTAATAACATATACATCACAAAAACATCGTGTTTGGTTGTGTGGTTGTGTTGACTCGTGAATATTTCGATGAAGGTTAGCCTATCTGGATTCCCCACATAAATGAATCTAGACAGATTTGAATATTATTTACTTATCACCACGTTTTATTGCAGCAGTACAAACTAATTCTAGGTACACTTTTATGTTACTTATTAAAATTAGATATATTCTACTATGCTAGATAAATACGTTGTAATTATATGACTGTTAAGTAAGCGAGTTAAGCGATAGAGCGTGAGATCGGGCGATATGTACGAACTCTCCAAATTTCGCACCGAAATCCTTTTATAAGACACAAGTCGTGAGAATTGAGTGGTGTCTCGAAAGAAATGATGAATTTTCTGTAGAAATTCATAATGGCGTTTGATCTTCGTTTATCGCTAGTTTCACACGTCATAAAACCTTAAACTTACAAAGGATGTTCTTATAACTACAACCTAAAACAATTGTGAAGATAGAAACAAGATGTCTTAAAAATAACATGCTATTATAGTTATGAGTAAAAGGAATTAGGTGGGTAAAGGGTATAAAGAAAGGTGCCGACAAAAGATAATAGTGTTAGTTTGGGTTCAATATTAAAATATTTAAATAATAATAATAATAACACATACAATCACAACAACGTCTAGGTCCCAAACTAAGCATTAGCTTGTATTTTGGGTACCAAGCGAAGACACCACATACATATAACAACCAAGACCCGGTGCCAGTATTAATATTCATCATATAAATACTGACCCGACCTGGGATTCGAACCCGGGACCTCCAGCTTCGTAGGCAGGTTCGCTGCCCACTAGGCTAATAAGCGGTCGTCTGTACTGCTATTTGTATGTACATTTTATAACTAAATATTAAAGAACGGTGTGAGCTGTGCCGCCACACATTTATGTCCATGTCCTTGCTCTCCAAAACCGAATAATACAGATGTCATTGAATAATTTATTTCTTAGCGCTAAATAAAACATGAATAAATGTATGATTCATCTGTAAACATGTTTAAATTTTACTTATACTTGAATGATATATTTTTATTAAACGTGACTATTTGCCAGATGGAAACCTAGCCAAGCCAAAAGATTTGCATTGCGTGTCGATACGAACCAACATAAACGGCACGGTGGCAAGTTCTAATAAAGCCGACAATAATAACTTTCTCTCGGCACAGTGTCTGCTTATTATACTGCATCGTAAAATAATTAGTCAACCGTTCTTTAGAGCAGTCTCTGAAGGAACAATAAGTGAAAATTTACGCTTCGAAATTATTCCTACAGTAGATGTATTGTGCTAAACATAGGCGGCTAATGAACACACATTTTGTATTTACAAATCACGTGCTTTGGTTATAGGCGGACGTGTTCTGTTTAAAAAGTAAAATAATTATAGAAGGTTTAATTAATTTTAATCGTGGTTAAGATAACAGAATAGTTAGGTATCCTAAACATTAAAAAAAAATTCAATTATTACTTACTACCGTACTCGTGGTTTAAATGAACGATGGTCATAAATTGTTTAGTTTTAAACAAAATAGTTTATTGTAAATAAAACATCTTGTTCAAGAAGAAATAAGTCATAGTTTCAAGAGTTTTTGAACGCTATATTATTATATCGAGCTTGGTCACTGATAGTGTAGGCGTTAACTTCTGATAAATTGCATTAACGCCCGTCATCCCTATATAACCACTCTTCTGATGTGTCTGATAAAATAGATTTTAAGCTAGAGCATAAGATTACATCGATATTGAACCTTATTCTCTGTGGCAATATGTCCAATTTCAATAGGATTAACAAAAACAAGTTCGTCTTCACATAAAGATACTAGAATGCTTCCGTCAGCTAGTAAAACTATCTTAAGGAATAACACGTTATTCGTTGTCGAAGCCAATTTTCTATCGACAGGTAGGAACACGGGGTGGCAGTTAAGTGAAAGTTGATTAAATAATTCTTCAGCAAAATACCGTCAAACACTTCCTAGCTGGGAAACGTTCGTAATATGCAATACGTTACCGATCGCTGCCTATGCCACCTCAGCTTTTACGAGTTTTCGAATGCACACTATTTTACATTTATATATAATCGAAAAGCACAGTTTTCTACTTTCCCAACTTCAGTTTATAAACCATAATAGTCTACGATTGGCTGCTATTATTTCGAATAAGTTTTTACCCTTGCTAATATAGATAACTATAATTTGAGTTAACAGAGGGCAAACAAGGCTCGCACTTCCGTGTCGTCACGCATTATGGGTCGCTCTCTCTGTGTCAGGAGTTACGACTACTGCAATGTAACGGTTTACCCTGATTCTCATTACAATGCATGCTTTAACATCAATTAACAAAATACCATTTCTGACCCAGATTATTATTCGACTAGAAATATACAAGTCAAGTGCGACATTGCATTTTTAAGTGCGTGCGTTTTATTGACTTTAGAGTTTTGTACAGTGCGTCCGCTCAAATGGTTTGCAGTACACCCGCAGGGTATTTTGGAAACTACGTAAAAATAAATACATCATTTAATCATTTAGTACCTCATTTTTTTCTTATTTTTACATCAAGTACTTTAAACAATTAAAAATCAAATTACATATTTAAGTATTAGTCATCCGAAAACTCCGAATCGCTTTGTGTGTTTATTTTAAAAGCGCGACGCACCAACATACACTACGTCTGTACAGTGTGGGCCGATTCTTACAAGTCGTCGCCTTTCGGTGGCGACTTCATAAAGCGCGCAAACTATTTGAGCGGATACACTGTGCATCCGAGATGAAAAAAAGGAATCTTTATGTGATCACTCTGTCTGGTCTCTCTGTCCGTCTATAACAGCTTCTTTTATGCAAAGCTGGAAGAATGAAGTTGAAATTCGGTACATATACACAGAGCATATACAGTAAGATGTGTTTTAAAGTTTCACAAAAAAAATTTATTAGACAATACTATACTGTGCCACAGTTATCGTATGAGGAGTTTTGCAATACGAGTGCATTTTGTTTGTTATACCTTCAATCCTTTCATATACAAAAATTTTATGACAGCACTCTTCTTGATTTTATTCATTGCAAAATAATCCGTGACAACGCTTTTCTAAATAACATTTTTTTTAAACTACTGGTTTATCTAGGTTGTAATTATATATGTGGCCAGTTATAAAACCAACTTACAGTATAACCCACACTCGTAACAGGGGTAGCAAGGATAAAACATGTCCATTTGACGATTGTAAAATTTATTACTAACTGTGCGTTTTTTTTTTAAATCTTATGAAAATTATTAACATTATTGACAAATATTTTTTTAATAATGTTAATAATTTTTATAAGATTTAATAAAAAACCCACAGTTAGTAATAAATTTTTAGTTTGTTGTTAAATCGTTTGTAAAAAATTTAAAATTAAATAAAAGTAAATTTTTGACATACGAAATAATTTCTTGTACCTACTATGCATTACAAATAGTCGTAGCTGTGACACGGCTAGTTACGTTACAGCTAGCAAGCGATTCCAATTCAAATATTACGTACAAAACTGGCCTACATACTTTTGTCATTGTTTGAATAATCAGTTCTACGATGGCTACGTATGCTATGCTGTATGGAATTTATTGATAACTAGCTTGTTACGCAAATGTACGTTCACATTGCATAAGTAACGTAACCCTACAATGGTATCCGTGCCATCTGCATTACATCTACGATAATATCTTACTGTCCGACTTCCACTTAATCGTTTGTTAATCTTCAACAGCAAATGATGGCTCGCAACTCAATACCTTTCACTGATCCCATCTGACACTTTGAGATTAAATCGAACAGAATGAGTTTGTGTTCCTACGCCTTCTGTTTGTTTACACTCATGAAGCTTAGAATAGGATTCTTGACACACTCGATACGTTCACGGGAATATTTCTTATGTTTTATTATTTTAGAGTTAAATTAATGGATCAGATAAAATATAAAGTCGTCTCCATAGAATAAGACGTCACTCCAAATTGGTAAACTTTTTATTATACTTTGTAAATAATACAATCAAAAAGGTTTTTCAAAATTCATCCCAAGTGTTTTTGGTTCTATAAATGTGCAACTTTTGTTTCAGGTAAGTATCGACATGACCCGCTGTTAGTTAACAATAGGAACACAAAGCGTAACATGATATGGTCTGGTAAGCAAACAAAATTTAATAAAATGTTATCATAAATATTTACAAATCTATATAAATATTTTACAAATTTTTTACACTTTTTTAAATCTTTTCTTCCTGTATAAAAAAAACATGACTAATATAATACGGGAAAACGTATATAATTTTTTTTTTTTAATTTAGTTCCTTCGTAACGATTTTTACTTAAGAGATAATAAAATTATAATTATGAAAATTGTAGATGCAATATATGTAAAGCGGTGACAAGAACTTGTCTGGTTTTCTAACTTGTTCGGTCAGTTTCGAATGACTGGATCGTGGGATAGTCTCGGTTAACTTACACTGCGATCAATTGTCATATAAATTGTTGCAAAATGTATATTTCTCTTCGTTGGCATATTATTTGTACGTGCTATCGTAATAGAAGATAGAAGTGATACGTCGGACAAAAAAGTATCTCCTTGTCGGTTCCGAACGATGTAACTTTTTGAAAATGTACGAGTAAGACTAGAATATTTGTTTGAAAATATTTGGCGATTGACGATCGTCTGAAATCATTGCGGTTACTATAGGCCGCAACCAAATGTGGCGTATCTAGTGCAATAATTTATTCGCAAACAGTTGTAATAAGTATATTTACAAAAATAAACCCAGTGGAGTGATCAACAGACACCGAATGCTTACATACACGCGATGTTAACCCTTATCGAAATTTGTTTATTAAAGTGGGACGATGACCCATGTGTCGGCCAGACCGCACCCTTCGTGCATTTCCGTACGCACACCTTTACTATCACGCGACAAAAATAATATTACTATGTACGGTAGCACTAATGATGTGATGACCCATACTCTATGTCTATCTGCTTGTTTCATTTTAACGCCTAAACCATTGAACCGATTTTGCTGAAATTGGTATAGAAGTAACTTGAACTCGGAGAAAGAATATACGACTAATTTAATCTATATAAAACTTCATAGCAAGATAATTTGCATCCTAAAGACGGGCTTAGACCACTTTCTACCCCGGAAATATATCTGTTGTAAATGGCAGAACCGATTTTGATGATATTAGATATAAAGACGACTTAAACCCTCTACTTTTCGACTCTGAAAACCTTGTCTGTGTAATTGTTACCGTTAAACCGCAATAAGTCTTTTTGCGATCCCGGACAAACGTGAGGTCCACGCGAGCGAAATGCATCGATTCGTAAAGTGTATCTATATGTTTTATCAGCGTATATTTTAGATTATATCGAAAGATCATGACGTAGATGGCACGAGACAAACCATATACACGAATAAAAATAATTGTAACCAAAGCATAAAGTTGACCCAGTTTATTGTGTAGACATAAAAGTGATATCTAAACTTTCATCGCTTCATTTTCCTCGAGTTTTACGTGTCTATTATATTTTTTTAGATCGCAAAATTTCTTGTCGATTGTGTTTTGGGGAACGGGTGTATAAAAACAAAACACAGATTCCACTCAGTCGCGTACCATTCATTCCGTTTTGCAACATCATTATAGTTTTTGTCGTTTATGTCAACAACACAGCGGACGAATTGACGCGCTCTACTTGTCCATCTAACGCAATGTCTGGATGTTAATTGATAAATTGTAAAAATGGTGATTTAAAACATTCCATCCGTTATATAAATTATATCAAATTCGATATGAAAATTCTTAAGAAATATCCCGAAATTAGTTTCGCGTGTATGAACAAATTGCGAGTTTAATAATTTAAGTAACATACCATGAACGCTTACATAACGTCGACGAACACAGCCTAAGCTGCTTAATAAAATGAACACGACCGTACATTTAATGTTCACGACTTGTCCGGCAATATATCAATTTGGAAGATCGTATCTTAACAGCCTGCTATGTGTGCATTGCCAAATATGCCATTGTCTTTTTGATTTCTCTAATTGAACTTTACTATTTATAGTTTTCTAATCCGTCTATTACGATTCGAATTTACATCGAATGCGTTTTAATAACTTTCACCGCGTTATCGGACGACGTGAATAATATATGCTTTGTCACATTGTAACGCGTTATCTTGTATTAACGACGATGCAATACTGTATCGAGCGAAATTATATCGTATTTCACATAGAGGTATTAATACGTTAAGAGAGGAAAAGTAGCCTGTATTTGACTCGACCAATTTTGCCGAAATCATGAAAAAATTATGACCAACGATCCGTCTCTGTATCTAATTTAAGCGATAAAAAATGGCGTATTGAGCCATAAAATCGTAAAAGAATTGATTACTCACACAAATATGTCAAATTAGTTTTTGCGTATATATGCGCGGTTGGGCCCAAGCAGATCGTGTTAGTTAATACAAACACCTTTCATTACATTTTGACATCTTTATGGTCTTTTCTATGACGAGATCGATGCCGCGCATTTTTTAATATATCTATGTATAAATGTGCTTATCTTGATCGCGGACTATTACCTTTCAACCTTCCGGTGTGATTTCTCCCCGGCCGCTGATCAAAAATAATAATCCGTTCGGTGGCCGCAAAGTTAGAGGCTATAAATTTTGCGAGAGACCATTTCATTTTGAACGTATAACGAACGACGTAATGGCCGTATAGTATATGTATCGATGGTTTGAAAGCGTTGCGCGATAACTTTTTTTTTTCAACATAACACGCATGTCGGCGAAAGCGAAGATATCGATAGCGCGGGGCGCGACAGCGGGCGCCGAATAGTTCACGAGACGGGCGCCTCCGTCACTCAAGGCGCGATGACCCCCAGATAGGGACCGACATGGGCGTTGCGCATTACGCCCAAGCGGTTCCCTTTGAGATCGAAAGTGTCTAGAGGCATCTAGAGGTTACATAATTTTGTATGATAATACCTATCATACAATTGAGTGATTCGTATGTTAGGGGCCATCCATATTAACGTCACTCAAATTTGTTTTTTTTTTTTTAACTTCCGCTTCCTCACTCTTGTCACGGGTAATATTTGTGTGACCCCGCCCCCTTTGTAACGTCCAAACTTTTTATTTTCATATCTAGGAATAGTGTAATATTTTAATATTATTATTTTCCGTATAAGTAGAATATTTGTGAATTTTGACTCAATATTAATTTAGGACAAAGTATTTGAGATGATTTTAAACTGAGATTTCGGGTATAACTATTGTTTTTTCGTGAAAGTGAATATTATTTTTTAGCATTTAAATGTAACTTCACAACGTTTCTAACTCCGATCCACGTTTGTCATACACGTTACACGATGTGCGCACTCATTTCCCTTGATTTGTGACGTAATTTATGGATGGCCCTTTACGTTTGTGTAAAACGCAGATACTCATTTATTGTTAGGAAATTCACATTGCGAACAGACTATAAGCAGCATTCCATTAATAATATATTTACGTAAAGTAATATGAAAATATTCTTATTGTACTATCTAATCGTATAAGATAAAATTCTTATATCCATTATTCTAAGTTAGCTTGTTTTGAACTAATCGCACACCTAGTTTACCTTATCGTTGAAGATAAAAGCAATCTCAAGAATGACTGGCATTTTCTAACATAGAAATATTTTCTATTATGCTAATAACGCACGTACACATATTTGATGTATAATTCCAGAGGTTCGACAAGTTAGCGAGCTCGTGGACCGCGACGCTTTTACCTGCAAATTCGGCATCCCCACAGCGTGTGGGAAAACGGATTCTCCAACATGTTGTATAAGGATTTTCCAACATGTTGCATAGAACAAAACGTCGTCGATATGCCCACTACACACCAAATGTGAATGTCGATCTATTTACTGCCAGACCATCATAGATTGAGCCTACACAACATTTTTATACACTGATAGAAATTAAATTTTCATACAAAAAACAAACGTTTCGAAGTTCAGTTCTTAAATCGAAAAAAAAAATATTTTCTATCAAAGTAGTTTACTTCACACAAATTACTCTTTACTTAATTGAAATACAATTTTCTATAGAGAAGAAATATCGTTTTTTCTTATACATATAGAAACACAAATATGTTGAATGAAGTAAACTCGTTTGGTTGAAGTAATTATTTTTATCTGTTTATCTTCACCATGATACTGGGAAACTACATAATATAGTGAGAGACTATTAAAGTGTTTTTTTCCAAAATGCACATAAAAATATGCCATGTGTTTTGCGCGTATATCTACATCAGTTCTGGCGCGGGTGACCAGAATGTATTTGACCTCGTAATCGTGCTGCATGCGTTACCGACTCAGCGCAGGCGTGGCTATCTGGCGTCTATTACTTCTACTAGGGTGTGTACCTCGTAAATCTATTAACGAAACATGACTGCAGGAAATCACTATGAAAGATTGTGTTTCAGTAATCCATTATAATGTATCGTGTCATTGAAAGTCGGTACGTACCATTATTAATATGAAAAGCTACTGTGTTATTATTCTAGTAGCTGCCGCCTGAGTCGTGATAGCCCAAAGCGCAACGAACCTGTCTCAAATTTATAAGGCCCCATAGGGCCATGGTTCGAATCTGGGCGTGTACCAATGAGTTTTTCTGACTTAAGTACATAACTATCACTGACTCCGTGCTTCGGGGGGCACGTTAAGCAGTCGGTCCCCGACGCTGTCAACAGATGGCGGTCGTTACAGTCTCCAACCCGCAGTGGAGCAGCGTGGTGGATTTAAGCTCCAAGCCCCCTCCTCGCCCTGGGGGAGGCCTAAGCCCCTGCAGTGGGGTAAAAATGGCCTGATGAAGTGAAGAAGCTGCCGCCTGCGGCTTTGCTTATGTGAACTACACATGTGTATGTATGTATTGTAGAGCAGACACTGGCTACACGCATAGGAAGAAAAACAACACAACACTGGATGCACGATTAAAGACGAAAGAAGATGGAAGCTCGAAATTCTAAACACAGAAGGATAGAAGAAAATTAGTCGACGATCGCCTTCGATAAAGATATGAGTGCTCTCCCGTGTACATTTATAGAATAATAATACATATAATATTTATAAAAAAAACGTTGTGTAATTACGCTCTCAGAGGTAAAACCTTTACAGTATTAACTGCTTTTTTGACATTAATTTTTACCCGTATATTGTTACGAGCCACTTCTTTTGGATATCTGGGATGCACTAAAACACTAATTTTATTTAACTTTATTTTATTATAAGACGAAATCACAAACAAACTTAAGAACGAATAATACCGAACACAAATTGTACCGTTATTTCACTCCACACTTTGCAGTTAATCGCACTTGACTTATTCTCAAAAAACTGTCTCGTTCGACGACTGATCATCGCCTTTATACCCCTCTCCCCTCCGCGAGCCAGACGTCGCCAATATTCTAATTCTCGAACATTTAACTTAATAATTACATTTCTATTTTAGCGTGGGAACTTACTCGCACGTGCGTCTGTCGCTGTGGATGGTCGTGGCGCCTGCTTTGTCTGGCCAATCCTTCCGTCTCGAAAATGTTTTTTTCGAAATATCGAGGCGTTCGCTTTGTAAGGCCGTCTTGCATTTTATTTCTCTATCTGCATTTTTCTGTTTTATTGAATGGCCGTGGGAACTTTTCGAGTAAGTTCGATGACATGTCGACGTGCTATTATAGATAGACGTCACAATATTATCCCGCGGTAAAAGTTGACGAAATTCGTTTTTGGCTATCTTTTCAGTTATTCTCTGTGTAAAATAAACACTCTTTTAATATGTACGCAAAACAGTTGACAGAGGTGTCATATCATGTCTAACAACTTGTACACACATCAAAAAAGTTTGCGATCAAATTGAAAAGTTGATTAGTCTCGTTTCTTTGAAATATTGGACCAAAAATTCAATAAGGATACTATTTCTTTTGTTTTTATAACGCCTTCGGTGAAAACCATAAAAGTACGAATTGATTAGCAGCCCTCTTCTGCGTTTCCCCTCTAACCACTCGTGCTCTAGCTAATTGGTGCAAGATGGCGAGTTTCAGTCCGCAAGATCGGCGTCAGGGCCTGCGTGCCGGTCTTCACCCTCTCCGAAATTGCGTTTGACATTTTCGATATTGTGAAGTGACGATTCTGACTAGAGTAAATTGCAATTTTCTTTATGTAGAAATGTCCGGGGTGTGGCGAAACAGCTAATTACTCTAAGGGTTGGACCGTGCGTGGATCGTCACGAGCCTTCACTGCTACGAATGTTCCCGTAGGAATGCGATGTTTTTTTTTATATCGGTATTAAAAAACATTTTTATTACCATTTTTTTAGTTTAAAAAAAATTAAATATTTATTCTTTTTTTAACTGTGTTTCTAATTTCAAATAAGAGGCAATAAAAAATATTTGAAAAAATATAAAAATCGTAATTTTCTCTGAGGATTTCTCTGAGGTTTCAGGCCTATTTCATGAAATGCTACGCCATGGCGTAGCAGGTAAGCTGTCTGTCTGCAATGCGGGTCATCCCGAGTTTGAATTCCGTGTCGATAAATATTGAGAACCAATATATTTGTAACATGTGTCTGAGAATACAGTACAGACAATCTTAGAGGTAATTAAATTAATGTGTATGTCAAGTTCCGGCATTTCTATTTTAAATACTCATAATTACACAATTTAGATGCGGATATCATGAGATGAGCGTCAATTAATTTGTCTGCAATCGCTGTTGATATGGAATAGAAATCAAAGTCCGACTATACATTGACATTAGGGGTCTAATATTTGCAGATCGTGACGGCTCTTTCGTAATAGATTCGCTCTAAACGTCGAGCACGTACGAAATCTCTAACGCCCTGGTCGATGTCGGTTTTTTAATCGGCGAAAGCAGTTGCGTGACAGGCGCGTGCGCCGCAGATTTTTAGCCATTAGCCAGTTAAAACACCAAGACTCGCAGTTCAAACTATCATAATAATCATATCTGAAACGGCTCACGTATGGTCTTCTCCCTTTCTTTCCCAAACTTGGCACAGCCTGTGCTAAGGCTACCAGACGACTTATATATACGTAGTATACGTATATACGTAGCTAAATGTTTAAAAAATACATGAATGAATTATAGCATAGATACTTTCACACCTCAACATGAAACAAACGGGCATGCATGCACACGATTATTTGTCCCAGGCGGGATCGACCTCACGGCCTTTAGCTATGCAGTCCGAGTCTCAAACCACTATACCAATCAGCCAGTATTTTTTGAATATCAGCGTTCGTACCAATGATCAATGCCCATCCGGACAAAAAGTCAGTGTGAGATGACAAGATTTCGATTTGATTGCATGTTATGACACTTATAACACTGCGGTAACCAACATTTGCGGCGCCATTACCTGAGAAGCCTTTACACAATCCGACATTGTCCGTTTCTATTGCAAAAGTAGATCGCTATTAAATTTGTTTTCGTCATAACGTTCCGAATTAAATATTTGACAGGTAAAACTGCCTCGCCACAACATATGGTCATTTGTAACAGTCTAAGAGAGAAATTCTGGAGCAGAACAAATGTAATTCTTCATGCCGGTTTGTAGATATTGTCTTTGATTGCATTAGTACTACTTATTACTAGACATGTTTTAACTTCGTCGGTAAGTCCGAATCGGATAAAAGGATTTCTTTTGTTTCATTTTAGTCTTATAACTTTTCGTCAAGCGTGATACAATTAATGATAAGTGATCTCATTCAATTTGTTCATTTCCACAAGGGCAGTGACAGCCTGTCTGCGTCGACGTCATCCGAATTACTTTCGCTTCTTTCAACTTGAAATGTAAGCAGGTCACTGTGTCACTTTCTTCATCTCTTTCGCTTGTGTATTTACATATACAACGTTTTGATCACACGATCAGAAAAATCACGAACAATTATCACATCAAACGCTCACTGTTAAGGTCCGTTTCGATTTGTCACGGGAACGCCGCCGTAGCTTCGCTCCGACTGGCGAATAATTTGTTATCGCTTCGTGAGTTGAAAAAAAAAACGCTTAATCCCGGCATGTTGTATGTGCGTATTTTTATTTAAAAGTAAACTTTCGTTCTACTGCATTGTCAAATTTCTCTCGACAATTTAACGTGTATCTTTTTGATACAATAGCCAAATTAGTGTTGTTACACTCGCCATTGTTATGTCGTCGTGCGACACCAGGCCACCGATCATATCTTTTTAAGAGGTTTTCAAGTTACTACTAAAAAGAGATAAATTCGTATATATATATATATGAACATACACTCTTCTGATATGAGTGGCATTTATATAATTTAGTTATGTGATGTTTATGTATGGAATTATGTTTAACGCGGAGTAAGAAAAAATTTAGCAATTTTAGTATGCGTTTTCGCAATTTCATTATTATTAATTTCGTCTAATTCGACCTTGTTAACGATTGCGTGTTAGCCTGACCGATCGGACTTTGCGTCGAACCTATAATTGGCTTTGTATCTACTAGCGATGACCTGCAAGGCAGGTGATCTCCATTATTTATTTACTTGAAGCCTCGAGTTCTTAATTACACTGCTATTTACAATAATTTAGTAAAGAAATAGCGCTAATTGAATAATCTACCGGCCCGTGATGACGGAAAAAGTGAATTGACAGATGTTCGTAATTACTTTTGTGTTATTCGAGACATGAAAGAGTTACTGGTATGTATGCGTTCATAAGTACCTAGAGGCTGTAATTGTTCAATGCTTGTTGTGGAACTCTTACTAAAACTCAATATATTTCATAAACTTAAATATATGAACTTTATTTTCTTTCTCTTATTTGCTCTTCATTTGGTCGACATACGTTTTCTAGAGCATTCTTTATCGACAGATCAATCGTGCATATCTGCTCTATAGATTTCTTTTGTCACGCTCTTGGTATTCATCCTTTCCATGGAGGTCCAAGTTTTAAACACCTGAATCCGGCGAACCTATATGAACTGATTGATGTATGTCGATGCAACGAAAGAGGTTAAATAAAGATCGTGCCAAATGGAAATCGTACGCCTACGCTTTTGGGAAATAAGTGTGAATATAGATGTATATACGTATGTGTTTACTTTCTATTCAGCTGTTTAAATAAACAATGTCCTTAACAATATTAAGCTTTCTAGAGATGTATATGCCACGAACATATAGGTGGTTATGAAAAATACCTACTTACGGAATGTTTGTGGTCACTATACGCGAATTTAAATTCACGGAATACCTACCTACGGGACGATTTTAAAAGAGCAACTCGGAAAAATTTGGTTACAATAAGTTGGAAACAATAAAACTTAATCATTGATTTACATGATCAATTCATAGTAGATTGGCTTATAGATTTTAAGATATATGCCATTCAATTTGATATTTCTAATTATAGCGGATATCTTCGTGAAATGCCGAATAGTCGAATAGTATTAAGATCTTATCACTGTACTAAGTTTATTTAAATCTAAGGAGTGAACTTGCGTAACGACCAAGACGACGTTATCTATACCTATTTTATATTACAATTTTTTTTATGACATTATTGGTTTTATTATTATTTTGATTATTGATTACTTGAATCCCCAAGCGTCAATCCTCGAGGGGAGTAACAGACACTTCACAGTGGGGAGCATAGTGAACTGATTATTTTTTATTCCACTATGCTCCCCAAAATTTTGTTACATATCAAATAGTAGTTTTTAATGAAAAAAAAAACACGTTCACTGTGTTATACTGTGCTTAATCGACAGGCTTAGAAAACAAAATACTATTGATTAAACAAATAATTTACTTCAAATATATAATTCGCTTTGCGTACACATATTTAAAAAATCTAGGTACGTGACATCCTAGCTGCAATTTATGAACTTGCTAACCTTGTTAGCCGCCTCAGTAAAGTCACAAAATCGTTTAATGAGCAATGTATACAAGTTTACAATAAGATCCCAGTTGACATTTAAGTTGATATTTACCTTTTAACGAATTGTAGTTTGACTACAATAAAACGAAAGCTTTATGCAAAAGCTTATTGTAAAGTATCGAAATATTTTGATGATAAAAATCCATGTGTGTAGACCGCTCACCTATTGGTTTGTTTCAATAATATTAATATTTAAGCACTTATTGTCAAATGTTTGTTGACATCAATTGTTTATATGTTTTTTGAATAAAAAACATCTCTTAATTTCTTGTGGATTATTCTGAGAGGAAAGAGCACTTCTTGAACTTCTTCTTTGTAATAAATTCATTTTTATGACGTATTTCAATTTTATGTTACATAATTACGAAATAAAGATAAAGATAAACAAAAAGATAGATAACCTTTATTTTTAGAACCGGTCAACTAAACACAGTATAACACAATAAACGTTTTTTTTTATATTTAAAGCTACTATATTTGATATGTAACAAAGTTTTGGGGAGCATAGTGGAATAAAAAAAATATCTGTTCACTATGCTCCCCACTGTGTGCTATAGTAAGTGTCCGTTGCTCCCCTTGGGGATTGACGCTTGGGATTCAAGTAGAAACACCCGATTATTGTTATAAGCTTATGAACATAGCGACATTCGTAGACCTTGATATGTGTGAATACTAATAATAAATTACATAGTTGCGAATAACATCCACTCTAAAGTTATTACCTAGTATTAAGCGTAAACGAAGGTTAGAGGTGGTTAGAGATCCTAGCTGCAGAATCCAAGGCAGGTTCGAATCCCGCCAGGGACAAATACTTACGTCTATGAACACGTCTATTTATTCCATATATGTATATAATAATAATAATAATAATAACACACACAATCACAACAACGTCTTGGCCCCAAACTAAGCATTAGCTTGTATTATGAGTACCAAGCGAAGACACCACATACATATAACAACCAAGACCCGGTGCCAGTATTAATATTCATCATATAAATACTGACCCGACCTGGGATTCGAACCCGGGACCTCCAGCTTCGCAGGCAGGGTCGCTGCCCACTAGGCTAAGCGGTCGTCAATAATATATTATAAATATATTTAAATACGTATATCAGTTGTCTAATACTCATGATACAAACATAATGTTTGCTTACTGGGACTAGATGCTGCAATGTGGAATGTCCCAGCTATTATTATTATTATAGAATTGAAAATTGTTCTTACAAAAATACATGCATATCTACATCAAAATTACATAGTCAAAGTAAAATATGATTACATACACTATGATCTGTTCCCATATTTTTAAATAAATCTAAAGAAGATAGGGTTTTCGTTATCACAATAAAAACTTTTAAAAGTCTTCAAAAAAGTTAAATTACGACTTTACGTTACTTAGTTCTTGTAAATTTACGAATTGACATGTAAAAAAACTAATTCAAAGAATGTAATATTCTAGTCCCTGCTTACCAATAATGGAATCGATGGGCATCATTCTTTAGAAATGGAATCCAGTTTGATCTCGAATTACTGGCACGTCTGGTGTCTAAAAAATGACTTTAATATACAAGCTTTCTTTGCTGCAGGGTACAGATTTTTAAGTCTCCGCCCATTATTCTCTATCCGCTTCCCACAAAAAACAGGGAAAGTGTGCAATTGTCGACTGAGTTGTCTGTTGTTTTTGACGCCTTCGTCAACTGTCACGCCCATCCTACGCACCTATAGAAAGCGAAATTTTATCAGCATGCGCGCTCATCTGTGAAAAAGTTCTAAGCACCGCACATTTCTTAACCATTCTAAACATTACTTTAAGAGTGGTTCAAACGATAGAAATATAAAGCCTATCTACCACACACACTAAGGTCAACTTATCAGGTTGGCTTGCTTTTACCCATGTAATGTGTAATTTGAGATCATGCAGGCGTTTATTGAAGGCATTTCCCTGTTACACACATTTGATTAAGAATACTTACATCAATTTTAAGCAGAACAAAAATATGTGATCTTTTTATTTTGCTATGAATGGCGTAGCTTTAGCAAAATAGCCTCAAAATTGGAACACAACTAGTTATATACATTTTATCGCAATAACGCAAGTAAACCAGTTCACAAAATCGTAAAAATATAGGGAAATTGATGAAAATCAGTAGGAGCAAGATCTGGTGAATATGGTGGATGCTCCGTCATTTTGAACCCTGCTTTCTTTATTGCATCACGAGCTAAACACGGCGCTTTATTTTAATTTATTCTCGCTGTTTTTAATCAATATCGTCGTAGAAACAGATCTTCATCGGTCTTCAATATAACTTTTTTTTCTGTTTCTGCTTGTAATTTTTTGTGATTGTTAACATTTCATATGTGACCTCAACACTTAGAAATAATCGACCCCAACACTTGGAAATTCCAAGTATTTATTCACTAAGTCCTTTCTATTGTTTTACGCTGATGGTCAAAAACTAAGCCTTCACGCTATTTAACTTTGACTAAGTAATTATAAGCTCGACTGATTGTGTGCACGTAGTAGATTTGTATTTAAAAAAAAAAAGGAGATGGTAAACGGTAGCAAAACAAACGACCGTCAGGTTTTGGTCTGCTGATTACGTGAAGTTTGGAATGACCCAAATTACTTTTTCTACATATCTGAATTCCACCGAACTTTCGACACGTTCATAATGGTTGTTTCTGGTTATTCTAACATTAAGTATCCTTTTCACTACATTCCTAATGGTAAATAATGTATTAAGCCTATTCTATTTGAACATGAAGTTATTGCGATATTTTTTCTACTAAGAACACAACTAATGTTAAAATCTATGTAAAGTGATTTTGTTTTAGTTATATGACATATGCTTGGGATCTGTGCCACATCAGAACTTGAGAATCAAAACACGGGTATATACTGATTTCAATTACAACACTGGTTTCTATCTTTTCTACAACAACTATCGGTTCATATGACACTGTCTTTCCAGGGACGATCAAGCACTAACCCGTATCATGTATTATGCGGGAAAATAAAGAATGCGAACATTGTATTGTGTTAGGGCAAGTTTCTAGAGTCACAGAAACTTCAGTTCGAGGTTATATATACAGTGTTACATATAAAGATTATAAAGTTTGTCGCATCGATGTACCAATAAAGATCATTGGTCTGTCGTGATAGCCGTGTGATGGCGAGCCCGCTTCATACATAATAAATTATCACTGACTTCGCGGCTCGGAAAGCACGTTTTAAGCTGTTGGTCCCTATTGCCATCATTAGATAGCAGTATTTAAAATCCACCAACCCGCACTGGAACAGCGTGGTGGATTAAACTCCAAGCACCCTTATCGCAAGGGAAGATCTAAGCCCTTGCAGTGGGGCGTTATGGGCTGATGTGGAAATATGAAGTTCAGAAAATTATATAACAATGTTATTGTTATAAAAGCTACGGAAACTATTCAAAGTGGTACTTAGTCTGAACAGCGTCTTAGTACATATCATTCATAGTACGGTTCGGACATTGTACAATCTTTTAAATTACAGGATCCGTTAGTAGGTTCATGGTTGTCTTGTATAATAAAGCTACTAAGTACTTAATCGATCTCCAATCATTGGTTACCTATTTACTAAAGAAATTGCTTCTTGCGCTGTGCATTTACCGATCTTTTACTTTATAATTACGCAATCTAACCTATAATCGATACTCAACACTAAATTTACTTGATGTTTCTTGTAATCGATTAATTCCGATGAGTCATGCACATCGTGTTTAGTGTTTGCGTGGATCAAACCACTCGTGTTTCGAAAGCTTAGCTACCGCGGCATCCGGTAGGTTGTTGTGTGGGTGCAGCTATAAACTTGGGATCGGAAAACGGCTACGGTGTTGCATTTAATATGTGTTCCGAACACAACGATCTCCGTAGCACAGTGGACAAGTATTCTGCTTGCAATGCGAAAGGATTCACGTGTCGGTTGGTACACATTGGAAATATACTTTCAGAAGTGCTCGAGTCTGGGTGTCGGGGTATAACCCCTGTAGTTATAGATATGATCACTTTTACGATAACTGTACAGAATTTATTATCATTCCATATCAAAATAATGAACACTATTAATTTTTCATTGATTTCAATACGCAGCCGGCGATTACAAAGACCGTAATGCTCACTCAAACCGGGTTGTAGATATACAGTATGCCCCTTCATAAAGTGCAGAAACGGTAGGGAGTTAAACTAGACTTACTAGACTCAAATCGCAATAAATATAATCTTAAACATCTGTAATTACATGTTTTTTTTTTAACACGCTTCGTATTATACAAGCGATTAACTAATTCTTATTTTGAGGGTTAATTTTGGAGAGCAAATTAGAAAGTTAAGACTTTCTTTTTACATTAATGATCTTTAAGTAAACGAATTAAAATAATTTAATATTTAAAATTTTAATCCTGTTTAACTCCCAATCATTTGTGCATTTTATATAGAGCCGCACTGTATTGTCTATCGTAAATTAATTGTCGATATACGCCCGCATTGTTCACTGTGATGTGGAGCGCATTAACATAGAATAGTGTGAAATAACATACCCAGTTTTTTTCGTAGACGACACTTGCACAATGCGAATATTGCAATTATATCTTGCATACTGCAAGGTATGATACTGTCTCGCTGTGCCTTTAAATTGTGTCACCCTTTTGTCACATGAAATAATTTATTTTGTGAGTGTGCGTAATTTTTTAAATGAAGAATCTTAATAAATCAGAATTATAAAATAATAAAAAATAAAAGTAATTAAAATTTTACTTAGATATTTGAGGTATTTTCGAATTAAATATGTATTTTCCTTTGTATCAAAAAGGTTTGGTAGTCATTTTTTTTTTTTCGACTCGAGGCAAATTAGCTTTCGCACAACGAACGTTTACTTTCTACGCCGCTGTCCATATTGTAATGGCGTTTTAATAGCTTTTTTAACCGAATCACTTCATTTTTACATGTTTTTGATCCGTTGACATCTGTTTCTTTAAAACAGTCTTGCTCCATTATATTATATGTTTTTATTGTTTTTGTTTTCCATTTTTTTATCTATCTTAAAATTCTCGGGAACGTATCAAACATGCGAACAGTGTGTATAACATATTTTATTAAGAGAATTTTGATAAGGTGAGATAGAAAATCGCAATCCACCCACATCATCAGGATCCGAAGAGAATTGTATTATTATCGAATGGCAAACGTCAGGGTTAGGCCCGTTAAAACAAGCGTAGGTAATTTTAAATGCAACAATAGCCCATTCGAGGTCTCTATCCTACACATTAGTGAATAACAAACATGCTAACATCAATCGTCTTTAGCTATATAAAATGCTACGCCCGCGCTGCCCATTCAAGTACCTACTCTATTCCTTCCGCAAAAGAACATTCAACGATGTATCAGATGGCCCACTAAAAACTTGAAAACCTGTACATCCCTGTAAATTACTCGAGAATCCATAGGCATCAAGCAATATTGATGCGTATCGATTAGAGAATCGAAATTCTAAGAAAATTTAAGTATTATTTTATTGCGATGTGGAGCAGCAAATAATAAAGAAAATCAAATCCTTTCGTGGCGTAAATCATGTTAGGATCAATTGTCAATAAGAGGTGACATCGACGTCATATCCAGAAACGATGACGAATACAGTAAAAGCAAAGGACGCGTGTATGAACGGATACAAAACTAGTGAATCGGATAAACCATGGTGTCATAACAAAGGGTGGTTGCTGCAACAGAAATAAATCTAACTGAAGTCTATACTATACTGTGGCTGTTCTGAGCGGACCCGCAGCAATCTGCTAGTATCGTCTTGACATACATTTATAATATTCAAATATACAAAGTTCTATTATGACGCAATGCTACGGCCAGTAGTCAGAAAATGTTCCATCAATATCCAATCAAACTTCAACGTAACACTTCTCGAAATTATCGTTTTGTTACGTTGACCGTTTTGCGATTAAACATGAGCATTTGGTAATAAATGTTGCTCCACTGTACCAGAGTACTTACAATGTATTAATTTAGGAGGAATAAAATTATGTGATCAAATTGATAAGAGTTTTGTAACCGTGTTGAAATTCATAGTTCCGGTGTGCCGGTTTTTAAATAATTCTTTGTGCTCTAGTTCTTCGAATCTTTAACATTCATATTGCCCTTCCGTACGGAAAGCTTATTGTAGTTGGCATTAGTTAGCAAGCTAAAAATGATTTGATCATTATTATAGTAATAGTTGAGAAATTCGTTGTATTTATTTTTGGACATATTTAATTGGCTATCATTTTAACAGTTTGCCAAAATGTCAGGCTGTAGTAAGCTATAAAAAATGTCTGCCACAAATATAGCGATTTGAGACACTACTAGCCAAAAATATCAAAATTGAACTGCAATTCAAGTTATATTGGTCTACGTTATAGTTGCTTCTATAATTGATTGGTAAGTCGTTGGTCTGATATATAATATGATAAAATGTGGACAAACTGAAATTGTATTTTATCTCAAGTAAGCTCTATTTGTACAGCTACAAATATGCGCAACTCATTTGTTGCATTTATTGAATAATCATGTAATAATCATGTTTATAACCTACTTATAGATCTTATTTAAATAAAAATACTATATTTTAAATTTAATTCAATCGAAAATTTAAAGGACTTACGCCACCGGAAAAAAACCACGTCAAAATTTGAAATAAGGAAATTGTATGACATCAATAAAAACGTAAATATTTATCAATCGTCAATAGATAAATTACATTAATGTTTTATTTAACGAATTCTGTTATAAAGCAAATAACAATACTCGTTTCTTAGCTCGTAATTTACAATTTAGCAAAGTCGTTGTCTTGCACTACTGAATATTTACATTTAAGATCGACTACATTTACACATGAAATGTGAAAATTAATAATAATTAAATAACGTACCTATATCACGATTAGAGTACATCTCAGGTAGATAATGTTTACCAGGAAAATCATCTAATTTTTATTTTCAAAAAAACGTACTTCAATAAGCAGGTTGTTTTAATATATAAAATTCTCGTGTCACAGTGTTAGTTGCCATACTCCTCCGAAACGGCTTAACCGATTTTAATGAAATTTCATATGTACATTTGGTAGCTCTGAGAATAGGATTTTATCTTTTTTATTCCCCTAAGTGATAAGGGTGGTGCCCCCAAAATTTTTATTTATTATTTGTTTATAATGTGGCGTTAAAAAATACATATACTCCTGAATTTTTACCCTTCCACCACCAACCCCTATTTTTTTTAGTAGCAATATTAGTAATTTAATAATTTTCTACTCTCGGCGGTCGATAACTGATCAGTAGTCACTCGATCAGATATTCCCGCCAGGCGTCTACCGGAGTCTCTCTCACTTCGTAAACAACACAGAGTATGGATGAGAACTAAGCCGGTCTCCTGTCTTTCCCACATAATAAGCTTTCTCTCACTCCCTGGGCAATTATACGTGGGGTGCTCCCGAGTGGGCAAACCATCCAGTTTGTTTGTATTAGCTCAAGATGGGATAATGGTCAAGGGATCGATAATGTAATAGTAAAAATATCATAATAATCGATATAGAATAAATTTAAATGAATGAGAAAATATAAATGTTTAGTATTTTGTTATTTTTATATTCCGTCATCGTTCACAGCGCTCCATGCCTCTTCCACTCATATACCACATCTTCACACACTTAAATTTATTCCTTTTTTTCTACTAAAATAATGTATAGAAATAATTTATATCGCAAAACAACGTTTGCCGGGTCAGCTAGTAATTATTATAAAGCTCATTTTAATTTGTTAGCTGATCATATTTTTAATATACAAACTCATACACTTTATAGCTCATAGATATAATTTTCATGTTGACCAGTTTATAATTTTGCTGACCAAATAAATTGTTCTGCATCGCGACTATTGCAAACGCATAAAATATAAGCCGACTGAAAAAGACTTCGTTGCTGATAATTTTTAGTTTATTTGCTAACCAAGTATTCACCATGGTATTTTTTTTTTTTTAATTTCTACTGACAAAAACATAGTACGCTGTCCAAGCGATTTATTTGCAGTTTTTTTCGCTGACTAATTACGATAAACGGAAAATCATTTAATTACTTCTCTATTTAATTCAAATTTTATCTTTTCATTTTATTAGCGTTTAGAACTTACGTACGACGACTTTTGCTAATTGCAGCGCGGGATAAAAAAAAATTATACAAATTACTACGTTATTTATATTGCTATAATATGTGAATTACGCAATGCCTAGTAGACATAAATAATGTTGTCGACATTTTAGTTGGTTACAATTTTTTGAAAGACGACAGGAGTAATAGTTTGAAGGACATTTTTGCAAAAAAAAAATCTCAGTAGAAATGGAAGTTAGATAGGTGAATTTAAGTTTTTTTTACTTGCGGGGAAAAGTATAGAATCGAACATTTTATAGACCGACATTGAATCCAATCGCTTTGCTGACATTTCCTTGAATTAGCCGATGACGATAACAAGTGTTGAAGCTATTATTGGAAAGTGGAGCAGAACAATTTGAATGCCCATTGCGCGTTGTTGATGTACTGTCTGGCCGCGCTGCGCCGACGACGTTGCCACTACTCCGATTTGAATAATTCACTCGACCCGCGTCATTTAACATGACATGCCGTGTTAAACTCTCATCTGTACGTTACTACATCTTTACGCGGAATATGAAAGACGGCGCTCGATTTGTTAGGCTTACATAATGGCCCGTAACTTCTTCACTGTTAATGCTCGATAACTGTAGGTAATATTTTTGTAATTTTTGTAGTGAAAAGACTTTTGCAAAGATAAACTGTAAGGAAATCATTGTAATAGGCATGATGACAGATTTTGAAAAACTGTTACAAAGTGTTCGGAAACGTATAGTACTTACAGTGAATAACATATTTATACTTATAATAAAGATTTAGGAGGAAAAAATCACATTTTAGTTTTTAGATTTAAAATTCGCGCCAAAACGCTTGTCAGTGTCATGGCGTCGCTAATGACGTCACGTTTGAGTAAACTTCGAGTAAATAAAACCAAACAAAACGTATTTGTAAACACTGACGTTCCTTATACGCTCATTGAATAATTTAGTTTATTAAATATGAATTCTAAAGTATACAGGTGGTGTGTGGTCCCTCAGTGTGATAACATATCAATAAAAACGCCTGATAAGTTATTCCTGTTCGTTCCACAAAAGAAAACGATACGAGATAATACAAGTGGCTTAAACTGGCAAGGCAAGATCCAACAGCAATGTTGCCTAGTACTCACCTTTATTTTTGTGATGATCATTTCGACGTATTTCATTTACTTTGAAGATTCTAAAATACGAGTAGCATATATCTTTTTTGAGGCCTAAAATTAAATTAAACACAATCTTTTTCGAGGTTAGGTTTAATCTTGCACCACTACTGTTGTCTTAATAGATATTTTATTTAAAATTTAAATTATTCGGTATGTTTGTTAAATAATAACGTACATAAAGGTTTTGACGTTTTTAAATTCTGCTGAACAAAAATCTTTATTTGATGCTAAAAATTCTCCCAGCATTAACACATCAATTTTAGGCAAATCATCACTCTTTGCCTTAGTAAATCCTTGTTGATCGTTGAAAGTGAAATAACGCGATTATTTCACTTTCGTTTGGTTTAAATAATACGGACGGAACTAACAAAATTGAATATTAAATGAAAAAAAAACACAGAGTTCGTTCGAGTTCGTTTACTTGTTTACTCAAAAGTGACGTCATTCGCTCTGATTGGTGTTCAACATATCATGGCGGACTTTCGTATTTTGTAGTTTTATTTTATCAAAATAATTATTAATCTCGCTATTAATAGAAAAATAAATGCGTGTTTCGTATTCCATGACTCAAGTTTCATTAAATAAATATATAATTTCAGTGATTTTCAATTACTGTCATCATGCCTATTATGATAAATTCAAAATCTAAATGTCTATTGTATGCAGTACATACGACATAATATATCTTTGCTCCAAGAGCTCTTAGTTACTATCAGTTGAGTGTTTGCTGATAGAACGACGTATATGAGGTATTCGGCTGAACGTAATTCAACCTAATAGAGTGTGTAAAGCTTACGGAACTAAACAGAAAAGTGTATTAAAAAAATTATACTTTAAACGTGTATTTCTCGATAACCGTCACTTTGCGCCGTCTGCTCACTTGCAACTTTTTGTTTAGTTCGGTAAGCTCTACACGGTCTATAAATTTGGACTACGTTTACATCCCGTATAAGAAGACAGTGTGTTCTATTTTGCGAGTATGAATGACTAATACAATCTCAAGAGTTCGTTTGAACGTGCTAATCTCTGGAACTACCAGTAGGAATTCGAAATTTCTTTTTGTACTTTATAGCACATTTCTTAAGCAAGGTTATGAGCTATACATATAAAGATTATGAGTATAGAATTTGAGCGTCTGTCTGTTTGTCTCTTCCAACTGATCTCCGGCTAAACGGCTGAACTGATTTTAATGAAACTTTGCAGACATAAAGAGAACGATGTCAGAAATTATATAAGCTACTGTTTGTCTATCTATACGTCTATCTGTCTGTTCGACGTAATCTATAAAACGGCTAGAGCGATTTCAATGCAACTTCACAGACATGCAAAGGAGGTTGTCAGGAGTGTCATACACTACTTTTTGTCTGTCTGTCTGTTTGTCCGGGCTAATCTCTGAAACGGTTGAACCATTTACTCATTTCATTCTGGAAATATTTTAGGGTTTATGGGTAAACTTTTGAAATTGCAAACACTTAAAAAATCACGAAATTTGAAATTGTAGGTACTCATCATAAATAAATAGTAACGTGTTTCAGGGTTTTTGAATTTTTACATTTTAAGGGCGGGAAACATGGGGTGAAGATTTGTATGCGAGTTCCAGTTGTTTTAAAGGCAGGAAATTGAAAATGGGAATCGTCCCTCCTCTTTCAGGGTTTTTGAATTTTTAAATTTTAAGTTGGAATGGAGAGGGGAATGAATGGAGGTTGAAAGTTTGTATGGGGGTAACTAAGATTGGTTTCAGCAAAAGTACGTAGAAATCATCGGGAAGGCCAGTAGTACCATAGGTAGTACCTTTAACAGGAACGTGTAGTCTACGCAGGCGAAGCCACGGGCGGCCGCTGATTAATTACACGAGGGATTATTAAAATTTAGTTTTAATATTTGTATTTCTACGTAGTAACTGGGTTACTTGTAAAACTAACTTCAAAGTAGATAAATAAAAAGAAAAATTAAATTAGATATTTAAATATGAATAATGTATAGTTAATATTCACGAAAGTTACACACGAAATATTTTCTGCTTGTCATTTAAAAGTTTCCGAACTGCCGTAATGTTATTAGTTTTACATTCACCATCTAATTATTTGATCATTTTTAAGTATGATGGTATAGCACCAGGTCGTCCAAGTATTCTAAAATTAATACTTGACTTTACACAACATAAAGCATTAGTTATCGATATGTGTACATTATGTTATAAGATTTTTGTGTTATACAAACGAAGACGCATAACACAATTGTAACAAAAGGTGTGCCACCTACTTCAGTTTGACGTTCTGCTCCACGCTTTCCCTGAGAATTGCACAATGTATGATTGCACGTGATATAACCTTTTATCTCGAGGTATTAATTACGTGTCTAACTTGTAGATATTCACAAATAAAATAAAAAAGAGTCTTGATTAATAGCAGTACGCCTACATAGTGTAGGTACATAAGCACTCTTTCATATCCGATGAGGGGAGGTATACTCACGTCTTAAAAGAGTAACGAGTCAAACCTTTTAATTGCAGTTATGTTCGCATCTGTCCGTCATCATTCCATCGCACGATAAAAGTTCTTCTAATTAAAGTTGTTCAATACTGTCTAGCGTTGCAACACCTGCAGATTATGCCTAAGATTAATCTAACTTTGAATACTCACCAAGTGTTGCCAAAGCATTATTATTTGCTGACTTTCGATAGATCAAAAATAGTTATTGTATTATGACAGATTGGCAGAATAGTTGGTCCGAAACGTTTGGCTATGATTGATGATTGGGTTTCATAACATTACAATAATCCATTCAGATTGAACTATTTTCTACAAACACGCTAGCTAAACTGGATTAAACAGTTATTGGTAGTTAACACTGTGTTTGTATCAAATATAGCATCACCTTTTAATTCTATTTTTGTGCTAGCCCTGAATAAATAAATAGACATGTGTACGACTCGATTTCCTCTCAGAAGGCGTGTCAGTCGACATTCATGAATAACATGATTCAAAGCGGCAGTTCCCGGGAACGTTATAAACTGACAGAACTGACTAACCTACCCTGCGAATGGACTCACTTGATTTTTGGATCCAGTCGTAGCTTAGATAGTCGTGGCATTTTATTCGATAGGAGAGGCCTATCTGCAGCGGATCTCGACAGGTTGAAAGAAGATGAGACGAAGTAACCTGAAAACCGATTTGGTTGTATAGGATGGCTATCATGAACGCGAGTATATTAACTGTAATTAAAAATTTCCACAGAAATAAATTATGCTAAAACTGTTTTTCAGCTGCTTGAGACTACTATTTATCATTTTATATTCAACTCGCGAAATTGAAATCGATTCGTCCGAGCTCGTCATTGTTAATGTAACACCGTCGTGAAGTCTTATTAGCTGTACTAAACGAGCACTCGTTCCTAACACGTCAATCGAATTCTAAACGAGTGTGCGGTCGTCGACTAAACCACGTAGGCAGTAAACACCTTCAAGGTGAAACCAGTCGATCGTTTGACTTTGTAAATCTCGTAAGAGTGCCTACCCGATCGTACTTTATTAATTGTTGGCTTGGTAGACTCGAACGTAGTCGACTAAATTGTCACTGTTTCTTTGCATTTGGTAATGAAATCTAAGGATTTAAATTTAGATTTGGCAGCTTTTTAGTAGAGGATGCAGAATAACATAAAACATAACAAAAACCTTTTATTAAAATGTTTCGCTGTGCGCAAATCTTTAAGATTGTGTTTTCTATTTAATAAACGCCACTAACTTACAGGCTTAGTCAGTATTCCACTTTGTTTCAAGACATGATCACGTCAACCGCCTCAATAAAATCACAAAATCTTTTATAAGGGCAATGTGTACGCTTTTACAATAAGATCCCAGTTGACTTTCAAGACCTACCCCTTAACAAGTTTAAAACTACAATAAAACGAAAGCTTTATGCAAAAGCTTATTATAAAGTATCAGACTACTTAGATGATAAAAATCCATGGGTGTAAGCCGCTCGCCTATCAGTTTGTTTCAATAATATTTATCTTTAAGCACTTATTGTTAAAAAATTGTTTATAATTTTGTTAAAAAGAGCGTCCCTCAGTTTCTTGCGTATTCTTCTGAGAGGGACCAACATTTTTGAATGCGCCTTTATGGTGACGTTCTTCCACAAAGTAATAAAATTCATTCTTGTGAAGTACTTCAAGATTATGTTACATAACTACGAAATAAAGATATTAGATTTGATTTGACCTATTATACTTATTTATTTATTATTTCATATCAGGTAACAAGGACTCAATTGTTAGTAAAACACTTACGTTATAACAGTCAAAATTAAAAGAAACTATAAATCACAAATCAACATCAAATTGTAAAAATTAACTAAGTCATATACAAAGTGTATAGACTGTATCTACTAAACCATCAAATTATTTTCTTGGTTTAACGCAATAAATCTTGATTCAAAAAATGTTCGCGGTTGAAGAAATCTAATTTTACCGTGTGTCAGATCTTGTGACAGATACAGATATTTACTGACATTAAAGTCATTATTTGACATTAAATTCACCGAGTGGAAACGAAATAAGTAACACAGCACCGGTTCTGCATCGTTCGAATAAATTTACATTATGTTAACAAACTTGTCGTGCGACCGCTGATGTCTTATAACGAGAAGAGTTGCCGCCGGACCCGTTTTATAGCGAATCGGCCATATTTTAATAAATTTTGTGTAAATTGAATGTCGATAAAGAAATTTTAGTTACAGTGAATTAAAATTTTTCCCAATGTGTAATGTTTTAATAGAAAACAATTATCCGAATGAGTCGAAGTGACGATCCCGAAATATTCGCGATAGCCTGGTTCCCCGGCTAACTTAAACACTTAGGTCGGTCATTCACCCTTTCGCTGTATCGATTATTTTCACGTGAGATGATAATACAACTTATGGACATCTGTTCTTTGGATAGCTGCAAGATTTCGTTATTCTGGAGTACTCTGGTTTGTTTTTTCTGTAAACAGTCACGGTCTTATTACTAATCCTCCATGTTACATTGGCGATCGGTAAAAGCATATCGAAACGTCAGCACTGAAAAACTATGTCGTAGTCGTGTTTGTTATATTATTTTTAGTGAGAGATTCAGTTCGCTCTGCTCGAAAGTTGACCGGATTTAATAACTCGAGCCGATACTTGATCTGAGCGCCTCGCCACCAACGCGCACCGGTTAGTAATGTGGTACTTAGTTGACTTTTTAACTTAATTATATTCAATCTCAGTATTGTAACCTTGTAACAAAATATCAGATAAATCTATGTATCCGTTTTTATAAATATTCCACAGTATCCTGCCGTCACTAATTGCTACATTTCTTCTAATTTCGATACTTCATTGGGTTTCCAAAAATATAGTATTGATTGTTTCTGTTCGGAATCATTTGAGTGAAAACATTTGCGTTGCTTGGCTTGGACCAAAATTTAAAAGTTACGCTAATGGTCATTACAAATTAAAAGGGATACGGTTC